>CM033642.1:108160450-108569387 GCA_019512145.1 Engystomops pustulosus | reverse complement strand
AGTACCACCACATTGGGTATTATTATACACGGAAGAGATTGTGGTATCAAATTTTGTGGAGCGTTTTGGTATTTTATCCACTAGAATTTGTACATTTTTTTGAAAAACTTAGGCAAAACATTTACTTTCAAAATTGCATCGATTTTGTTTTAACTCCTGTAAAACAATTAAGGGTTAACAAACTTCATAAAAAGTTGTTTACGTACGTGAGGGGTGTAGTTTCTAAATGATTTAATTTTGGGGTACTTATGGGTTTACTTTCATGTGGCCTCTCAAGTGATTGAAACCTGAGGGTCCCTCAATAGCCGATTTTGCGTTTTTTAGAAAATGGTGAAAATCGCACCTAACGTTCACAAGCCCAAAACATCCCACAAAAATAAGAGTATGCATAAAAAACCATGTCACACAAATTAGACATTTAGTGATGTTAGTTATTACGTTTTGCGGGTTATATAGTATGGAAAAAGTAGTAGAACATTTTGAGTTCGAAAATCAAGCAATTTTTTCCAAAATACCATGATTTTTCATAAATAAATGCAACATAAGCACCAACATTTTCAACTAACTGAGTACAAGTGTCACGAGAAAACAATTTTAAAAATCACTTGATATGTTAAAGCGTTTCAAAGTTATAACATTGTAGTGACAAGGGAGATTGAAAAAATGGGCGTGTCAGGAAGGTGTGAAAGTGGCTTAGTGTTAAGGGGTTAAAGGAAACCAACCACCTGAAAAACATTTAAAAAAAACTTTAAGGTTTGTTTTAGATGAAAGCACTTCACAAAGGAAGCGAAAGCTTAAAACAGGATATGACTGGTCCCTTCCAATCTTCTAGTGTTTTTAACAGTGTAACCTAATGAGATTGAGTTATGATGAACCCTGGTTTGTCTTAAGTGATTACTCACATAAATTCTATTTGTCAATTATTTGTATAAATATTATTTGACACTCCACATCTTGGACTGGTATGGATTCTGCTCTTTTAGTGATGTTGCATATTTTGTCACTGATCCATTGCATATGAACGCCGTAGATGCAAAAGGCCAAAGCACAGTTATTATTTATTTTTGTTTGTTCCATTTTCTATCATCTTTTGGAGAGAATACTCCATAATGTACACATTTTCTTTTTGCTCCTTAGTGAGGGGTGTGTTTTTAAAGCACATCTTACTTTCCAAGGGATTATCCCCTAAGGCCGCCTAAATGAAATTCATAACTGAAATTGGCACCCGAAGGAAAGTAGCATTGCCTCAATTTTGTTCATTCTTGTCTACATTTAAAAATAAAATGCTATAAAAAAAAAAAAATCTAACATACTTCAAAATTAAATATATTCCAAATTCGCACAACTACTTGCACTATTCTGAACATCGGGAGAAATATTCATGTCAAGCCAATCCAGGGTATGTCTTGTAAATCTTAAAGGGAACCTGTCGCAGAAATTGACCTGTTAAACACTATCAATATGTTGCACACAGCCAAACCTTCTAGATGTTTTTCCTTCAGGACCCATTGTGGTGTGCATCCAGAAAATCTTCTTTGAAGTGAGATGTAAACTGGTTTATAAGTCAAGGAGGCAGAGATTTTAACACTGAAGTCCATGCTCACTAACCAGATCTCCTGACGTCAAATGATGATATCAATCAGAGGTGGAGGCATTCAGAGCTCCCCTCCTTGACTTCAGTTGTAAACTTCGCCTCCTTTACAACCAATTTACATTTCAAGGTTGAAGTTGATTTTCTGGATAATGCCCCCCACTGGACCATGAAAGAAACAAAAACTAGATGGTGTTACGCTGTTTGACAACATATTGGTAGTGGTTTAATAGGCTAATTACTGATGGCAGGTTCCCTTATACTGTGAATATCAATTGAGATCCATACCCTTTATCTTTTACTTGAGTAATGATGATCTAACATAGGGCTACAATTAAAACATACAAAGTCAATATAACCACTCATGGATCACCACTTCTTATTTCAGTTTAAAATGTATTGCTGTGTTGGTGATAAAAGGAGATAAAATCCAATTGGAATCTCCCAAAGAAAATAATGTGCTTTGTAAGGAAGAAGTTTAGACTGAAGTGTGGCGCAGAAATGTGTTCAGTGAAAAACTGACTTTTCCATCAGTTTTCAGTCCAGTTTGGGTTTTATTTATTAGCTACAGACCAGCAGCCTGGTTGATTGAAAGCTTAGATTCTGATAATTTAATATAACATACAAAAAAATATAATAAAGAACCATACTTTTGGTATAACCTCATTTTTATTCCTCTTTTTCCGTGACAAGAATGGTGATGTGTGCATCTATTCTTCATGAGCCTGGAGAGGATAATATATGGCTATGAAAACAGAAGAGCGTGGCTTCCTATCCATACGGTGGAAACTAAATGATCATGTCATTTCTATGCTAGCAGACCCCAAGGAGACTCCCCAGCCAATGTAGATGCAGCAGTATGTTCAGTTTTATATTATGTGTGGGGTAATCTTTGTAATTTTCTAATGTTCTTATTAAATCCAATCCGCTCAGTCTGGTTATGGATGACCTGTTGGAGATGTGTATAACCACTTTTACTCAGAACATTACTATTTTGGAGTGCACAATACCAGGGGGGTTAAATTTCAGATTACTCTTATCACTTGTTCTTGCACTAGATAAGTTCCAAAGGTTTCTGAGCAAATCTCTTTAGTCAAATTTGTGATTTCATTTGAACAGCTTTCTTGAGCGGTAAATTCAATTACCTTCATAGTTAACCTTATACAGAACCTGAACAAACACTAGAAAACCACGTAAGGTAAAATCGCAGTACCAGCAGGTCACCACACACAGTTTATATTTGTAGCATGAAGTATATTGGAAAGATTTGCTTATGTGTGTTGGACCATCTTTTTTTTTTCTATAAGCTAAATATTTTCTTTAATCTATTTATCTATCATAGAAAGAGTGGAGGGAAGATCGAATGGAGAGTTCAAGAGGAAGTTGCCCGCTGTGTAAGAAAAAGCCAGAGAACTGCTTTTGAGTGACATTTATACAGCAGCTAGTAGCTTCACAATTTCAGGGTATGTTTTTATTCACGTCCAATATGCAGATTTGTGTAGTAGAGCTTTATTACTTGGTATATGTGGTACCCTTTTAATATAGAGGTATAAGTTTAACTTTACTGTATTGTTTTACGGGATTCAAGACGGAAGCTCAGAAAAATATATCCCCTCCTCTCCATGTAATGCATTGATGTGTCTGTCTATAAGATACGTTTAAATGAGTAGTATGGAACAGACACACCAGTCGGTCTTCCTGATGTAAGTATTAGAAAAAGTGAAAGTATCAATTTAGCTTCAATGAAGGACTGACTGGTTTGTATTTACAAGGAGCTGAATAGTTGGCTGGTACAAAGGGCTTGTTCTTGGCCAATCCTTTTAACACTTGCTGAATTAAGGAATCTATATGAATCATTGATAAGGTCTTACATTTCTAATATATCTTCTATGTTTTTACTTAACAAATGTATTATAGTTTTTGAAATGAAAAAATAAAAAAAAAAATTTCTCCTTATCCCTTAGGTCTCCATTTGAGAAACAAGGCACTGTTTTCCTGCACTCTACCCACCTTTTTGCTGGACTTTTTGTTTTTTAATAGTGGCAAACACTGGCTGGCACCGGTGTGGTTGCAATAAAACATGCCAGTTATCAATGCTGACAAGAGCCTAAAAAGTGCCAACTTAGGTGATTTCGCATTTCAAAAATCTAAAGAACTGCTTTAAACTTCAGGAAGAATTGTACGACGTGTACATAGCACAACATGATCCCGATAATATATATAAATGTTCATGTACATCCTTAAATACACTTGTACCAAATAATGCTTTCTACGTGAAAGGATGCAAACACAGCAAGAAATTAAGGAAGAGTGTTTGTACGTGAAGCTTGCCAGTCTTGCTTTTCAGCTGTTCTCCAAATTCCTTTTCTCCTTTATCCATTTCCCCCACTTCTAGAGGAAGTTGGACAGTTTTGAACAGGCATGGGTACCCCGTTTTCCTCTCAACAGTGCTAATGAAGTCTTACAAATATATCTTCCATTTGGTATCAAAATTGAAGTTCTTCTATGCGAGAAAAGCCCTTTATTGGTATTGGTGGTAAAGCTGTAAGTAATGGTTTTAATATTTCTGTGCAGCACGGATTAGAATACCCCTCCTCCACTCCCAAATGTTTCCACTTTATTGTCTTCTGGCCTCCACAATCGTATGACATATATTCATTTTTCCAATACATGTAGTCACTGCAGGAGTTTGGTTACCATTTTGTGATGATTCAATTTAACCCCTAAGGGGAATGTGGGAACTAAACTTCTGAAGTGCCTTATGACCCAACAAAATGTTTTGTGAATCCCCTGGTTCTACTGAGTCATGTAAACACATGCTGCTGTACTAAAAAGTTTGCTCATAGAGCCTTAAATCCTGCTGCTTTACTTTAACAATCAGTGAACTGGTTATTGCTTTTCTTTACAATGCTAGTCCTTAAAATGCCTGGTCTTGAACGTTGAAAGATGGAAAGCATGCATAGTGTGCAGTCTATTAAATTATCTTCAGGGTTTGACATAATGTTGCATTTTCTCTCCCTCCCCCTCCCCAAGTGACTTTTCCACTTTCTCCTATACAACTTTCTACTTCTCAGCAGTGTTTTCCGCACCCATTGTACAAAGAGAAATTGCGATGTATATTTCATGTAATTGATTGGAATTCTGTCACCTACTGTGTGCGGTTCTTCCAAAATATAATTTTTTTTTCCAATAGTCTTTATCTGTGTGAATCCATCATTGTCTTACACTTGCAAAGTCTGCAGAAGGCTGCAGTACAGGCAATCTTGTACGACTAGAACTAGATGGTGGTAAAAGGTTACAATTGGTTCTTATGTATTGTTAATAATCAGCTAATGGTTGTACAAACTCCATTTGTTGCAATATGGCCATTTCAGGTGTAATAGCTTCATAAAGCTTAACCAAAGTGACCTAAAATAGTCACAATGCCTCTAAGGAGTATGATGAGGCGTCACTGCAGTCCTCTTCATTGTTAGCAGATGTTACGCATAATGCCAGCTGTTAACAGATTAAATGCCGGTGTGGCCCTTTTCTCTCCCACATTTCCATATGGTGTAATCAAGGGCGCAATCTGATGCTATGTGACAGCCAGGCCCATATTCAACCACATCTGTCATCTTGTGGAGGCCAAAAAAATAGCCCCCATTTCCCTAGAACTGGAATAAAAATAAACAGTTTAGGATCCCATGTCCCTTTTAAAATAAAAATATAAAAAAGATTATTCCCGCCGCAGTACCCCTAACTGAAAATGGTGCCCACTTTTGCCATTTCACAACACAAAAAATGTAATAAAAAATTTTGTACAGTTCCCCAATGGTAGCAATGTAAAAAGCAGTACTGCTGCAAAACCGAAATAACACCATCCTTTACATAGGATAATATACATAATAATAATATAATAATATTTTTAAACCCAAATAAACCTCTATAAAATCTGGCTATCCCGTTATTCTTATTGACCACAGAAATATAGGAGAGATTCTCATTAGACGGACACCAGTGAAAAGTGTAAATGCGAGCCCACAGGAATTGCCACAAGTACTAAAGCTAGACGAGTTCTACTTGTTATCGCAAAAAATCAAGCCCTATACAAATCTGTAAATGGACAAATAAAGTTTAAAGTCGTGAAGGCCGGGGGGGGGCAGATCAAGAGCAAAAACTTAAACGCAAAAAGGGCATTTGTGGCAAGGGGTAAGTACGATGTGTTGTAGTTGAACATGATGGAGGAAGGAACACTCTTGCTTGACAGTTTTGACAAAGTTGATCTGTGGGATTATATTGAAATTTGAAGAGAGCGGGTCTCTCATATGTCGTGAGAGTGTCTGTTGCTTTTCATAGGATGGTGCTTGTACATGACCCATTGCTGAGGATCTTATTACTAAATTAGGAAGTGCACAAGCTAATAATTCATCAAGAATGTTCAAGATCAGCCTAATTGTTGCCAGCATGTCAGAAATTCTTCTCTTCTGTTTTATTATTGCGTGTTGAATCGTTCACCACTGGTTTGGTTACCAGAGAATTCTTTTAATGGACTGGTCCAACTCTGTAATTACGTAGGATCCATCAATATATCAGTGTTTGGAGAGACTTCTCTAATGTGATTGTAGTGACCTCTACACGATTTAAACATATGCTTGTCATCGCACATCCCAGTATTCAACATCGACTTCCACATCTTAGTAAAATACATTCTAAAGACATAAATGAAAGGAATTTCACCCCCTTTTACACCACAATTAATACCAGATCTCCCCCCTTCCGGTGCATATGCAAATGAACAAAGTCACTTTTTGACACTTTTGAGGTAAGTCAAACAATAAGGGTGAGGTTATTTCAGATGTCTATTTTCTGAACCCTTTAAGAAGACTAAAATCCTGCCTTCTGTACCTTCAAGATTTAAAAATTTTACAAATTGCATCGGATGTCATACCAAAAATCGGGACAGTTATACTACAGTATGTTCTGTGTGCAGCTTCGTTCCAACTGTATTCTGTAATCCTGGTTCTGTACCACACACAGAACAACAACTGTTTGAAAGTGCGGTAAATCTTATGCTACATCGGGGGGGGGGGTGCGGCGGGGTCGGGGGGGGTGGTGGTTTAGTGGGGTACAAACCTGAGTGCAGTACAGGCAGCTCCTGACTTGCAGAAAATCCCTAGTTAACAAGGGGACCACTCTACCCAATGTGACTATACTTCCTTTACTTTAGTCTCTGGCTGCCAGATCAACTTAAGGTGTTTGCAATAAAGCTTATTTTAATCTTTGTTCCCCTGTTAACCCCAACATGTTTCGAAATCCCAATAGGGACAGGGCACCAAAAATAATTTCGGCGTAGTTGCACTTAACGGGGTGTGTCCATAAAAAGAACTCTCCAATTTTTATTCCGTAGTGCTCTTACACAAAAGATCAATTTTAACCCCCTAACTTGGAATTCCACAATGAGCTCACTGGTCTATGAGCCTAAAACAGCAATAAAGCGGTCGAGTTGTATTGTAGAGTGGAGGAGACTCTCTAAGCAGACATTTCATGATTTCTCTGTTCTATGAGATCCATGTGCTTTAGATAATCAGGGTACGGTTTATCTACATTTTATTTAGCCTCTGATCCTAAAAAAGAGATGCAGAACAGATCAGAGTTCTGAGATGAAGGTAAGATCAATAAAATGCTTAGTCCGCTATCCCACCTATAACGGCATAGAGTCAGTTTTCTCTAGCCACAGCCCCTGCCCCCACACCTCCCTAGGATAAAGACATATCTCTGAGCTAACGAGATAAGTGAGGGCACACTGCTGCTGCTGGCAGGGAAGTGGCCTGGTGTCTCAGCTTGTTTTCTTGTAGGAAGGATTAGGAATTTCCCCTGCGACTCCCGCTACACACTAGAATGAAGATAATATAATATTTTTAGTGTACGGTGTACGACCCCCCAAAAAATACGAAAAGAAAGTAAACCAAAATTGACAATTTTCTAGATAAAGGTGGGAGGAGATCCTGTGAAGCATGCTCACAGGTAGTAGTGGACAGGACAAGTGACACAGACCTGATGACATAGGTGTGCTTTAAGACTTGAACAGCAGTGCTTGGCAGTTCCTAAGCATGCGCTTAGGGCATAGCTTTTCAAACCTCGCCTCATAGAAAACTGCAGTTCATCTCGCTCCACCAAACAATACTGTAGAAGTTATTCATTCATTGGTGGGCAACAGCTTAGTTTGTTTCGTACATTATAAAAGGATACCATATTGTTTTTTCTTTTAGTTCAAGCTCTAAAGAAAAGAACAATGGCTCTGAGCTGAGCTTTGTTGTATTGTAGTAGACAATATATCAAGTTAAAGTGGGTGTTGCCAGAGAAAAAGTGTCGCAATGAATCCCTAGTGATATACAGAAAGATCATTTGTACAACTGGACCAGTTTTCATTGGCGCTTGTACATAGACCCCTATAACCTGTGAAAGTGCAGATGGAAGGGCTTCCGATGTCGACAGGGACTCTGCTAATTAAACACCTGTGATCCCTCTGCTTTCTAGAGATGCTGTGTGCTAGACAATATGCTTCGATTATTAATTACAGGGTTCTCTACACTGTAAATTAAGGTTCTTAACCCTTCCGCTAGGACGGAATATGCAGTACATGTGGGGTCCTAGATCCATGGAGAGGGCTCGCGGGCGCAGCACGTTCGGTACCGGGTCGGTGTGGCTCGTGGGTGTTTTAGTGCGTTGGGCGGTCCCCGCGGTGGGCGGGGGCCGCTCTGTGGATGGAGTGTGCGTCTGGGGGGGGCTGTGCGGTCGTTCGGAGTCCTCAGACGCCGCGCTCCATTTTTTCTTCTTTTGTGTTCTCCCCTTTCCGGGTTCTTCTGCTTTTAATGCTCTTTGCCGGGTATAGCTTTCCATCGGCGTTTCTTCCCAGCACGTGTGGTGTTATCGACTATGTTATGGCCTCTCTGGGTTCCCGTCACTCGGAGCTCTTCCCTACGACCATAACCTCGGGTCCGTCAATGTCCCCATACACGCCGTTCTCCCTTACCCAACATTTGTTAGCTAACCCCCCAATGCCACCAAACCTTGTTCATTACCTCTTCTATGAGTTGATCTCCAATTCACACATTGCAGAGCCAAAGATTAGTAGCTAGTTCCCCAACTGACACAGTGTATCGTCTTATTTGCTTTTTTTCCGTCCCCGAACCCCCCTCCACCACCGGTTATCAAAATATGCATAACGGTTATTTACTGCGTTTAACCCCCCCCCCACGCACCACCCAGGCACCCCACACCACCCTATACCCCCGCTGTTTTCCACAGTCTCGCAAAATGGACGTTCCTTTTTACCATTCTAACCCCCAATTTTCTTTACCAAACTTCTCGCAAACAGCTGATCTCCCCCAACCACCGAGTCTCACATGGCCCTACCACCGTGCACACTTGCTACCCGACTCATGTGCAAACTCAGGCCACCAAAAACATCTCGCCCTACCCTACCCCCTCAGCGCCGTCTCACACAAGGTATGAATTGACAAAAGGCTTCACTTAACCCGCCGGCCAGCACCGGCCCACTACCCTGGACCAAACTTACACGCACCATTTTTGACACCCAGGAGGTTTAATTTTTTTACATGTATGACAACACATTATCCAAAACCCCCCTACCCAACCAAATTGTTTTTATCCACCCGTAACCATCCCGACACCAAGAAATAAGAGGTAGACATTAATTGGGCGATGACACCAGCTCCGAAATCCGTAAAAAACTCCCAAGCCCCACAGGCCATACGACACAACTGTGTTGTTATTACCTAATTTCGTGCATTTGGAATTTTTTTTTCAACGCGCTCCTCTCCCCAGTCAAGCATGGTATATTAAATCCACCTTTTGGGAGTGTAATTGTTACGAGAAAATAAGTCTTCAACAGCTCTGCTACAGGAAAACTAAAAGTACAGATTTTTGAATGTGCGGGAGTGAAAAATTCAAAACGCCCAAAATCGAAAAGAGAGGCGCGGGGCGGTAAAGGGTTAATTTCTGCTTGATCTGGACACAGAAGAAAAAGAATGGATACCGAGTCCCAAGATGATGTAAGGTACACAATCACCTCGTTCCAACCTACTATCTCCCTATAACGCACAGGTCAGCTCTTCGGCATAAAGACCTCTTATCTGGCTGTCGTTGTGGACGTAAGCCCGTGCAAACTGCTGCTGGCCTATGTCTGAAGTGTTGATGTAATGCCAGAGGCGAGCCAAGCGACTGCAGTGTGCAAACAGCAGGAAAGCTATCTCAGAGAAGAATCTGACCATGGTCTAAGTATTTATGGTTGGATCCAGGAAGGGACAACAAAAATTGTTTACACCAGGGACTAAATAGAGACAGGTCGGAATTATTCTGTGAAATGCTATATTTTTGTTAATTACATTGAATATTAGAGAATGTTTTATCTTGGAAGTATATTCCCCTTTTGGTTCTAAGCCATTTAAAGACCCGTTGAACCACCAAGCTTAACTTTTTAAATTTGCCCTGTGTCATTATAGGAGGTTATACCTTTGTAACGCTTTAACATATCCAGGGGATTTTCAGACTGTTTCCTTGACACACATTGTACTTCAAATTAATAGAAAAATGTTGATGATATCTTTTGTGTTCAGTTATGAAAAAAATTAAAATTTGGTAAAAATTTCTAAAAATATTCATTTTCAATGTTCTAAATATTTTGCTTTTCAAGCAGATAGTCATAGCACCCAAGTAACTTTATAACTAACATTTCCCAAATATCTGCTTTGTATTGGCACATATTTTTATGCATCCTCTCTCTTTTCTATGTTATTCCGTACTTTGGGTGCAATTGTTCTAATTTTTATGAAAACTGTCAAAAACTTTATTTACATGATGTTGATGGCCTATATAACAGTAACACCCTGTAAACTATGCCATTTTAGAAACTACACCCCTCAATGTGTGAAAGATCAATTATATCAAATGTGTTAAGCCTTTAGATGTTTCACAGGGGTTAAAACAAAATTGATGCTTAATTTACAAGCTGTAATTTTTTTTAAAGACCATTACATTAATTTTGGCCAAAAATTAAACCATCACAAAGTATTAAATGACAAAAACTCCACAAAGTTTGATACCCAATTTCTCCCGGGTATGAGGATGCCCCATATGTGTTGATAAACTGCTGTATGGCCGCACGGCGGGGCATAGAACGGAAGGAGCGCCATTAACAGGAGATCTGCATTGTCACATTTTGAAGTCTATTAAATGTTTATTTTGTTGTAATTTGGACATATGGGGGATTTTTTTTTTGCAGATGAGATCTGCTTTTCAGGTTTCTTATTTACGGGGGGTTCAATGGCTAATACCATATATATTCGAGTATAAGACGGCTTTTACTCAAGTCGATGATTTAAAAAACCTCCCATTTCCGTCACCACCCCAGGTCCTCTTCTGTCCCCAGCTTTGTCTTCTGCTCCCTGCGCGGTCCCGTTGCACACCATGACTTCAGCCGCTTGCCCACATCATAGTGTGTGCGCTCGTCCTGGAAGGGGCCCTGAAGGGAGCAGGGATATAGAGAAGAGCTCAGTTCCACAGCATCTGACAAGCTGGCTGCCAACCCTAAAGTCAGAACCAGGGGCAACTGAAATTGTACAGCAGGACTAATAGAGACAGGTTGGACTTAAAGGGGTATTCTCGTCTGGGCACTCACATTAAGTTTCATTAATCTGCCATATATAAACATTTCTTCAATTAGATGTTATTAAAAAAAATGTTCCTGTGTGAAGATAATTTCTTATAAATGTAGCCATGTTGTCCCTTAGCAACGAGATGGCTTCCTCGGATACGGCCACCTCTGCTGCGGGGATTGCACAAAGAAACAGATTGTTTTTGTATATAAATGTCCGGACGTTACTACATGACCCACATCAGTCCTGTGGTAATGATTGCTGAATCCTGGTGGTCCGGCAGGGCTCTATAGTGCATGTCTGGCCACCGCTGCCAGAGTGTGACGTGGTCGTATCCGAGGAAGCTATCTCGTTTCTAAGGGACAACATGGCAACATTTATAGGAAATTATCATCACACAGGAACATTTTTTTTATTAACATCCAATTGAAGAAATGTTTACATATGGCAAATGAATTTAATTAAATGTAAATGCCCTGATGAGAATACCCCTTTAAATCTGTGAAATGCTGTATTTTTGTTAATAACAGTGAATTAGAAAATGTGTTATTTTGTTATCCTGAGTTTATTTAAGAAACTTATCTTCATGGGAATACTCCTTTAATGTAATTTTACTTGTTTATATGAATGCAGTGATCCCCTGAATAACTGCTATAAAAAAGGATAAGTTGGTCTCTAATGCGTAATCTATGAAATGTGTGCTATTTAGTGGGATGGCAGCCTCTTTGTTTTAGCCAACAATGGAGGTTGAACCCATCTAACTAGATAGAAATGGCATATATTCATCTTATAGCTTTACTGATCTTTATAAGTTGAAAATACTATGTAATTCCTAAGACTCAATGATTTTCTGTCCTTCTGTGCCTCTAGTGATCTGAAGATTATAGTTGGAGACCAAAACATCAATGCTCACAAGTTTGTGTTGGCTGCCAGAAGTGAGGCCTGGAGTCTGGCCAATTTGGCATCTACAAAGGAACTAAACCTGTCAGGTGAGGAAACTACATTTTGTACAAAATGTTAGTTTCTGGTCCATGTGTTACTACTTTCCTAACAACTCTTGAAAACCTTTTTTAATCTAAATAGGCTATGTCCTGTGCAGATTAAAGGAAATCTACCATCAAAACCAAGCATGATAAACCAGGGACACTTACTCATACTCCAGGCACCCTGACTGCGGTAATCTTCTTATTTATTATCCGTGGCCTCCTTCATACTAAAATTATGCTAATGAGTTAGAGGGGCTATGGGTGTGTTACCAGAGCCCCTCTGTGCTGTAGCTACACAGGCTGTTACATTTCCCCTCTCCCATGGTGTGCTCACTGCTGCTGAGATTACAGGAAGCACGGAAGGGGTGACTGAGACATGCTGCCGCAGTATAACCACAGCTTACAAAGCCAGAGTACAGAGGCTTAATGTAACGCACCCATAGTCATTCTGGCTTATTAGCAACTTTTTAAAAATGGAAGGCGGCCATGAATAACAAATATAAAAGGTTAAGTATATTTCATAACACAATTAAAGAGAGAAGGCAGAGGTGCCACTTGTGTAAAACCCTTTTAAGAGATGTGTTACCGTCACAATCTAGAGATTTAGGAGAGGGTTCCTCTGTTTATTGGTGCCAATCATATTGTGTTGTAATAAAAAAATTTAGAGGGGAATTACCCTATTGTTGGTATTATAAAAAGTTTCACCATTTTCCAATATACTTTCTTTATCAATTCCTCACGGTTTTCTAGATCTCTGCTTGCTGTCCTTCTGTAGAAAGTTTCTATGTTTACTTCCAGCGGAAATAAATCTGTTCATGCTGACGAAGGTGTATGGCCCATTATATCACACGGCTCTGATTACTCTCTGCTACTAAGAGCCGCTCTCCTGTGTGACCATGGTCAGATTTATGTCCACTGGAAGTAAACATAGAAGTTTCCTAGAGGAGGAAAGCAACTAGAGATCTTGAAAACTGTGAGGAATTGATACAGAAAGTATATTGGAAAATGGTATAACTTTTTATAATACAAACAATAACATTAATTTTCTGAAATGGAAATGCCCCTTTAAATTTATTTGTGCTGTATAAAATTGCTTTTAAAACGAGTCATAACAGGGATCTTCCTTAATTACACTTGTGTGAAACGCACTTTACAAGCAATTTTAATCGAGACAAATAAAGAATCAAAGTTATCCGGGTTTAAAAAATTTCTTATGGCCGGGCTGGGGAGGGCTATTTAAACACAATAAACATGTACTTACCTCCTCCGGTGCTGCCAATGTCCCGCGCCGCGGCCGGTCCTCTCTGTGCGCCGGTTTCATTACAAGTGCTCCTATGCGCACCATCTCCCAGCGCTTACAACGCTGAGAGATAGGGACGGATGGGAGGAGCCGTCAACATCGCGGACCAGAAGCTCCCTGTGCGCGGCTTCCGTGCTCCTGTAAACAAACAGGGGCACTGATCTAAGGGACCGCGGCGTGGGACATCAGCGGCGGCGGAGGTGGTAAGTACATGTTTATTATGTTTAACTAGCCCTCCCCAGCCCGGCCATAAGAAATTTTTTAAACCCGGATAACCCCTTTAATGTATTTAATTTTGATAGTTGTAAAATATTAATGGAACTTTGTAGATGCTTTTCTTTCTGGATTTGCCTGTAGTATAGGAGATCTGAATTTGCCTTTCTTTCCTGACTTTATGTTTGATTTGTCTTCAGATTGTAACCCTGAGGTGACCATGGCAATGCTTCGATGGATCTATACTGATGAGCTTGACTTGCGAGAAGATGATGTGTACTTAACAGAATTGATGAAGCTTGCAAACAGATTTCAGCTTCAACTCTTGAGAGAAAGGTATGTTCTTTCAATTTCCCTACAAGTGTTATTGGATTTATCTTTACATGAGTTCCATACATTTTTTTTCCCCACAGACCCCATATTTTGTTTAAAAAATGTATTAGATTAGGCTAATATAAGGTAATTTAGGGTAATATAAACTAATTCGATCACCCATAATAGGGGTTTATATCCCTTCAATATTTGGAGTACTGGGTGGTCTTTGGATTATCTTATTTACCTGGAACGTAACTATAATGCTTCCTGTTTCTCTGTTGAGTAAATCTTGTGTCTTTATGGCAGGTGTGAGAAGGGGGTAATGTCACTGGTAAATGTGAGGAACTGCATCCGCTTCTACCAGACTGCAGAAGAACTCAATGCCACCACCCTGTTAAACTATTGTGCTGAGATCATTGCAAGTCACTGGGTATGAAGTCCCTTAACCTTGTAGAAATAAATAGCTTTTTGTGTTTATTTGTAATAGATATCTAGATATCTATCTCATTTATCAAATTTATTTGTAAACACTTTATAGTTTAAAGCTGCATTAAATATTTTATAGGTACACTATCACCAGTGTTTACCCCATAAAAAACTTCCGCCCCTCCAGAAGGGAATTAAATATAATTTCTAGAATTCCCCCCAAAATTTCCTTCAAAGTCATGTGGAAATGAGCAGAGTAATATTTTGCCTGAGATGAGTCAAGTTTGTAGGCTGCATGTGAAGTGTCACTTCAAACTCCCTTTTCTTCTGTTCTTCAGTACCAAACATGCTTTTGTTATCATATTAAAGATAAGAATCTCATCTTTTTGGTTACATCAGACTTGTGGTTCTAGGAGCTACAGAACCAGAGGTGCAGGCAGTTAAACAAAGTTTGAAATGCAAACTACAGTTAAAGAAAGAATTCCTGATTATTACTTTAGTAGCTAACTTAAAGGAAACCTCTCACCGCTGATTCAAAAAAATTAATTCAAGACCTGTTCTAATTCAAGTCTAAAGGGCACTCCTTTTTCAACTAACACTAGCGATGCTTAGAAAAGCAGAAAATAAAGTTTTATACTGTACCTTGTAACTAGGGAGAACCCAGCGAGTTGAGGTGGGCAGATCACCTCGGCTGGAGTCCACGGCCTGTTATGATCTAAAATATGTTCTGACATGACACCATGTTTTTTGGTACGATAGGGCCGTGTGAAATGACACTACCCCTACAACCTCTAAACTTGACTTATCTCAGGAAAATATGACTCTTTTCACCTCATTTTCACGTGACTTTGGAAGAGTTTTTTGATTGGTAAACTGGTGAAGGTCTTTGTAGTTTCATGGAGAAAAATCTGGTGACCGTGTCCCTTTAAAGAGGACCTGTCACCAGATTTTGACCACCCTGACTAACAATGCCTGCTGATAAAGGGTTACAAGTCCTCCCCATATCAACTAAATATTAGCTGCCAGTGAGGCACTGTACCTTAATTACAGACGTTTTTCTGATGTGCAAATTAGCTTTTGTGTCTCATGTCTGGTGTTTGTAACTCTTCTCTCTCACAGGCTGAAAGTGAGCCATGCCCCATTATTCTGACTGACAGCTCTGTGTCTCTTTAAGCACTGCTCTGCTTCCTTGTACTTGGGGACTGCCTGCTAATATTCAGCTACAGGCATATAAAGCTCTATGTACAGTTGGGAAATATTGTGTAAATGTCTTTACATGGTGCCTTGTGTTACATTCATGACATTCATGATACATGTGTACACCATGTATGTGATTACATGAAATCACAGCAACCCTCGTGGAGGATGGAGAGGAATAGAAGTCCATGGAGGCAGCTGTGACTTCATGTTCATACATGCATGGGGTACAGTTTGCTAAAGTACCTGAGATGATTTCACTCTGGTCACATGACATGAACTGTGACCAGTAAGGAGGCATAAGGCATGGGGAGGATTAGATTAGAGGGGCAGCCGAGCAGGACATGCCCCTCATTGATGCCAGGTAATTTAAGTTAAAATGTCATTTATGTGGATATAAGCAAAACAATTTTTAGCTAACAGGTTCCTATAGAGCTCTATTAACTGACTGCCCCCCTTCTGTCACTAGCTGTATATGTTCAAATGTGGTTATAGGTTCCCTGTAACTCGTCTCGGACCGCCGGCTGACTTCAGACGTCAGCGGACGCAGGTCTGGAGTCTGCAACAACGTCTTTAGACGTGGCTGCAGTTTTCTAGTGCTCCCACGCTACCTTCAGAGAGTCAGCGTTGGTTTCAGACTCTACGAGACCCTAGAGAGAAGGGAGAAGCGGTGTTGAGATGGTAAGGGATTATTAGGTCAATTTCTACTGACAGGTTCCCTTTAAAGGAAACCTACCATTTGATTTGATGCATCATGAAGAAAACATACCTTAAGAATGGTGTTGCTACACTGATGCAGGATCATATCTTGGTTAGTCCCTGAGCTGAGTGGTTTTGCTGAAAAAAACAATTATACCATTCAGGTATAAAGTAAAGCATGACTAGTCAAGCACTAATCAACCTGAGCTGAATGACTCATACACAGCAGCTGGGGGATGGTGCAGCAATTGATTATTCTGTCTGGCAGGAAGAGAAATGCAGGAGATGATGAAGCAATCAGAGAGAAACTCTCCTGCTATGAGAAGTGGAAAAGCATGCGCCAGAGCAGATATAGAAGCCACATAGCTTCATTATCATAATGCTACATCTGTTTTATCAGCAAAACGACTCAGCAAAGAGATTAACCAATATATGATCCTGCATCAGTGTAGCTACAGCAGTGTCAAGGTATGTTTGCTTCATAATGCATCAAATCAAATGGTAGATTTCCTTTAATTCCGCTGATTCCTCTATATTGTTCAATGCAATACTTTGACATTTGTTATGTATTTGCTGCAGTCAACATATTAATATAATTGATATTTTATTCGGTTGTATATTTAGGATGACCTAAGGAAGGAAGACTTCAGCTCGATGAGTGCCCAGCTGTTGTACAAAATGTTTAAATCAAAGACTCAATTCCCTTTACATAAAGCAATTAAAGTGGAAAGAGAAGATGTCGTCTTTCTGTATCTGATCGAGATGGATTCCCAGGTATAAGTCTTTTCAAAAGTCAGACGGCAACTGCTCCCTGAGAAAATGTTGTTTAAAATAAAAATTCCATTCTTCTTCTTTTTTTTTTTATAATATATTCCAAGAAAGCGGTAAACAAACTTCTAGTGCAGGTACTTAGACAAAACGCAAGAGGGAAGAAGTGTCACATTGTTTTGTCAATGTACCTGCACTAGGAGTTTGTTTCCCTCTCCCCTGGAATGAATTATCAAGAAGAAGAATAAAGCAAAGGTATGGATGGGTGACTGCCTTCCTACTTTAATGGTTATACTTGATTCACAGGTATAGTAACATCATGAGCTGATGAACATAATATTAGACAAGTCAAAAATCATAACATTTTCATCTGTCTAGAATATAGATCATTGTAAGGATAGTGTGTAACAATTTTTGTTTCAGTTGCCTGCAAAATTAAATGAGCTGGACCAAAATGGAGATCTTGCCCTGGATCTTGCGCTGTCTCGGAAGCTAGAGAGTATAGCCACGACCTTGGTTAACAGTAGGGCTGATGTTGATATGGTAGACAAGAAAGGTTGGAGTCTTCTGCACAAAGCAATCCAAAGGGGTGAGTAGACGTTTTTGTTTTTTTTAATTCTGTCAAGCACATACGCATATATATCATAGAATATGACATAAAACAGTCGTGGCGAACCTATGGCACGGGTGCCAGAGGTGGCACTCGGAGCCCTTTCTGTGGGTACACAGGCCATCACCAGAGAGGACTCCAGGTTTCATTCTGCGGTCCCAGACTTGCTGTGCACAGAGCTATTTTAAAGTGACAGCACTCCCTGGCACTACTGGAGGGATGCGAAAGTGTGGACAGATCTGGATTATCACTGTAGCTCCTGCTCCGGCCCTGATAATTCTTCCTGTTTATGGGAAGCTGGAGGGAAGCTACAATGATCATCCAAGTTTCTCCTATTTTCTGCATTACTGGTTTCCTCATGGTGCTGAAATGAATAAAAAGTGTGACAGAGCAGGGAGTATAAATCACAAATTAAATTTCTGTGCTGGCACTTGGCGATAAATAATGGGTCTTGGTTGTAGTTTGGGCACTCGGTCTCTAAAAGATTAACCATCACTGACATAAAATATAATTCAGGCAGTCCCCAGTTTACATACAAGATAAGTATGTTCTTAAGTTGAATTTGTATGTACGCAGAGGTCGCACTAACATTTTTCCAGAAGGGTAAAAATACTCCACTCACCATTTTTGAGGAGTATTTTTACCCGAGGAGGAGTATGAAAATTTTGGTAATACGCCGTGCACACTGCGCACACACTCTACTACACACTGCGCACACACTCCACTCTACTACACACTGCGCACACACTCCACTACACTACACACTGCGCACACACTCCACTACACTACACATCGGTGCAAGCACCGACCGCGGTTATTAGCGGTGGGGGTTTTCTGCAAAATGCAAAAACCCCCACCTTTGTATGAAGAGGACTCTTCATACATCCCTTATACCTCTGCGCCATAGAGCTACGGCGCAGAGAGTCAAGGGGTTAATGGCCCCCGCATAGTATTGGACCCTTATTGTGGCCAACCTCCCTATGGACCCATATAATACCCCCTAATGCAACTCGACAACATATAAAACCCCTCTTTAAGTTTATCCTCCATTTGGTTTTTCACTTTAATTTATCTCCACAAACTTATACAAAATACTATCTGTACTCCTATCCCCACTCCTCCTCACTGTGACCTCCCGTCCTCCAACCTCCTCATACTGTGGCCTCCTCTTCCTGTGGCCCCCTGTCCTCCAGACTCACCTTCCTGTGGCCTCCTATCCTCCAGCCTCCTCTTCCTGTCCTCCAGCCTCCTCCTGTAGCCTCCTGTCCTCCAGTCCTTCGGCCTCCTCCTGTGGCCTCCTGTCCCCCAGCCTCCTTCTGTAACCTACTGTCCTCTAGCCTCCTTATGTAGCCTCCTGTCATCCAGCCCCCTCCTGTCTTTCAGCCTCCTGTCCTCCAGCATACCCCTATCATCCAGCCTCCACCTGTGGCCTCCTGTCATCCAGCCTCCTCCTGTAGCCCCCTAAACTCCAGCCTCCTCCTGTCTTCCAGCCTTCTCCTCTGGCCACCCGTACTCTAGCCTCCTCCTGTCCTTAAGCCTCCTCCTGTCCTGCAGCCTCCTCCTGTCCTCTTGGTTCTGGTGCTGTATTTACGTTCTCAACTTGGTTTTCGTTCTGTATTTATGTATTGAGCTTAGTTATAGTGCTGCATGTACAGTATGTGCTTAGCTGGGTTCTGGCGCTGTATTTTTTTCTACAAAACTCTGTTCTGGAGCTATATTTAAATAGTGAGCCTTGTTCCGGGACCATGTCTATTAATATATAATTTGGTTATGGTGTTGTATTTATGGTATAAGCTTGGTATTTAACTTGCTTTTGGTGTTGTATGTGTTATAACTTCTGGATCTATTTGATTACAGGATGTTTAAGAGGACCTGTCACCCATATAAGTAAGCAGCTCCTGGTCACCCCTGTCACCCATATTTTATAATCTTACATATGTATGCAATCAGTCCTTCGGTTCTCCTGTCCACATACCAGACACATGCTTCCATTATTTTTCACATTCCGCTACAATCCATTCCTTCCTGACACCTTTTACTGTGTCTGTTTAAAATAAAAGTCCCATAATCTCCCCAGTAACACATAAAATGCAAATAAAGTAAATAAAACAAAAAAACACGTACATATTTGGTATCACCGCGTCCGTATTAATCTGTACAATAAATCTAAATCAATATTGAACCCGCTCGGTGAACTACGTAAAAAAAAACTCGGAAAACTTCCCATAATATACAATTTTCCATCAAACACCATCACAAAAAATGTTCTAAAAAGTGATCAAAAAAAGTTATGTTCCATAATATGATACGACTGAAAAGAACAACTGTTTTCGCAAAAAATAAGCCCTCAACCAGATCTGACAACAGAAAAATACAGAAGTTATGGCCCTGAAAAGTTGTCAATAGTAAAAACAATGCGATTTTCTCCAATATTGGTTTTGCTCAGGAAAATTGAGCAAAAATAAGAAAAACTATAATTGAGGTAACACCACAATCGTAGTGAACCAGAGAATAAAGATAAAATATTATTTTTACGTTACGGTGAGCGGGGGGAAAAAAATGCTAACAATCCAAAATAAAAATTGATGATTTTGTTTGTGTCCCCCTTGAAATAGTTAATAAAATCTCATTAATAAGCTTTAGACTCCCAAAATAAATTATCTATACATTGTATCTCATCCCGTACATAATGAGCCCTCATATGTTTGCATTACCAAAAAAAAATAAAATTTATAGGTCGTACTGTGACAATACAAATCTGCTGTGAATGGCGCCTCCATTCATTCTATACTCGGCCGTGCGCCCCTACAGCAGTTTACCACCACATATGGGGTATCAGTGAACTCGGGAGGAATTGGGCATCAAGCGTTGCAGTGCGTTTCATCATTTAATTTATTCTGAAAATGTCAGTTTTGGCCTAAATGAATGTATTTTCCAAAAAAATTCTATAATTTCTAAATCGCAGGTCCATATTTTTTAACCCATGTGAAACACTTAAAGGGTTAATAGACTTAATAGAAGTTGTTTTACATATGTTGAGGGGTGAACTTTCTATAGTGGGGTAATTTATGGGGTTTTACTATTATTTAGGCCTCTCAAAGTCACCTGAAAGCTGAGTTTCCCTCAAAATGTGAGTTTTGGCAATTTTCATGAAAATAAGAAAAATCGCACCTAAAGTTCTGCGCCTCATAACATCCTAGAAAAATGACTGGAAGCATAAAATATCATCCCAACATAAAGCAGATATTCTGTAAATGTTAATTATCAAACTGTTTGGGTAGTTTTACATCTTGTCTGGAAACCAGAACATTTCAAACTTGGAAAATGAAGAATTTTTACAAACTTTTGCCAAATTTTAACTTTTTTTCAGAACGAAACGCAAAACTTATCACTTAAATTTTATAACTAACATGAAGTACAATGTGTCATGAGAAAACATTCTCAAAATCACCCAGATATGTTAAAGCGTTCCGAAGTTATAACCAATTATCGTGAGACATGTCAGATTTGAAAAATCGAGTCTGGTCATTGAGCTGAAAACTAGTGTCGGTGATAAGGGGTTAACACACAGGTTTTGGAACCATGTATACGCTCAGATATGGAACATCCTATATAACCTGTGCTACCAATAAGACTGTGATCTTCAATATCACCACCAGCTATAATATGTGAATATTGCTGCCACCTGTTAGATTTGATGAGCAGATATTCTGTGACTCCTATATACTGTACTTGCCTCTGCCACCGCAGCGGTCAGGTATGGGGAACATGTAGCTACAGATCCTACATAGTGTAATTGTTATTTTACCATCTGTGGTCTGAGGTATTTAAGGCATAAATCCTGCCATATTTATTTTATCTACTTTAATGTTATCACCTTTTATTTCAGATGTAAAGAGTAACAACTCTGTTATCTATCTGTGCTCTCAGCGTATATACTCCTGTGATCCATGTATACTATGTATAGTACTCATATCATGTATAGAGGACAGGTGTCCTGTAGTACCAGTAGTATAGCCGGTCTCTCTGCTTTCAGGTACCTTTTATACGGTACATACACTGAGGTATCTCTATACTACACATAACCCCACTGTTTACATCCAGGTGTAAGGAGCAGGTAACCGGAGGTACCTCTATACTGTACATAATAATGCTGTCTCTACATCCAGGTGTGAAAGGTTTATATCATGTGGTTCTGTTCACCATGGTGAACTAGCTGCTTCTGCCTTAAAATGTCATCCAGCTTACATCTGGTCATCTGTACATCTCTACTCATAGTTGTAGTTTTGTCGTGGGAATGTATATAATAGGCCTGTACTCCATACACTGCTAGTGTTATTGCCTGTGCTCCAGAATGTTCTGGGTTCTCAGGTGTCATATATATATCACCTTTGTGATTTATACACTGCCGGTATTATCTGCTATGTGATCCATGCACAGCCAGTGTTACTGTATGATCTTTACACTACTAGTGTCTCTGCTGTGTCACCTGTAAGTCAGTTATCGCTTGGTGAACATGTCCTGGTTAACATGTAGTAACTTTCATGTCTGTTACTTCCAGATCTTCACCTCCATATAGGAAGGTAAAGTCACGGCTCTGGAGATCACATAATACACAATTTTCTGCAGATTTTGTTATCTGCCTTCAAAAGTCTAAGGCTTTAGGAAATCAGAAACGTTTTTCATTTCAGCATGAAGATCCCAACAAACATCAGAAGGACAGCTACCCTTGCCAGATGGAAGTGCCATCAAGAAGTGTTATTATCTTTCTGGATTACCATCTGCAGATTCCATTCCATTCATTCCATTCCGCGTATCACAAACTTTGGGGAGAGAAGTTGATCTTATCCCATTGGACTAAATTAGCAAAACCGCTACATGGTCTTCCAACTACAGTGGCTATGAGGACAACCTACAGTTGTTCCTCAAAGAGGTAACCTGGTATCTTATGACCCATAATTTTTTCAGTTTTAATGACATTTTTTATTTACAGATACAGGGGGTATCGATGGGGAAAAATTTTCGCCCTCATTGGCCTATTTGGTCATGGCAATGTGGGAAGAGGAATACATCTTTAAAGCTAATAATCCTTTTTGTGGTACCACGCACTGGTACGGCAGATACATCGATGATCTGCTGTTGGTGTGGGTCAGAGATGTGTCTTCTGTACCAGTGTTTGTGGACCACATTGAAAACAATCCCTATAATTTAAGATTTACTTTTTCTGTGGACAGGACATACATAAAAATTCTTGATTTAAAACTGGAAGTTGAGAAATCCAGGGTCATCACCACATTTACTCACCGTAAAGAAACTGCGGGCATCAACATTCTTCATGCCCGCAGTTCACACCCAATACATACTGTCAAAGCAGTGCCTCTTGGGGAGATGACAAGGGCAAGGAAGAACTGTAGCCAAATGGCTGACTATAAACAGAAAGTTTACGACATCAAGAATAGACTCAGGAACAGAAAATATCCTAATTGGTTGTTGGACAGGGCTGAAGCCATTGTTTCTGGCAGGGATTGGGCAGATATGCTCATTAGACACAATAAAAGGTCCAGCACACAACAAGACATCACGGATACCCGCTGCCTTACATTACAGTTCTCAAACCAATTCAAAGACATTAAGAGAATTATTCTAAACTATATACCCATTGTACAGGGAGATGAGGAATTGTCTCATATTCTGTCCAATGGTGTTAGAATAATAGCTAAAAAATCCCCCACTATCGGCGGTAGGATATCTCCAAGTTATTTTGGTACCAGAAACAAATGCAGCTCATCTTGGTTGCATCATAAGGGTTTTTTTTAAATGTGGGTCATACCCATGCAAAACTTGTACTTTTACCAAACCCACCAAAATTTTCTCCAACTCAGTAATACTCAGTAATATGACATCAAAGGATATTTGAGTTGCAATTCAGATGTATGGTGTATGCCATCAGATGCTCACTGTTTGCCAATATTAAATATGAAGTACCATCATAAGATTTAAACATAGGTTCCTAGAACACCTTACGGACATTTGTAACTGGCACAAATTGAATGTCTCTCAACAGATTGATAGAAAAAAATCCCTCTCTGGAGCAGCACAACATTTTATTGAATGGGGGGGGGGGGGGCAGACACAAACTTTTACTAGATCGAGAGGCGTACTGAATCTTTGTTTTGAATACTAGATTTCCAACAGGAATGAACTTCAGGAGGGAGTTTCTATTCCACTATTAGTCTCACTTTTGGCCAGCTAGTTTTGGTTGAGTTCAATTAGGACACTAATAGCCTCTCAAGTCCTTTGCATGTATCCACGATATTCATGGAATATTAACATTTATACTTACCCGTGTGCTCTGCCTTCCCCTCTTTTCTGTCTTCTCTCTATGTTCTATACTTCTTTTATTCCCCGAGGTGTAAACATTGCCCATGAAGTGGGAGTAGTGTCTGCATACTGTCTCGGTGCTGTCCCGGTTGGTGCATCTACGATGATTCTCTGAAGAACAGGCTCCTCGACATATGCCACATAACAATTATGGTTTGCCATTTGATAATAATTATTTCTAATTTCTTTATGTGTATTGCAAAAAATAGTCAGTGGAAAGTATGAACAATGTATTTGTCGGAATTTATATGTAAAGCTTTTTTAGTGGTTACCTTTTTCTGGTGTTTTTACAAAGGTTTTAGGGATGAGACTGTACCTCTTCCTCCGTGTGCATTTGGAGGTATGCCGGAGGCGGAGTAATGGAGGATCTATATATCCATGCTTCATTTGTATACAAATCAGCCATAAGTAAGGGCGTCTTGTACGCCAGAATGCGTAGGTTTTTTCTACCACTACATTTATCTTGTGGTTAGCAGGTTGCATTGCCATTGGTAAAGGATGTTTTTCTGGACTTTATTATAAGAAGATGACAAATTAAAGTTTCAATGTTTTAATCCACACCTGGCACAGCATGCGAATCTTTCTTCTCCTGTATTACCCTGGTCTCCGTGGTCCCGGAACAGCAGCCTGCACAGTTGTTGAACATCCTATCGGTGAGCGCAAAAACTTTTTTTCTTTCCAACTTCATTACAGGCTATAGCTATTGAAGGGTCTGTTTTTGGCAAAAAAAATTCTACAGCTGCCAAGTCAATCCCACCCTTTTTAAATGTATTACTTTACAAGTCTCATTGTGTTCCTTCTGTTGCCTGAAGGACGTTCAGGAAGGATACAATTTGCTTACAAAATTTTCTCTCCCTGTAGTCTAAAGGTGACACAAAGCAATCACCTTTATTTATAACTATAATTATATAACTATTGCTTTATTGCAAATACAAGAGGTTGTCCCTTCTCTCGCCTTTTATGGGCGGGCTACTGCTTTGATTGGTCATTGTTTTCTAACATGTCTCTATGTGATTGTCACTAGCCTCATTGTGATAATCTTGTAAGAAAATTTTGGCCATTCTTGTACATAGGGGCAGTATTATAGTGGTTATATTCTTGTACATAGGGGGCAGTATTACTCCCAGAGATCCAAATAAAATCATCCTTCCTTTACTACATAATGATTACAACAGTGCAAATGACAGGTATCAGATCGATTTTCTTTTGCACGGCAGTGACTGCCATTTTCAAAATTATTATGGGATAAAAGAAGGATAATTTTATTAGCATCTCAGACTTTTGGATTTTTTTATACATTGCTGCTGTTATCATCTTTGATCTCTGGATTTATCTCAGGCACAGGAAGTGACTGTGGTTTAGTGAGCGATCTTTGAGTTTGGACTCAGTATCATAAGTAGCTATATTGTTGTACACAGGAACAGTATTATACCGTACTAGTTATATTATTATTGTAGTAGGGTTTTTTTGTATATAGAAGGCAGTATTAAGTTGTGTGTTGATCACTTCTAGTTATATAATAGTTGTATTCCTGTACAAAGAAGGCAATGTCAGTTTTCTTTCTTTGCACTGTACATAGCAAGACCATCTATCAACAGTTTGTGTGGAGTTTAACTCCACCCATACCACATGACCACGCCTACTTCTTGTGACCCCCCTGCCCACAGAATGGGGCCACTTTTAGAGTTTTTCCCAGGCCACTTTAAATTCCCAGTCCGCCCTGCACAAAACTATGTTAGGCTAAATTCACACGAATGTGTGGCCAAAGTACCGTTGCACGGCGGGCACACGTCTGTGCCGGGGAGAGGCATCTTTTCCTCAGGTACATAATGGTACAGTGCCGCATGTGTGCAGCATCATACCACTCCGTACGGCACCATGCGCCCATTGCCGGCCTATGTGGGACATATATGCAACCTATATATCTCGCCTGTATATATGTCCCTCAATGGCTGTTTAAATGACTCCTTGGTGTGTGGGAACACTTAACCCCGTTGAAACTTCTATAAATCAGTGATATGCTTTTTCATGTCAGTCAATATTTTTTTAATTAAATGCCTAGTTTATGTAGTATTTGTAAAATAACAAGATCCATTAAATAGTTTAGCATTTAGAGCAGTCGTATACAGTCTGTTCAAAAAAGAAATTTCATAAAAATCTGCATTATTGTTGTACAGGCGGTCCCTTACTTAAGAACACCCGACTTACAGGTGACCCATAGTTACAAACGTCCCTCTAAGCTTTATTGTTAATCCAGGTTCTTATGACAATCCATTTTTAAAATCCAATTGTGACAGAGACATAAAATTTTTTAAGCTGGGGTTACAGTTATAAAATATACAGTTGGTAGATGGATATAATAAAATTAGTATTGCTACAAGGAAGCTAATCCCGGAAGTGCTGTGCATAATTTAGTACACAATCTCTGCTAGCAAAACTAGCTGTGATACCTTTCTTTGTAAACTTTCTAAATTTAGCAATAAATTAAAAAGTGTCACTTATACTTTTCTCATCGCTCCATTCATCAGGAACCCTGTGATTACCTAATACAGGCAGTCCCCGGGTTACGTACAAGATAGGGTCCGGAGGTTTGTTCTTAAGTTGAATTTGTATGTAAGTCAGAACTGTATATTTTATCATTGTAGATCCAGACAAAAAAATTTTGGCCCCAGTGACAAATGGAGTTTTAAACATTTTTTGCTGTAATGGGACCAAGGATTATCAATAAAGCTTCATTACAGACATATTACAGATGATTATTGCAATCTGGGAGTATAGTAAAGCATTCAGAAAGCTTCACCAGAGGTTAGAGGGGTCTGTCTGTAACTATGGGTTGTCTGTAAGTCGGGTGTCCTTAAGTAGGGGACCGCCTGTAGTCAAAATGAAATCTTTTATTAGTATAGTGGGTGTAACTGCATTACACATTACAGATATAAGCTGTCCGCCCCACCTTATGGGAGGTTAAACATACTTATTTTACTCTTTGTTGTTAGTTTGCCTTGATACAATTTTAATGGTTTATTATATGCATTGCGTAACATGGTTGTGAAGTTTATTTTTTGAATAAAAAAGAGATCAATGACAGGGTACCTATACACATATATAATGATTCAGGTTGAGACCCATATCTCAACCTGTTTATGATATATTACATAGGAAGAAGCAATTTACTGCAAACTGTGTGCAATACTTTTTTATCTGTATGATATTGAACTGATTAAGGACCTGGCCTTATTTTAGTTTTTGTATTTCCATTTTAAACGCTACTGGTGGATGGGGGGACATTAATTATAGCTACTGGTGGATGGGGGAACATTAATTATGGCTACTGGTGAGAGGGGACATTAATTATGGCTACTGGTGGATGGGGGGACATTGATTATAGCTACTGGTGGATGGGGGGACATTTATTATGGCTACTGGTGGATGGGGGGACATTAATTATGGCTACTGGTGAGAGGGGACCTTAATTATGGCTACTAGTGGATGGGGGGACCTTAATTATGGCTACTGGTGAGGGGGGGCATTAATTATGGCTACTGGTGGATGGGGGAACATTGATTATAGCTACTGGTGGATGGGGGGACATTAATTATAGCTACTGGTGGATGGGGGGACATTAATTATAGCTACTGGTGGATGGGGGACATTAATTATGGCTACTGGTGGATGGGGAACATTAATTATGGCGACTGGTGAGTGGGGACATTAATTATGGCTACTGGTGGATGTGGGAACATTAATTATGGCTACTGGTGGATGGGGGGACATTAATTATGGCTACTGGTGAGTGGGGACATTAATTATGGCTACTGGTGAAGAGGGACATTAATTATGGCTACTGGTGGATGGGGGGACATTAAGTATGGCTAATGGTGAGAGGGGGACATTAATTATGGCTACTGGTGGATGGGGGGCATTAATTATGGCTACTGGTGAGGGGTGACATCAATTATGGCTAATGGTGAGGGGGGACATTAATTATGACTACTGGTGGATGGGGGGACATTAATTATGGCTACTGGTGAGGGGGTACATTGATTAAGCCGCTGGTGGATGGTGTTCAATGTTTTTATGCATAGCGAGGGGGGGCCCTGTTGGGAACCAGCTCTTGACAGCACCTCTTGGAACCCAGCGCAGAACCTAGAGAGCACATCTTCCACAAGATACACTGAGAGGAAGACAGTTAGTGTGTAGTACACCTTCAGCAGTACACATAGAACTTACACCCAGGACTAAGCTACAGCTTCCAGTATTGGACACAGCTACATCCCAGCCTGCATCTACTAACAGGCTGGTAAACAAACTCCTGAAGATCACTCTCCATGACCACTCCAGTAATCCGGAATCTCCACCAATTCGGCATCTAAAACAAGACCGTTTGGCCCGTTGCCTGCAGTTGTTCCAATAAAGAACCGTGAGTTATCTTGCACAATGTTTCCTCTGTCTGATCCCTGGATACGGCTGTTTCACCATCATGGGCTCCCCATCCTTTACTCAAGGACATATCTTACAGACACTAAGGGGTTGCCCCAGGGAGAACCAGTACATCAGCCTCTCCCTCCATCTTGCTTGCACACACCACCTGCTGGAGACCTGTCAGGCTGTAGGACAGCCCTAGGGTCCCCATACAAAGCATCCTGCATCAGAGTGCCTAGGCCGCAACTGCCAGCCACTCCGGTATTCTGGGCCCCGGCTGCCTCCAGGCTCCAAGAAAAGGCTAGGCCCCGGTGGGGGATGTTGCACATGTATATTTCTTGTTCCTGAGGTACAGCTATATGTACACATGCATTGACCTTGAGACTATTCACTTTTTGTTGTGCTGGTCCCATTCTCTTGCCTCTTGCATATATGGTATTTATACCTCTCTGTGCTCTTCCCCTGATACAAATTCTCTGGCGTTGAGTGCGTTGATGTGTGTGGTTCCACAGGCATGCAACAACAAAGCCAATGAGAGAAAGGAGATAAAAAGCACAGTGTAAAAAGCATTTAAGTGTAATCTACTTGAAAATGTTCTAGAGTTAAATCTAGAGTTAAAATGTTACACAAGCTTAGCACACTGCTGTATAGAGATGTATAGTTTTAGAAGTCTCTCTATATATCTCTACATTATCTTTTTTTAAAGTGTATAATTGATGCAATTAAATTGAATTAATAAAATTATAATAAAACACAAAATAAATTATATATTTTATATCAATGTAACCAGTACAACTTTTACAATACACAAACTCGTGAAATGCCCCCAGGTGTTTGTATTGCGTTTCTAAACACAATGTAAATGTCCTATGGGACCACAACTTAAATATTTTGAATTCAGTTTAAAGGGGTATTCTCGTCTGGGCATTCACATCCAGATTCATTAATCTCCCATATATAAAGATTTCTTCAATTATATGTCATTAAAAAATTTTTACCCGTGTGAAGATAATTTCTCATAAATGTAGTCATATTTTATTGCTGCCAAAATGTGAGGTGGTCGTATCCGAGGAAGCTATCTCATTTCTAATGGAAAACATGGCTACATTTTTGAGAAATTATCTTCACACAGGAACATGTTTACATATGGCGGTTGAATTAAATTTAATTTAAATGCCCAGATGAGAATACCCTTTTAATATTTCTTTCTTTTCTTGAAAATATCATATCAATATTGACAGCTATGATAGTTCTCCAGATATCATATAATGAGTGGCTTTAGGTGTAAGTCTACTGCAGGGCAGAGTTGGGGGGAGGTTGCAGGCATTTCATTACTGGGGAAGGCTACTGGGCATTTCATTACTGGGGAAGGCTGCTGAGTATTTCATAAGTAAGAGGAGGCTGTGATCAGGCTCCTATATGTTTTCCCATTTTTTTGCCAGTAAAATTAGGTGCTTACACTCTAGTATTCATGGTAAGTGCATTTTATCTGCGGTACAAATTGTTGTTCTGTCACGGGTGCTCCCACGATCCAGGTTGCAGATCACGGGTGCACCCGTGCTCTGCTGCCTGCCGGTCCCCGTCCCCCAGCCCTCACTTACCTCTCCTGGCTCCTGTCTGTGCTCTGGCTCGTGTAGACCGCATGTTCCTTCACTGCAGTTGCGCGCTCCCGCCACTAGGGGGCGCACGCGTGGACTTCTCAAGCATTAAAGGGCCAGCGTCCTCCTGATTGGCTCCTGCTAATCCGACTCGCCCTTATAATCCGGCACCTCCCTTCACTCCCCGTCGGATCTTCCCTCCTAGGATCTCCTATGGTTTCCATGCCAGGCTTCCCTAAGCCGTTCCTGTGGAAGAGAAAGCCCATTAGCGTTTCCAGACGCTTTCCTGTGTTCCTGTGTGTCCAGGGCCGATTCTAGCATATTTGCTGCCTGAGGCGAATATTAAAATGCTGCCCCAACCCCCAACCGCCCTCTCCCTGTTAAGTAAATGCTGAAAACTTTACTAACAATTAACATCCCCACAGGCAGCTCCCTGACACTGTGTGACTGACTACAGGATCTGAGAGGCATTAGTGGCATCTAGTACCTTATACTAGGGGGTCATTTACTTAGGGCCCGATTCGCGTTTTGCCAACGTATTACCCGAATATTTCCGATTTGCGCCGGGATTTTGGCGCACGCGATCAGATTGTGGCGCATCAGCGCCGGCATGCACACGACGGAAATCGGGGGGCATGGCCGAGCGAAAACACAACGGATTCGGAAAAACCGCCGCATTTAAAACAAAAAAGTGTCGCTTGGGACGCGCTTACCTTCACTTGGTCCGGCCCGGTGAATTCCAGTGCGTTCAGATGCTTTTCAGTAGTACCTGGTGGACGGCGGAGGAACTACCTTAGTGAATCCCGGCCGGACCCGAATCCACCGCAGAGAAGGCGCCGCTGGATCGCGAACGGACCGGGTAAGTAAATCTGCCCCAATCTCTTCCATCAGTAGGACTTTATTCCAGGTTCTCCAATCCATGACGCATGACAGCTGAATTCACGGCCAGATATCTTCAGCTCCGTGCAGCACATCTCCACCCGGCGTCCCTAAAAACACCACAGTCACTTACAGTATGAAGTATATACCACTCACAACACAACTGACCGCACTCTCCACACATATCAAACATCCCTTCATTATATATATATATTTCTACTGGAATTATAGCCTGTACAGCACCAATCAATATACAACACCCCTAATTTATTAATACAGACCCCCAACATTTGGTTTAAATGATGCAAAGTAATCTATGGTATCCTATAACTAATATATCCCACCCTGTTATTATGTTACATGTGATTTTATATTCAGTGCTACCCTGATTAATGTAAATATATAGCACCCCCTAATATACAGCCCCCAGCTTAGTAATATACAGTATCGCATATACAGTTCCCCCGTTCAGTAATATACTGTATCCCATATACAGCCCCCCAGCTTAAAGGGGGAATTCTCTTTTCATTGAGGGTACAGGAGGAGCTATAGAAATAGATTAGAAACACCAAACACCCATTTTGCTACCGGTGGCCTTTATCTGCCATTAATTGATGCTGTGCGGCGATGTGAAGCTGTGCTGTTATGTGCCAGAGAATATGACAGCGTGCAAGCCTGCTGATGAAAGGCGCTGTCACAAGCTGCAGAACAAATAAGGATGTCTGTACTACAGCTAGTATAGATAACAAATGATGTATGAAAAACACACAGAAGCCTGGGACATAGATGCCAGCGTGCGGATCCCAAGTGACAGCGTCTGCTCGCCGTACAGGACAAGCCGGACATGTTGTTTGATTAATCTCTGTGCAGGGTATCTCCTCTATGGGAAAGCAGCTTTCTATAGGTTCATGCTACAGTTCTGCTAAAGGCTCAATTACCGCACAAAGCTACAATACATATCTCCCCATGCTAATAGCCGCTAATGAATAAAGACATTCTACCTGTGTGCAGGAGGTTCTCAATACATAATGGTGTAACTAGGATACAGTTAAGAGGTAATTAATTGAGACTAGTTTATATAGAGATGGATGATTCTGTCTAAATAATGATAAATCTCTCCGGTTTATGAGATGTAAAGGTTGCTAAGTAATTATAATGCTTCGAGGGAAGTTATACACAAGGGCCAGGGTCGGCTCCAGGTATCAGTAGGCCTCTGGACGACACAGCCTCAGTGGGCCTCTTTGCAGTGCACTCACGTGGCAGCATTAAAAATTCAGAAACTAAAATAGTCTCCTGTTCCCTAAAATATTCCCTAGATTGTCATACTAAACAGCCCCCTCATGGTTATTTTATATAAAGCCTCCCGCACCCACTATGGATTCCTTAAAGAGAACCCGTGAGGCAAAATAACCCCCCTAAACTAAATATATTTTCACAAACTGCCATTAGAGAGCATTGCCTCTATCCCTTCATTGTCCCTCTACATGCCTGTAAACTTAAGCAATGAGGTCCTAAAGCTGTATGCAAATGACCTGTGAAATGTCCAATGAAGCATTAGCATATTCAAGCTGTCCACCTTATTCATGAGTGGGAGGTACAGCCACACCCCCAGTGCTTGACTGACAGCCTGTATAATGATGTGAGGCTGTATAATGATGTGTTTCCTGGTGCTAGCGCCCCTGCAGCCTGTGTGTGTATAGGAGAAATACAACAGCTCCTGGCAGCCATGTTATAGCAGAACATGTCAGGTACTTGTGTAGCTGATGTCTGTGTCTCTGTGTATTAGGAGGATGCAGCATGTCAGCAGATCCAGCACACACACTAGCTATGCTTTACTATACATTACACACAGACATGAGCAGGGGGAGGAGAGGGGAGGGGGAACAGGGGTGACATCACTGCCTCTGACCATGTGACCAGCCTCATTTACATTATAAAGAATAGATGATTTTATAATGATTAATGTATGAAATGACTAGATAAAGGGATGGGATCCATGTGAGCTGCTCCAACAGGTAGAGGTGACAGGACTAGTGACACAGACCTGATGACAGGTGTCCTTTAAGTACAGCCTTATGTGCCCCCCCCCCCCCACAGTAGCCCTGGGCCCCGGAACTTGCCCAGGTATGCCCAATACTTGTGCTGGCCCCGACAAGGGCCAAGCATATAAAGAAACTTCTAAGATACTTGAACCATTTTACCAAACTGCTTTTATCCATCTTCCTATAGGTGTAAGCTAGGCTTAGCTAAGTGTGCATGTGTTTCTGAATGGGGAGAGGAGTGTAAGCAGCTTCCAAACATGACTGGCTTATCATTCTTATGGACAAAATGATTGGGTATTAATATTCAACTTGATGGATGCTTTTCACCCTCATCATCATTTGTCTGTGTTACTTAAGAAAAATCTAGTTTGATCAACTAAACCCTAATTTGTGTTGGAGTTATTAGGCTATGGTAGTTGTTTTCTTTTGTAGGTTTTATACTTATACTTATACATTGCTTGAGTCATATCTATTCTCAAGACCTATGTACACAATTGGAAGAGATTTATTTATTGTAGTGTTTTAATTTTTTAAGACAAAAAAAAAATTTTCTCATAGGTTTTTATAGAAGTTTTTTTTAACATTTGCATGTGTAATCATATACATATACATATACAAATCAAGCACTCATATGCCCCGAGAAGAAGTGCTAGCAATAAGCTGCGATTATTTCAGGGCCTCTGCGCCACGCCAGTGCTGATAAATATGCCCCATTGTGTCTTTAAAATTTAGTTTTTATGATTTCAAACTTAAAATCAGTCTGTGGAAGCAATTTATCTTAGTTTATTCTCTTTTTTTCTGTTATTTATGGAAACATTTTGCACTTTTTCACATGCTTAGCAAAGTTTGACACAATCAAAGTGTTGCACCTGATTAAACTTTGGGATCCAGAAGCTGACGTTTAAAAAAAAGTCACACATTTTTGTATAATGACTGTAAAAAGTAGCAAATTTGGTGCCAAAAAATTAACACTCCTTCCGGCTTAGGAAAAAGATTAAACTTTTTAAAAAATAGTCACGAGATTCAAAATTTATTGCCCTTTAAGATGACCTATTCAGGAAAACCATCTACTGGTGGCCACAAACAGTATCTCTGAAAGGCCTGGCACGTTTCTGCATCACACACCTTTTTTACTGATCATATTTTCAGCGTACTTAATAAAATACTCTGTGGGGGCAGTGCAGGGAAACTAAACAGGGGTTTCTCAGTTGCAAAAAACACTGTGATCTAAGTTTTACTATATTTTACTATTACAAAAGATACATACTTCTATTTTTATCTCTTGTATACTATTCAGATTCTTTTATAGCTATTAACTGATAAAAGCGTAAAGCAAGTAAAAAAGTACAAGGATTGCTCTTATCAAAAATAAAAAACATACTGGAGATCTATAACCTTTTTGGACGGTGCTCTCTCAAACATGTGTTGTAGACTGCACAGATTGATAAAAAAAAAACTGTGACTGTTTTTACTTGCTATCATATCTCCTTTCCTAAATTGAAATATTGAAATATTTATTTCCTAAATTGAATATTACTATTACAATGCTCCCAGGTATTTTATTGTATCAATTTAAAAACAGAAATTAGATTTTTAAAACATTTAGAAAATCTACTTGCTATATACAGTATATATATATATATATAATACACGAGAATTGAGCAGCACTCCAGGGAAAAAAATGAATAAAAATAGTGCAAAGGTATAAGTTACGGTTACTCCTATAACAAAAATGACTGCCTAAAAAGTCATGTGTCTAAGTTTCTGGTGTCCTTTCTAACCGTTAGCAGTCTATCAGTAATTTTTACATAAGTAGAACTGATCTCTAAACGGTGCAGACTCACGAGAAGTAGTGCTAGGACCAAAAGTGGGGCACCATCGTCCAGACCTTTTCGTGTTGTCTATGCAGGTTGGAGTTGGTGTAGATAATCCAATCGGTGGTCCAAACGAAGTCACGGAGGAACAGTGCAGGTTATAGAGTATGCACAAGGATACAACTGTCAAGAGGGAAGAACAGATACGGATATCGTACAGTACTGACCTTATTATTCCCTGATGAGACAAATAGCTATTATTCCCTGTGCAACCTGACCTCGGAGCCGCAGCCCTATGAGGCTGCCACCCCGACAGGCCCTGTTAAAAGCCTAGACGTCTAGGGGAAGGTATGTACAAGTGTATTTCATGGAGTTATCAGGTGGAAGTCCCAACATGTCATGTTTCGCCTTACTTGAGGCTCATCAGGGGACATATATAACGCAGCCACCTGACAAAAAATTAAAAGAAACCAGAAATGGGGGTAAGATTACTTTCTATAGGAACATATGTCAATAAGTCAATATGACAATAAACATAAGTGTAAAATAAGCAGAGTTTCTCCTACCTTGAACAATAACAAGGGTGCTGTGTGAGAAGATGTCTCCTTTCCGGGAAATAGGTATTTATCCCGAGGGAGTGTATCCTGTTGGCGGTGCTTTCAGTGAGGAGCATCCGCTGTCTTGAGTGAACCAGTGGGAGGAGTAACCATAACTTATACCTTTGCACTATTTTTATTCATTGTTTTTAGCATTGCTACATTAAAAGTTATATTTTATTCACCACTTAGACTCTCCCTTATACATAAAGGTGAAATTACGCAACTATATTTGACGATACTTTATAAATCTGTACAAAACTACCCCCCCCCCCAGTATAAAACAATTATGGCCACATATAATATAACAACAATACCCCAAACCCCACAACCAATGACAATTATGGCCCCCACTCCCCCTTATCAGCCACGTAGAATTAATGAAAGTGCATTAAAAATACTCACCTGCAGGCACCTGCTCCCTCGGCGCCCGGCTTCGGTCTTCACGCGGCTCTTCTGTGAGCCGCGGCTCCGCACAGTGACACAGGCGGCGTGACGTCCTGACGCCTGTGTCACTGCTTAGAACGGAGCGACGCAGCAGCCGGAAAGGCGCTGCTTCACTCCGCATATAGATCTCTTTAAGACACAGGCGCGATTTATTTAGCTGGTGGGCGATTCGGCCGTTAACGGGCGCCCGAATCGCCCACTTTAGAGCAGCAAATTTCATCCTGTCTGTGTGACCCGTTACAAGTTCCTAGAGGCACTAGGTAGTGTGTTTGGAAGTTAAAAAAATTAAAAAAAAGTGTGGCCCCCTCCACACTTGCGTTTTTCACGTGCATGTTCTGCGCATGCTTTTGAAGTGAAGACCCTGCATTGCATTCTGACCCGTTGTAATCAATGGGCTTTTTCAGACTTGCACACACGCGCATTTTTTTTAAACGTGCGTTTAAATCTCAGCATTCTCTACTTTTGCAAGTCATGCGCATGAAAAATGCACCATACAAGTCTATGGAGATGCATCAAAAACGCATCGCACTCTGAGACACATGCAAGTGCAATGTGTTTTTCATGCATCAATTGCCATAGAAAAGATAGAGCTCAGTCCTGAGTCCTTTTCACTTGCATTATCTGCGTGTGAAAAACGCATTGAAATTGCATTGAAAATGCATTGAAAACACGCGTGAAAAACTGAGACACTGAACAAACTCTGACTGAAAACTGATGCAAAATGTCAGTTTTTCACTGACCAAACCCTGATCACACCCTGACAAATTCTGACATGATCTGCAATGCAAGTGTGGAAGGGGCCTAACTGACAAATTTTTGGGATCCAACCATAAATAAGATGTTTATGATTTAGTTTATTCATTAATATATGAAATCAAGAGAAAAGGGTGTGATCTAAATTTTAACTTTAAAACATTTTTTTAAAGAGAACCCATCATGCAAAATAACCCCCCTAAACTAAATATATTTTCATAAACTGCCATTAGAGAGCATTGCCTCTATCCCTTCATTGTCCCTCTACATCAGGGGTCTCAAACTCGCGGCCCGCGGGACAACATTTTGCGGCCCCCACCTGGAAAAGCACCGCCCGCCGTGTATTCACGCAGCGCGTGAGCCCTCTCCATGCACCCGCGGCCGACCCTTGACGTGCCATTACGTCACGGGTCGTGAAAGGGTTAATTATAGATAGAAATTAGGGAGCTGCTGCAGAACTCCTCTCTTGACTCCGTCTTAATGTTTCATCCAACCTAAAAATTTAAAGGGGTTGGTCACTCTTTTACATAAATTACCTATTTGCTTTTGCTGCCTTAACCACATAGTGACCACCCATATAGATTTATAAGTCTTTCACTAAGGGGCCTTAGGCTAGGCCGTCAGGGTTTTTCCTTCGGCCTAGCCCAAGTTCTGCAGTGACTTATGCCACCCGTGACCTTGTTCTAACAGTCCGGTTTAACCCATTAGAGCCAGTGGTCAATGCTGTGACTGCAGGATCTACATACCTTGTGAAGGAGGGGGCTTCTTCTCCTCCCGGCACCCCGGGATGCGATCGTGGGGTGCCGTCTTCTTTGTTGGGCAGCTGGGGACCTAATGAAGGCAAGAGTATAAGTTGACACTCCTAATACACTGCAATACATGGTTATTGCACTGCATTAGTATGAACTAGTGATCACATGATGGGAGGGGGCTATGCTAGTATTGTAAAAAGAAAAAGTTAAAAAAAAAAATAAAAATAAAAATAAAGTAAATAAAGAAGCTGAGAACGCCGAAACCCAGGGTCGGGCGAGCGAGTGAAGCTGGCGTCCTTTTTTGTATACTGTTTTATGCGCATTTTAAACATACTTTTGTGAGTATAACTTATAAGAATAAAATCCAAGGTTTTAAGAACGTACTATGCGATTTGGTGCCTACTTTCTCTTTTAGTTTTTGCTACCACACTGTTGAGTGAGTTTAAGGAGAAAACTGCACCTTAAAGAGAACCCGTCATGCAAAATAACCCCCCTAAACTAAATATATTTTCATAAACTGCCATTAGAGAGCATTGCCTCTATCCCTTCATTGTCCCTCTACATGCTTAGGTTTACAGGCATGTAGAGGGACAATGAAGGGATAGAGGGGAGGAATTGGGCATCTAACGTTGCAGTGCGTTTCATCATTTAATTTATTCTGAAACTGTCAGTTTTGGCCTAAATGAATGTATTTTCCAAAAAAAATCTAAAGTTTCTAAATCGCAGGTCCATATTGTTTTAACCCATGTGAAACACTTAAAGGGTTAATGGACTTAATAGAAGTTGTTTTACATACGTTGAGGGGTGAACTTTCTATAGGGGGGTAATTTATGGGGTGTATAAAGGCTGGGATGGGATCCTTGTGAGCTGCTCCAACAGGTAGAGGTGACAGGACTAGTGACACAGACCTGATGACAGGTGTCCTTTAAGTAAATATAGTTTGTTTAACCCCGTGTTATCTAAGAAAGAGGAATCTATTGAGCTGCTATGGGAATCCCTGGTAGAGCAGGCAAGTTCTTATGATAAGTTGCATATTGCTAAGCGCAGTGTACTGAACCAGACATCATGGGATCCTTGTGAGCTGCTCCAACAGGTAGAGGTGACAGGACTAGTGACACAGACCTGATGACAGGTGTCCTTTAAGTATTTTAAAAAAACCCCTAGGCTGTTTTAAAAAATATATGGCAGTAAATTGTCAATATACTGCTGTTTGTTGCACTACAAAATGCCCATTGAGAGTAATGGGCTCCCAACTGTCATGCCAACTGTTTGGTAATCCCGAAGATTTCCCTGGGGTGCTAATATGGGTTTGACTGCAGAACTTAAAAGCTTTATTTAAAGGGGTATTCCGGGAATATGAACGTCTGATACAAAAACCCATAATGCTATAAATAAATGAATGTAACAAAACTTAATGTCATTAGACACAAAACGGAGATTAAATAGTTTGATTTTATGATTCACAACATTTTATGGCCTCTCTAAAGTTATCACCAAGATGGCTGCAACTGGAAACTACAAGTTCCATGATCCTTTAGTTCTCAGTAACTCCTCCTACCTCTTATGTTCTGCTCCCAGTGATGATGTAACAGGTTTTTTGCTCTGTTACCATAGCAATGATGTGTAACTGCCTTCACCACAACACTGACCATACTCGATGCACTGCAACCAACGGACTACAGACAAACATAGTGGTGATCACATGACCTGCCCAGGCAGGTGCAGGACATGTGATGTGGACATGTGACCAGCGGCCATTTCTGTCCTGCGTATGCTCTGCAACGGACCGCGCGGAGGAAATTAACGGACTGATTAAAGGGCCAGTAGCATTTTTATTCTTCATTACAGTCTATGTCAGCAGCATTTTTCTGCTAACAGGAGCAAAATTTTAAATAACAGCTAATTACATATTATCTTATATTTTGAGTACCCATTTGTATATGAATTATGCTGATTCCTGGAATACCCCTTTAAGTTAACAGCAGCAATCGTCTATCCTGGATGGAAGGGGCTCAGCCCTTGATCCTTCTCCATAAAGTCTTAATAGCATGATGCTGTAAATGTGCATACATAAGTATAAAAAATGAAAGCTACTTAATGCCATGGTGACATCCATCATATGGTAACAATTAGAAAGATGGTATAAAACTAAAATGTGGCTTCTGTCTCTAAAATCCAAACCATTTGATACAGTTCTGCATAAAAGGTTGGTACGTAAAATGAGACTGCTGGGACTAGGGGAAAATCTGTGCATTTGGGTAAGCGGCATGCGGGATGCGGCAGCGCGCGCGTCCCCGCCACCAAGGGCGCACGCACGCTGGCACTCAAAGATTTAAAGGGCCAGCACACTGCTAATTGCTGCTGGCCATTTCCAGGAATTTTATAAAAGCCGGCCACTTCCCAGCCGGATCTTTGTGCTTCATGCCTGAGAAAAAGCTTGTTTCGTTGCCTTGTGCCTGTCTGCTGATTTCCCATTGTGACTACAGTTCCATTCCCGGCTTTTTGCAGAGTGCTGCCTGCCTTGACCTCCTGCTTTGTTCCTGACGTTGATCCCGTGCTGCCTGTCTCAACCTCTTGCCTGTCCCCAACCACGATTCTGCCTCACGACTTTTACCAGGCCTTGGCCACCACCACAAGCAAAGTTGCGCCTGTGGAGTGATCTGGTGGTACCCTGCCGCAGCAAGTCCATCCCGCTTTGCGGCGGGCTCTGGTGAAAACCAGGTGCCACTTAGACTCCTCTCCCAGTTGTTGGCTTACACCATCGCTCGCGGTTGTACAGAGGATCCACTACCTCCGTTATGTTATCCATTATTCCCTTATCTCAGCCGGTGCCCACTGCTGCTGCTGCTCAATTAGAAGTAGTGGACAATATTTAGATATATTGGTGTCTAGGTCTCCACATGACTTTATCCAAGATAATTTGGTATATTTGGCGTTTGGCTCAGTTTGAAGCTGAAATTACAGCCTGGTGCAAGCTCTCAATGTCTTCTTTGGGCCAGGGTAATTTACTTAAAATGATATTTATGCCCCAACTTATTTCTATACTCCATAAAACCCCAGTATGGATACCAAAGAAATTCTTAAGCAAAATGTTTGGACTTCTAGAGAGCTAGTATGGAAAAAGCAGTCAACTCGTATTAAATATTCAAAGTCTTCCTTTTGCTGTCTTTGTGCTTGTACAGGCATGTGCGTCTTATGAACCCACTTATATACCTTATGTACCTTTGTCTTTGTGATGTATGTTTTGTTTCTTAATTTTCTATTATAAAACTTAAATTAAAAAAAAATAATAACAGAATCAAGAGGAATTCTTCTATGCAGACAAGTGTATTTGATGCCTTCCATAACAGGCATGAAGTTGGCTCACTTTTTTTTTATTTAACATCTTAATAACTGAATGCTTATCTAATATTGAAGATTTCACAGTAAACAGCTAAAAATATTGCATCAGAAGCAGTTGAACAATGTCTATTAAAGAATGTAATGAACTTTGGTTGGTGAAGGTGGTTAAAGGTCCTCTTTAAAGTAAGACAAAATAAGGTGGCTGTTATGTAGAAGATCCGTCAGAATACTGTACAGCATGCTGTACTAAAAGACTTGTAAGATGTTACCTGATTTAGTACAGAAATTCAGCTCCAATATTGAAGTCTGCAATGGAAACCTTTGCGGTGTGTAGATTATGTCTAAGGAGAACCACCCATTATACACGGTAGCTCCTAAAGTCTCATTCCTCTCACACTATAATGAAATGTATTTTATCTCCTATTTTACAGGTAATGTAAAAGCAGGAAGGACATATGTTTTATCACACTTTCCATTTGAAAACCGTCTGGCAGCATGGACAAAAGCTGCAGTCTTCTAAATTCCAATTCTGTGTCTGTGTTTGGTCTATGAAGAAGCTAATATGATGTGATCCACTTCACTGTTACTATACAATGTATCAGTATGGTCACATGATTTAAAGGTTAGAACTTATATACTATTTAATTAAAGAAAATCTATCATTTGTTTTTATGCATTGTGAACCAAGCAAACCTTCAGAATGCTGTAGCGACACTGATGCAGAAACATATCTTATTTAATCCCTGATCCGAGTGGTTTTGCTCACAGAGGCATTGGTATCTGGGAGGCAAAGGTGTAAGTAGTTCTAAACTATGGGAGTTAAATGCACTCATATTGGTACAGCTCTCCCTAGTTATACATATATGCCAACCTCCAAAACAAATATAAAGATATGCATGTTCCAGGACCTGTGACAATACTATGCATCTACCAGTACCAGTGAGCGTCCTCTAAAGTTCCAGAACTGCAGCACTGCATCAGGGAACAGACACAGAAGATGTGCAAAGTAAGTATGGTTTTTACTGTCCGCTCAAGAAGAAATAATTTACGGATTGTGGTATTTCGGGAGGGGTCAGAGGGGAGCGATGCTACCAAATTTGGTTGTAATCTACGTTCCCCGAGGAGGTTCGCACCAGGATGTTCCTGGTTGACAGGGCACATCGTGTACCATCTAGAGCCCCTCCCATAGGGGCTAGACCCAGGAACATTCTGGTAAGACTTCCCCAAGATATAGGGACAATATATTGAGAAGTGTAAGAACCCTACCTCAATTACAATACACTAATACCCCAATCATGATCTTCCTGGATTACCCGCAAGATATCCCAAAAAAAAAAAGAGCTATGTAGGCATCAAGAAAAGATTAAGAGAGAAGGGGATTGTATACTGTATCCCACAAAATTAAAACAGTACATGAGGGAAATACCATTCTCTTTTAAAACTCTGGGGAGGCAATTGAGTGAATGGAGAGAGTTTTGAAAATTTGAGGCTACTGAAAAGGCACACTCACTCCGGTGCAAATAATGCTCCAGGAAGAGTCTAGGGATGTACAACCCTGGACAAGGGTTTAGGAGGGTTTGAGGATGGGGAGGGCTATGGTTGTTGACGATGAAGACATACTGTAGAATACACAGGGTAGGAATAATTTGATTTACTCCCAATAATGGCTAAAATACTATCCTGGAACGTGAGGGGGTTAAATGATAAATTAAAGCGAAAGGCAATCTTTGACCTGTGTTGGTCATATCGCCCGAGGTGATCTGCTTCCAGGAAACACACTTAGTGGAGGACACATGCACGATCTTGAGTAAAGCCTGGCTTGGCCGATACTATAACTCAACCTTCTCCTCATGGTGTGAGCATTTTGATTCGCAAAAATTTGTGTTTTTAAAAAAGATCCCCTAGGTAGATATATAATATTACAAGCCATACTGAATGGATTAAGAATAGTTATGATAGGCATATATCTTCTCCTTGCTGCTCCGCTTGATGTGTTAGTTAGTATAGCCAATAAAATAGAGAAATATGATGATGCTCCCATCTTTTGAATGGGAGATTTAAAGGGGTATTCCAGGAATCAGCATAATTCATATACAAGTGGGCACTCAAAATATAAGCTAATGTGTAATTAGTTGTTATTTAAAATTTTGCTCCCCTTAGCAAAAATTGCTGGTGACATAGACTGTAATGAAGAATTAAAATGCTACTGGCCCTTTAATCAGTCCGTTAATTTCCTCCGCGCGGTCCGTCGCAGAAAAGAAGATGGCCGCTGGTCACATGTCCACATCACATGTCCTGCACCTGCCTGGGCAGGTCATGTGATCACCACTATGTTTGGCTGTAGTCGGTTGGTTGCAGTGCATCGAGTATGGTCAGTGTTGTGGTGATGGCAGTTACACATCATTACTATGGTAACAGAGCAAGAAAACCTGTTACATCATCACTGGGAGCAGAGCATAAGTGGTAGGAGGAGTTACTGAGAACTAAAGGATCATGGAACTTGTAGTTTCCAGTGGCGGCCATCTTAGTGATAACTCCACCTACTTTAGAGAGGCCATAAATTTTGTAAATCATAAAATCATATTATTTTAGCTCCGTTTTGTGACTAATGACATTGAGTATTGTTGTATTCATTTATTTATATCATCATGGGTTTTTGTGTCAGACGTTCATATTCCCGGAATACCCCTTTAATCATGTATATAATGAAAGATTGGATATAAACAATCTGCCACCTACTCAGCTAATCTTTGTATTTGGTAGAATGATGACTGAATTGGGCCTTAATATATGGAGGGAAAGAAATCCAGATAGGAGGACCTATATGTGTCATTCAAAGCCATTTAATTCCCTCTCTAGAATAGACCTTGTATTAGTAAGCAATGCAGGATATGAGTTAATAGAGAAAATAGACATGGGGCAAGAGTTCTGTCGGACCACTTGCCAATATGGTTTACACTGAGAAAAAGCATAATGACTGGTCTTGTATTCTACAAGATCAAGCCATTTTGGTTTGATTTAGTGAAAGACAATAAAGATGTGTTTAGGAACATACAATTTTTTCTGGAAGATCTTTAAGACAGAACCATAGTCCTGGAAAGGAAATTTGTTGACAACCCCACAGAGGTGAATAAAGGGCGCTGGTTAGAGGCACAGAATTGCTTGAAAAGGCACTCCATAGAAAAAGCTGTTAGAGACAATAAAATGCAATGTCAGCAGTCAATCTTGGGCAATACACTTCAATGAAGAGGCTGGCAAGGTTTTTGACCGCGTCAAGTGGGACTATGTCTGGCTCACCTTGGAAAGAATGGTTTTTGGAACCCACTTTTTTAACTGGGTGAAAATCCTCTATAAAGGAGAGTGAGTGTTAATGGGAGAGCCTCTGTATCTTGGCAGCATCTTTCCCCATTGTTATTTGCGCTGGCATTAGAGCCTATAGCATGTAGCATAAGATCTTCTAATAATTTAAAATGATTCAAGTGGGGCTTTAGAGAGTCCAGACTCCAGTTGTATGCAGATGATATGTTAGTATACCTGGACAATGGTGAGGAAGGTATAAAAGAAATTATTAAGTTGGGAAAAAAAACAAGGATAAATTGCACTATAAAGGTTATTTAGATATATCACCTCTATAGGGATTGACAAGTAGAAATCTAATGGCAGCAAACTATTCTAGGTTCTGGTTGGGGAAAGGGGTGTGGTTTCATAGCCAAATATTGAAACAAGGGGTATTAACCTGTTAACGCTCAGCGTCCGATATATCGGCTGCTGAGCCGACGCTGGTTTAGCTCAAGATCTGAGCCAAACCGGCATCGGGAAACACGGGGTGCCGGCTGTAACATTTAGCCGGCACCCCTGTGTAACACCCGCGGTCGGAGTGAGCTCTGATCGCAGGTGCTTAATCCATTACCAGCCGCGGACAGCGCGACCGCGGCATTTAACATGCCTTTGGGGGTTTTTTCCCCCACGATCGGTATCCCCGAACCGTTTTCGGGGGGCGACGATCGTTGCTATGGCATTTCTGGGGTCCGATCGGGACCTCAGAGATGCCTGAAGGCAGTGCCTGAAAGATGGCGAGGGTATATATAAAGAAAATAATTAGATATTATGTAGCAGGGTGAGGATAAATCAGATATAATCACTTGATGGTTTTATGTCACTAAAGAATGGTTACAACTTGGTATGATACAAGGAGGTTTTGTGATTAACCCTGTATGAATTTAAGATTATGTAATTGTTTTATGTGTGTACAATATGTGTGTCTATGTAAGCCTTTTTGGCTGTGTGTATTCTGTGTTTGTTTGTGTCACATTTATGACTCCTTTCCTACTTTGGACATAACATATCATTACACCTATTCTACATAACTGAGCAGCAGAGGCTTTACTACAGGGGCCCAGCATCTGCAGTATTGTGTGTGTATCTGCTGAATACATGCATGTGTGGTGTATACATGCATGTGTATATGCTGTATTTTATATGGTGTGTATATACTCTATGTATGTTTATGCTGTATTTGTGTATATCATTTGTGTATGCTGTGTTAGTATACAAATCAGTGGCGTAACTACCGCCGTAGCAGCCGTAGCGGTCGCTACGGGGCCCGTGAGCGTCAGGCGTGAGCGCAAAATCACAACGTCTGGCTTTCCGTACCCGGTCCAACCGCCACCCGGGCCCTGCTATACAGCACATTAAGTGCAATACCATGGCCCGCCCCCCTCTTTGTTAAGTCCGTCCCAGTGTTTCTGTCCCATCCCGCCCCACTGCTCCAGCGGCCGGTACCCTGGTTCCGCGGCCGGCACACTGGTGCAACAGCTGCCCGCCCGGCCGGTACCCTGGTCATGCGGCCGCCCGCCCTCCACACTGCTACCGCGGCTGCTCGCCCATCCTCAGTGCTGCCCCCGCGGGTGCCCGGCAGGCATGCTGCTCCCGCGGGTGACCAGCCGTAACCCCTGCCCTGCTCCCGCGGCCGCCCGGCATGCTCCCTGGTCCTGGGGCCGCCCGGCATGCTCCCTGGTCCTGGGCCCGTCCGGCAGGCACATTGGTCCCACGCCCGTGTGTACATGGTGTGTGTATATATGTATTTGCTGTATATTCTGCATATACTGTATGTAAGTGTGTATATGCTGCATATACTGTATGTATGTGAGTATATTCTGCATATACTGTATGTGTGTATATGCTGCATATACTGTATGTATGTGTGTATATTCTGCATATACTGTATGTATGTGTGTATATGCTGCATAAACTGTATGTGTGTATATGCTGCATATACTGTATGTATGTGTGTATACACTGCATATACTGTATGTATGTGTGTATATGCTGCATATACTGTATGTGTGCATATGCTGCATATACTGTATGTATGTGTGTATACGCTGCATATACTGTATGTATGTGTGTATACGCTGTATATACTGTATTTGTGATTATATGCTGTATATATATGCATTTTGTGTGTATATGCATTATGAGTGTATACGTATGTATGTGTGAACGAGTATATAAAAGTGAGTATAGAATGTTATGTTGTGTATAAATGTGTGTGATTGTATAAACGTCTGTGTATGTATGAATATTTTTAAGGGGGGCCCCATACAAAAATCTGCTATGGGGCCCTGCCTCTCCTAGTTACGCCACTGATACAAATATGTATTTTTAAGGGGGAAATGGGCCTCATTCAGAAGTCTGCTATCACTTCTAGTTATGCCCCTGCTGAGCACAGTACCACTCCTCCTTTATGTGAAATAACACAGTGTAGAACAATAACTTTATTTCTACATATCTGGGCACAGCATAGGATTGCTTAACCTATTCTTCATATCTAGGCACCGCATAGTACTACTACTCCTTTCCTACATATCCGCACACAGAATACTACTACACCTATCCTACATTATCCAGACAAAACATACTACTACTCCTATTGTAGAGATCTTGGTACAGCATACTGCTTCTACTATCGTACATATCTCGGCATGGCACTACTACTCCTATCCTACACATACGTGCTCTTCACAGCACTACTACTTCTATCGTGTATATGTGGGGACATCACAGTGTTACTATTCCTTTGCTATATATACTGTATGGGCATATCAAAGTACTACTCCTATCCTGCATATATGAGCACAGCCCAGTATCCTTTCCAATACTACACAAATGCACAGTATCATATTCTGCACATATGTGCACAGAAAATAAGACTACTCCTATCCTGCACATTTGGACAGAGCACAGCACTACAACTTCAATCCTATATATATGGACACAGCACAGTACAACAACTATTTATCCTGCTTATATGGACAAAGACCATCACTCTATATATATGGAAATGTCACAGCACTGCTACTCATATCCTCTATACAAGGACCCCTGTGCTGAAATCCTAGTTACATCTTTGGATCATAAACTTTGCTTTCCAATGTTAACCCCCTGAATACCACCACCTTGCATGTGTTGGCAGTACAGGATCCACTGAAGGGCTCCGAGACTATCTGACCATATAGTCATCTTACCTTATTTATTTGTTTTTACTCTTTATAGACAGGTAATGTGCTGGTGTAGGGATATATGTCAGTATAAGCTGATGTTTTCTAATCCAAAATTAAAAATCCTTTTATTGGCTAAAAAATTAAAACTACATGTGAACTGCATTGTAATCAGTTTTGATGTAATTTTAGGTAAAGTTTATTTTCCTTTTAACAGGTCAAAGACTTGGAAGATGTATCAATGTGTCTGAGCCAGGCTTGTGTAATAAAGCTTTTTTATGATCACGTAACCTTTTTACAACATATAAAATGCTTATGATGTACAGTAAGGTCTGCACAAATATAAATTGCTTCTGAAAATTGTATGCAAGGTTCAAAAATGTAATCATTGCAGATTACACTGAATAAGAGTAAATGCTTAGATTCCAAGCTTGAAGTTGTACTCACATCTAAAAAATGACTCATACTCTATACAGGTTCCTAATGACGAAGATCTCGCCTGTGAATTAGTGTGATGGCATATGACTTTCAGAGGTGAGAACTTTTTAATTCCACAAATACTTTACATGAATTTTTGCTTATGGCACTGTAGTGCAGACCCCAGTGTACTTGGATAACCTATGTTTGCTAATTTATACCAGAACCGAACTATATTGTTGTGGAAATGCCTCACTTGTCCAGGTATATGTCCTGTATATGTTCCATTAGAACACAGAACTTGCAGAGGAAACCATACAATAAAACTTAACAAGGAGGTTTATGGTCAACCCCTAATACATACAACATTTAAAGTTGAATGATTTAAAGTTCTTTTAAATAATGGGACATTTCAAGGCACTGTTATGAGGTCTTCTCAAAGACTTTTTATAACAATAAATAAACTATAAAAAATCTTTTCATATGCCTTGTATGTATCTAATGATTGGCAATAGGCAATTTGTAATCACTCAGGCACACTGCTACTGTGCCTACAAGATCAGAAGTAATCATCGGCTATTAAAACGAACTTGCAAAGCCTAATGGGTTCAAATTACTATGGGGAACTTGTTATGTGAAAAGCTAGCAATAAGAATATGTTTGGTAACATGTACAGAATTGCTGCACCTTGTGCAACATATTTATGAAGTGTCAGCGCCACAATGTTGCTCTTTTTCTTGGTCGCTCAATTTGGGCGCAGCTTTGTAATCCCAACATTTAATGTAATTTAATTTTTGTAGCATAAGTAGACAAGCTAAAAGCCAGTCTACCAAGTTCTATTTCAGAACCTTTTAGGTTGTGTGCCAATTTATTAAGCCCTTTCTCCAAAATCTAAAATCACAGTCTAATTGCTGCACAATTAACCACTATGGGGCACATTTACTTACCCGGTCCTGTCGCGATCCAGTGGTGCGTTGTCCGACGAGGATTCGGGTCCGGCGCGATTCACTAAGGTCGTGTGTCCAATTTCCTGCAGTTCACCTTCTTCCCTTGGTAAATGAGCCCCTACGTGTGCAAAGTGTTCACATTTCCTATATACAGGGGTGAAACTTGAGGAGGTGCAAAGGGTGTAGTTACATCTGGGCCCAGAAACCTTAGGAGGCCAGTAATGTGTCTATACCATATACGAATACCAATATCTATAAAAATATGTATCATAATTGGGGCTCTTTACAGACTTTGCATTGGAGACAGCAGCAAGCAATCACTATTTAGCTTTCATTTTTCAGAGGCAGAATATAAATAGCGTGGGTAAGGCTGCATAAAATAGGGCATTATAAGTGGGGTGCTACAAAGGGGGGAAAATATAAGTAGGGGCTAAGGAAAAGGATAATTATAAGTCAGGGGGGGTTAAATGAAAGGGGCATTATCCTATTTTTTCTCCCTCTTTCACCTTCTCCCAGGCTTCTTATGGGTGTTTTTGCAAGGAATTTATGTAGATGAGCTTTCAACAGAATAACCATCAATGTCTGATCGATTGGGGACTATTAAATGGCCCGTGCACAGATCGGTTGTTTATGTTGGCATAACACAGAACATGGAATAGGGAGCAGTTGGCTACAACTGCTGCTGTGGTTCCTGATTAATGGTAGGCTTTTATAATGCAGAGGAGCAGTCCCCCCAAAAAAAAATGTCAGGAAGGAGGTGCAATCCTGTAGCAGAGGGTCAAGTCATGGTATAATTACATACATGATTGATTTTTTTTTTTTAAGTATTCTTTTTTTAAAATCAACTGTCAGGACCGGGAGTCTGTGGACCCTCTGGACCACCGCGGGAGGTGGTACTAGCCGACCTGGGACTGGAGTCTAAGTGGAACCCCGGTTTTCACCAGAGCCCGCTGCAGCAAGTCCATCCGCGGTGGCTGCCAAGGTAGTAATACAGGAGACACCACTCACGTCAGAAATCGCAGGAGCTGGCACACAGGAACGCAGGACCACTGGGACGGACTGGCACACAGGAACGCAGGACCACAGGAACGGACTGGCACACAGGAACACAGGACCACAGGAACGGACTGGCACACAGGAACGCAGGACCACAGGAACGGACTGGCACACAGGAATCACAGGAACACAGGAATCACCGGAACGCAGGAATCACAGGAACGCAGGAATCACAGGAGAGCTTTCTCTTCATGGGAAGACTTGAAGATCCAGCAAGGGCAATAGGAAGAGGCTGGAATTTAAATCAGGCTAGCGCCAATTATTGGCGCACTGGCCCTTTAAATCTTAGCGAGCCGGCGAGCGCGCGCCCTAGGAGACGGGGACGCGTGCGCCGAGCCGCGGAAGCTGCAGAGGACGCCGCTGGAGCCGGGAGAGGTGAGTGCAGCCGGGCACCGGAACATGAAGAGGCACGGGTGCACCCGCGATCCGAGACAGGGATCGCGGGAGCACCCGTGACATCACATTGCGGAGTTGATAGCATATAAGTGAATACAGTATGTTCTGAATATCATTTTAATTGACTATTAAAGGATAGAAAAGGTTGTGAGGAGGCTGCACAAATGGGGGAATGCATTATTTTGTAAATAAAGGACACCACTTTTTTTCACTGCAGCCAAAGGACTGCTGCAGCTTTTGTCTTCTATGGACTTGGGGAGATGGTCCCAAATAAATACAAACTTCAGATCCAAAACAATTACAAATTGGCACCAGGTATGTAGGTTCTTGAAGTGTAAATAATGTATTGTGTGAAACTAACATCTTTCTCCAAAATTATTGCAACAAAAACAATGATTATATTGTATAAAAACTGATGTGTGAAAGAATCTTGGAAGGAATTGATCACATTAGCTATGGGCTTCCATAATTGGCAAGGGACAAAAGTCACATCTAAAAAATAATACAGTGTAATTAACTCCAAATATGCAGAAGGGTTTCATTGTCTGCCCATTTAGGATGTGCCAAATTTTAATAGAACAATACTAGCTCAAGTGTTATCAAAAGGGAAGCTAATTGGAAAGGCAAATCTTTTTACAGAAATGGATTAGCTTGAATTGGCCCATGTATATGTGTAATGTGCTACAGTTTGTAAATGACCTACATTATTTCAGACGTAATTAGATTCATTCAGTCTGGTACACATTCTGCTTCTAATCCTGCAAATATGTATTCTCCTTCAGTGCCAACACAGAATTATAAAGCCCAGAATGTCTGACAATGACAAACCTGTTTCCTTGTTCTAAAGTAATTATTAAAGCAGAAAATATTGTTCTTGAATGGGATCCTCAAAAGTAAATGAATCTTTATCAGTGGCATAATCTCTACATGGCATTACTTCTCATAGCATGGAAATTGCTGAACAAGAGCTGTGGTCAGATAACAATGTCACTGCAAGGTTTAGGGATTATCCTCATTGCAATTTACTTTACTATATAAACAATGGGGGAGATGTATCAATCTGGCAAACTGGTCACATTTAGACCATTTTAGGCACTTTTCTGACTTGTCCAAATAAGGGGCTTGTCCTTGGTAAATAGAAGGCATGAAAACAACCTGTGCGCCAGAAAATTCAGTATGTTCACTAGAAATTTCAATTTTGTGCTGCAGCATGGCGCAGCAGACAACTGGTTCTATTCTGCACTGGTCAGAAAACCAACACATTTATAAATATTCCCCAGTGTATATTGTCTATGTACATCACATGTTATCAGCAAGTACACATCATTGCGTTTTTCATATTTTATAATTTGATAAGTGTTCTACTAAGCTATGGTCACCATAATTGTCAAAGTGATTTTGATCCACAAACTTCCCCATCCTTACATGATTACAGGATTACATGATGTCGTAATATATTTAGGAAGCATTGTGCATAAAAAGAACTTCAAACAGCATCTGTAAGGTGTCACAGGTGTGAAGAAGAGTCATACTAACATGTCCAATACTAGGTCTATAGATGGCTCATTGGGACAACTACTAAAGAAAGCTTGAAATAATTATACTGTTCCACAGGGTTAGATCTGAAGAGACACTGAGCTGTCAATATAAAGACCTATTAACAGCAGGTGTGAGGGGTAAAATTCTGGTGGCAGGTTTAAGCCAAGAGGTCAGGAAGGGACATTGCCTTTGCAGGCCACCTTTTATGGCCTACGGAGTATGAAAGGCCATGAATACTGATCTGGGGATTCTGGTTAAGGAATGTGCAATAGAAATAAGTTCTTCAGGGTGTAAAAGGAAAAATATGCTACTTTAATTTAGGCAGCTCCCTCTATATCAGTGTCTGGCTTTCAAGAAGTCTTTATTTTCTGTTTGTACCACTGCTATAGCTATAATTGAGATATTAATTTACAACATTACAGTGAGGGACATTTATCAGGGATCAAATGTTTTCTGTCTGTTTGCTAGGCCCTGAGATTATTTTCCCCTTTATGCCACATCCATGTCCTCCAATATGTTTATGGTTGATAATAGGGGAAGGATTCAGCTCGGTCGCCCATCCGCGTTTTATTTCTATGCCAGGTCCTACCTTCACAGCCCTCCACATGTCAAGGGGAACATAAAAGCAAATGCTAGAGATACACTAGCTCAGTGGTTCTCAACCTTTTTAATGCTGTGACCCCGCAATACAGTTACTCATGTTGCGGTGACCCCAAACCATGCGATTTGCAGTAAAAACATAATAAAATTATGGCTCCAAAGGCTTTAGGCGACCCCTGTGTTTTGGTCGTTCGACCCTTGCTGGGGTCAAGACCCACAGGTTGAGAACTGCTGTACTAGCGTTTGTGATTATTTCAGGGCTTCTGCGCCAGTGTTCTGATAAATGAGCACCAGTGAATTCGTTCCTAAAAGCTCGCTGCATTTATTTAGATTTACTGGCCTAAAAGCAAACACACACATCGGGGAGGGGGGGCATTTATAAATAGCTTCACAGGGTCCATGTTTAAAATTATCCAGTTTTAGTAATTGTTCATTTGAAAGAAAATACCCAGTTTAAGATAATATGGATAGAGTTTCATTTGACAAAAAGGCAAGAGCAATCTAAACAATTTCATTCAGAACTGTAGGATTGCTTGTTGTAATACGATATGTGCTGAATTTGTGGCGTTCTTTTATAGGGAGGGGAGGACATTTACTGTTTAAGGCACTCACCTAATAGTAGTGAAGAGTCCAGCTCACCTCAAACCCTTGTGGAAAGCCTGACAAGGCACGGAACACCCTTCTGCGTGGGAAGCAACACTTCTTGTACAGGGAAAAGAAATTCCATTTCCAGCCGTGTCCAAGGCAATTTCCAACTTTATTCAGGCATAATGTTTAAAATACAGGTGAGTTATTGGCCAACGCGTTTCAAACGGTAGCCCCGTTCTTAGTCATGGCTAACATAAGATTAAATACAACGGATATTTAAAGACAAACATATGAGAAAAGACACTCCCCAAGTTGATGACGTAGCTGTTCGTTGCTTCTGGAATCCTTGGGGCATATAAACAACGGAATCCTCGGGACATATAGGCAGTGAGGTGAGTTAGCACAAAATAAAATCGGACATAGATATTTGACAGTCACATTACATGTGTATAACAGAGTTCCACAGTTTTTGATGTTATATACTTTTGAAAAAACATATAAATATGTAGAATTTAAATTACTAATATTTAGGCAAAGTATGACAATTTTACATATTACATATTACATTTTACATGTTATTAGTAATGAAACATTTTTAGAAAATAGTGCCAGCTCATTACTTTTGAGAGGTTAGGGATACGATGATAGCCGGTGTTAGAAGGAGTAGGGTTCATGTGACACTTGAGTCACTTGACGAAACATGGAATACTTGAAAAGAGGAAACGGCATTCGAAATCGCCTCAACATCTCAAAAGGTAAGTGGAGGGTCTGTAAGAAATTTTTAAAAAACAAACAATCTTAGTTAAAAATAACAAAGTGGACTGTGAAATAGAAAATGCTATATAGTTTTCTTAATATGTTATGAAAGATAGTGGTATAGGAGTTCTTTCTTTGCATTGAGACCTGAAGGATAGCATGAATCTAAAGTAAAAATCCAAAAAGCCTCCCGATTAAGCAACAGAGCATTTACATTGCCACCTCGTAGGGGTTTGGTTTAGTCAACCTTTCATCAAGGACTCTTACACAAAATCAGGTGAAACTTTTATCCCTTGGACTTAACTTCGTTCCAAACAGAGACTTCAACGTTTATGACACCATCATTGATGTGAACAAATTTGTCTGCGATTTTGGCAGTCAAATGATACTTTTCTACAGACCTGTATTACTGCATCTGATATACCTACCTTATCAATGAAAATGTTTTTAAACAACTTACGTTCAGCGAACAGGTAACACTTTACAATTTAATGGGGCAGATTTACTTACCTGGTCCATTCGCGATCCAGCGGCGCGTTCTCTGCAGTGGATTCGGGTCCGGCCGGGATTCATTAAGGCAGTTCCTCCGACGTCCACCAGGTGGCGCTGCTGCGCTGAAGAGCATCGGAACGCACTCAAGTTCACCGGCCTATTCCTAGTGAAGGTAAGTGCAAGCTCCACAACACATTTTTTTTTAAAATGCGGCGGTTTTTCCGAATCTGTCGGGTTTTCGTTCGGCCACGCCCCCCGATTTCCGTCGCGTGCATGCCAGCGCCGATGCGCCACAATCCGATCGCGTGCGCCAAAATCCCAGGGCAATTCAGGGGAGATCGGCGCAAATCGAAAATATTCGGCTAACACGTCGGGAAAACGTGAATCGGGCCCTTAGTAAATGACCCCCAATGTCTCTAGATACGGAAAATGAACATGTTGATTGTCTACATAATACTGAGAGTTTTAAATTGAAAAATACTGGTTTCTGTCCAATAAGTTCACGCACGGATAGCATGGATTTATTCCAGGATAGGATATTGAGGGATCTTAAAACCTCAGGTGAAAATATTCCACCACATAAGCATAACCTGTCACAAAATCTTGATGAAGCTCTACACCAAATTAAACAATGGGATGATATCATCATTAAGATGTCAGATAAAGTGGTTCTGTTGTCTTGATGGACAGTGTTACTTACGAAAATCTAATCCTTAATTTACTTAATGATGACACTACATACCGTAAACTGTCCAACAATCCAACAATTTGCTTTCAGCAGTCATTATTAAGATTATTAAATGAAGGAGTCTCTTTGGGTGTTTTAGATCAAAAGCAGGTAGACCACATGTATAAAACACATAAGGGTGTTTCTCCCCCTCCAATGCGACCAATAATTTCGGGCATAGGTTCTATGTCAGAGAACCTTAGTGCCTGGCTTGATCACTTATTACAACCTTTAGTCATCAGGGTGCCAGGGTTCCTACAGGATTCAAGGAATGTTCTATTTTATTTGTCCAAATTAACATGGAAATCTGATTACCAATGGCTCAGCTGCAAGGTGACATCTTTATATACCTGAATAACGCATCATATAGCTATTACAGCCTTGGAATTTCATCTCAACAAATATAGCCACTATTCATTGGAGCTTAAGGGATACATCATGGACGTGTGTCTCTTCTCTTGACCCACAACTATTTCATGTTTAATAACCAATTTTTCCTTCAAACAAAGGGAGTTAGCATGGGGGCTAAATTTTCGCCATCCCTAGCTAATTTAACTGTGTCGTGGTGGGAGGAGACACATATCTACGGAGATGCTAATCCCTTCATGGATTGCTTAGAGTGGTATGGCAGGTTCATTGATGACATACTGATTGTCTGGAAGGGTCCAGCACCAGCCATACCACTCTTTGTAGACTATATGAATGACAACTCTTGGAATTTAAAATTTACATTTTTTACACATCCAACCAATATAGTCTTTCTAGATCCCAGTTTCACTGTTGACAAAAACAACATTGTCAACACTTCCACTTTCTGCAAACCGACCAGTGGCAATACAATTTTACATGCTAGGTCACAGCATCCTTCACATACAATTAAAAGCATCCCGGTTGGCAAATTCACAAGGGCTAGATGAAATTGTAGCAGTGAACAGGCTTTTTCTGGAGAAATTGATAACATCTGAAACAGATTATCTAAGAGAGCCTATCCTAATTGGACATTAGAAAGAGCTAGCTGCATTATAAATAAAAAAAGACAGGAATACCTTAATCAATCCACATTCCATTATCAAAACCAACAGTAATAAAGACATTAAAGATAAAAGACCTACACTAGTTCTAAAATATAGTCCACAATTTCATGAAATTTCCACCATTATTCAGGAACATCTACAATTATTGACCAGTGACCCTAGACTAGAAAAAATCCTAGCAGATGGATGTAGAATTGTATCTAAACGTGGTCTAACTCTGGGTAATTTAATCTCACCTTCTTTGTACCAACCCACACCTCGAATACATACATGGCTCTCCCACTCAGGCTTTTACAAATGTGGAGCCACACGATGTATCACACGTGGCTATGTACAAAACAGAACATCATTTTCAAATAGCAGTGGTACCAAGGAGTTTTGCATAAAAAATCAACTGAAACTCTTTTAATGTTATTTATGTCATACATTGTATTGAATGTATTGCCAGACCTCAAGAAAGTTAAAAATTCGATTTCTAGAACATATTAATGATATTAGAAATCCAGAAACTCGCAACCTCTCAGGAGCATCGAAACACTTTCTGCAGGTACACTCAGGGAAAACAAATTGCCTCCGCGTTTATGCAATAGAGAAAATCGTCAAACTCCTACGAGGTGGCAATGTAAATGCTCTGTTGCTTAATCAGGAGGGTTTTTGGATTTTTACTTTAGATTCATACTATCCTTCAGGTCTCAATGCAAAGAAAGACCTCCTGTACCACTATCTTTCTAACATATTAAGAAAACTATATAGCATTTTCACAGTCCACTTTGTTGTTTTTAACTAAGATTGTTTGTTTGTTTTTTAAAAATTTCTTACAGACCCTCCACTTACCTTTTGATATGTTGGGGCAATTTCGACCGCCAATTCCGCTTTTTCGAGTATTCCATGTTTCGTCATGTGAGTCGAGTGTCATGTGACCCCTACTCCTTCTAACACCGGCTATCATCGTATCCCTAACCTCTCAAGAGTAATGAGCTGGCACTATTTTCTAAAAATGTTTCATTACTAATAACATGTAAAATGTAATATGTAATATGTAAAATTGTCATACTTTGCCTAAATATTAGTAATTTAAATTCTACATATTTATATGTTTTTTCAAAACAAACGCTTTGACCAATAACGCACCTGTATTTTTAACATTATGCCTGAATAAAGTTGGAAATTGCCTTGGACACGGCTGGAAATTGAATTTCTTTTCCCTGTACAAGACTCACCTAATAGTACAGTAGTATTCTCAAAGGAAAATATATTGGTAATAATGACGTTTTGTTAGGATTCTCTGTAATTAACAATTTGTTTGAGGAATATTTGAGGAATCCGATTTTGATTATAATTAAAATGGAAACCATACTTTCCTGTAAGAAAGTATAGCTTTCTATGGTAGAGGGTATATTCACAGGAAGCAAGGGATACTCTAAAACTCAACTTTTACTAAATGTGGTGATAACAAAACTATCAAGTGTTAACTCAACATCGTATCGAAACTTAGCAGCCATGCAGCAATCGATACAGAGATGAATCTATTCTTTTCTTTACAGTTATATAAGAAACACACTAAATATGATATGAACCAATGTGTTTCTTTAAATTAAATAACCCATAACATTCCTACATCTTTCCCTATAGGTTCGCCGGTAAAGGCTGCCTTCTTGGCTGCACACGATCTGTGGCTGTTTGAATGTCCCATCACCGCTGCCATGAAATATTATAAAACATATCTCCTGACAGACTCTGCCAATTTACATAACATTAAACTCTCTAAAATATTGTAAATTTAAGTAAACTAGAAGGGCCATCCATCCAGGAGTCTTAGGGGGCCCATGAGGTGTCTCTTACCCATAGGATATATTATACTTGGGGGTCAGGGTACACATTTGGCATAGTGACTATGCAGCTTCATTTGCTATATTTGTAGGGCTGTCTTTTTTCCATGCAGATTACAGCTAAGCTGTTTCCATCTGATACATTGAATGTGAGAGACAAAAAGAGGCAGAAAAATATAGCTTATTGAAGTGTATGACAAATTTCATGGTGGATAAACCAAGATGATACACATTTTAATATGTGGGAAAAGGTGTATGATTTTATGGCATCAATAAATATTTATATAGTGAGCAAATATGATTCTTTACTCCAATAGGCACTGTATACCTCCTCAACTGTTTTGCTGATAAGTAAGTGTTATCAAAGATCTAACAAGATAGCAATGATATTTTATAATATACTTTGGGAAACTGCCAGTGCACAGCTGAGGCTAAATAAGACATATTTTATGCAACCATTTGACAAGCCTGGCTTATGAAAGCAAAACCTCAATCTGTCTGATCCTCACTATAAAACTATAATTTGTTTGTGTGTATAATGTGTTTAAAAATGGTAGTTTAATAAGAACCTACATCATTATTATAATTAAACAGTTTTGGGAGTGTTTATGAGTGTTCATGACTGAATACTACTCAAAAAATATCAATTAGGTCACCTAATAGCAATTAGGTCAGCTTCATAAGAACATGAAATTTATACTTTATATAGGCTGCATTTCCCCATCTAAACACTTTTCTGGAACTAAAATTCAGACAATTCGCTAGACAAATATTTCCAGGGCCTTCTCTCTGAGACAAGGCATAAGATACCGAACCCATTGGTCTGCAGGCACATGGTACTGCTGACAAGGTTTTTCAAAAGCCAGCAAAAAAATGTCCAAGTCAGTATCTTTATCCAGCAGGGGAAAGCCCTCAGTCCGCAGCTATGGGACGTGGTTCTCCGGCAGCACTGGGCTAGCAGGAGCTCCAGCTCCAGTTGTAGCTGGAGCATATGCAGCTGGTGCTCACGTTCCCGTTGCCTTTCTGCAGGCTCTGCTCACTCTCGTCGCTCTGTTGCCTCTGCTTCCACTCACTCTCATCGTTCTGCAGAAGCCATGAGAGTTTCATGGTTGACCACCTGTAAACTGGACAAGGCAGCTTGCTAGATGGCCGCCGAGACCAACAGACCATGTGGGTGGGCGGGCAGTGGATGGTCCAATGTGGTATTGACCACTGGTAACTGGCTCCTTGGGGAGTCTGGGCAGAGCTCCCCCTCACCTTGAACAATAGCGCCTCCAACCTCCTCCTGGTCCAGCTGCAGTACTGCATCGTCCTCAGTAATGTCCATAGCTGTACGCAGCATTCTTCCTGCCTTTGTTCCTACCAGCCACTCTTACCGCTGTTGGTAACTAACAAAGAATGACAACTTGATGTACCTCACACCTTAATGTAATTGCACTCTGCTAGTGCTGAATTAATCTTAAGATCCCAACACAAACGCTGCTATTGGTAATCTTTAGTGTCTGGGAGTATGAATCACACGCTCACACACTTTTATCTCGATCCGACACCACTTGCCACCAATGTGAAGGAAACCACAACGTTCCAGACCCCTGAAGGATATGCAAGGTCACTTAGTTATCCTTTTTAGACACTCTCAGAACGCACAAGTTCTGAGAGGCACAGGAAGTGATTTAACGCTTACGCGCACCAGGCCGTTATAATACGACCCTGTGGGAAGATACTTCCCGCACGGGGACATTCTATAACGTCCCGTATGTGGCACCGGCTCACGAGCAGCTGACACTGCGCTCTAACACCTGCGATCAGAGCCGAATTCAGTCTCAAGTCTTCCCCCTATGGATTGGATTCCCCGTGCCGCTAACTAGGTGTTCCCATCCTCATCTGGGCAGCCCCGAGCTCTGCCGATTGCCAAAGGGCTGTCCGATGTTCTTGACAGTCATACCCCATCCGGGTCTGACTGTAAACTGTCTGCGCATGCGTCTGCATGCACAGACAGGTTACATTGCTTTGTAATGAAATTGTATTGTAGAGCAGTTCATTGGACTTGAACTAGCAACCAGAGCATTGCTGGTTCAAGTTCAAGTTTCTAGAAATAAAAAAAGTTAAAAACATTAGAATAAATAAATACATAAAAATATAAGCCCCTAAAATGTCACTTTCCCATAAAAACACTTAATAAAGTATAAAAAACACAAACACACAAAAAAACCCCCCACATATTTGGTAGTACTGCGTCCGTAACAATCTGTATAATAAAACAGAATCATTACTGGACCTGAACGGTAAAAGCTGGGGGGAAAAAACGCAAAAAATGTTCCGAAAAAACATAATTTTTAATTAGTACCTTTAAAAAAGTGCTTTTGTATTAACCCCTATAAAACACCTAAAGAGTTAACAAACTTCTTAAAAGTGCTTTTTCATACATGGAGGGATGTAGTTCCCATAATGGGGTAATTTATTAGTCTTGCTATTATTTAGGCCTCTCACGGTCAATTAAAAGTTAAGCAGGTCCATCTAAATACGGGTTTTGGTGATTTTCCCAAAAATTTGAAAAATGGCACCTAAATTCGGAGCCTTATAACATTCCATTAAAATAAGTGGAATCTTAAAAACCCATGCCAACATAAAGCAAAAGTTATGAAATTCATAAAGTTATAAATTAATCTGGTTGCTTTATCTGCATCAAAAGTAGAGAATTTTGAACTTTGAAAAGAAAGAATTTTTGCCAAATTTAATTTTTTTTTATAACTAAACACAAAAGATATCATCAAAATGTTTAAACTAATTTGAAGTACAATGTGTAACAAGAAAACAATCTCAAAATCCCCTGGATATCTCATAGCATTCCAAACCTAGAAGCACTTATAGTGACACAGGGCAGATTTGAAAAATTGTGCTGCTTCCTAGAGGCAAAAATAGGCCTTTTTTTAGTCACGTTGTCCACACAACTTCCAGATATGGCACAACAATAAATCACAGTCCTGAAAGGCTATAAGTTCCTTTCACTAGCCTCATTGAAACAGAATGTTATCAACCGTGAGCTGCCACAAGTTCTCCTTTAATATAAGCACGGTCCATAACGGGATTATAAAGGGTGAGGAACCAACCTGGTAGCATGTATATGAGCGAAACATGGACACGGGGATTCGTGAATAAAGATGAAAAGAACAACACAGGTTAAATTTTATATTTAATTGCCTTAAGGGCACACTAGACAAAACAGTACACACAAAACAAGTAGATATGTACAGTAAACAGAGTACAAACACACAGGTAGCACTACAAGTCTCAGCAGTTCAGTGAGTTAGTTACTTTGGGTGTGGCCCTAATGGGGATGGATAGTCCACACTTTAAGATCCTCCCTGTGCTTGTTGATGGTAAGATTTCCCTCCGGTGAAATACGATGTGGCCTTAGAGGTGCCTGATTATATTAGATGCAGACACACCTCTGCCCACCCAACAAGAGGGGTCATGGGTACCTGGTATCATGTCCCAAACCTACCTGGTATCATGTCCCAAACCCTGGAGAAACCATAGTTTATGCTTCAGGTGAATCTCTGGATCGCATTGATACCAAACCTAACCCATTTGCTATGGTCCTACACAGAGATATTTATATCTCTGGACCCAAGATTGCTAGAACCCCAGGAATTGGACCACTGTGATCTCCTGAAGATAACAAATCGAAAAATGTAGTTTTGAAAATTGGGGGGAAATCAGCTGAAGCCTGTGGAGACAGCATGACTGAGGAAATTCTTTGAAGCTTGGCACTCTCCCAAGCCAGATAATACTCTGCTAGCTCCATTGGGTTAATTAAGCAGAGGCTGGGGCCTGTGAGCCCTCTCCATGTACCCATACCACATAGTACGTCGCATGTCGGGAAGGGGTTAACCACTGTCATAATGGTTAACAAACTTCTGAAAAAAAGTTTTTTCATACAATAAGTTGTGTAGTTTCCATTGGGGTAATTTACAGGGATATAATAGTATCCAGGCCTCTTAAAGTCATACCATGCCAACATAAAGAAGACATTTGGGAAATGTAAGTTAGAAATTAATTTAGGTAGTATGACGTTCTGCCTGACATGTACAGAATTTAGATCTTTGAAAATGGAGAATTTTTTAGAAATTTTTGCCAAACTTCAGTTTTATTCATATCTAAACTCACAAGAAATTATCCAAATTTTTAAATGAATGTGTCACGAGAAAACAAGCTCAAAATCTCCTGGGTATATTGATGCCTACCAACATTATAACCACTCATAGTAGAAAATAGGTCTGTGTCCTTGAGGCCATAATAGGGGTTAAGTATAAGTATAAATGGGTTAAGTATAGTATGGAGTTTTTTTAAGGAGCTATAAAACCCCATGCATAGGCATAAAGTAAAATATTCTTTACTATAGACTCCTTAGAGCAACATATACCACAAGGTTTATAGAATGTAAAATACACCTAAAGAAATGCAACATGGAAGTGTGAATACTAACCTAATCACTGGGAAGAATCATAATTTCAGCAATATAGTAGAGGCTGCCTTTAGAAATAGTATTAGAATAGTATCTAATAAAAAGCACTGTTGAAAAGAATTGGGTAACGGGGTTTTCTACTATACAAATGTATATAATGTTTTATAAATTAATAAAAATCCTACATTTCTATTAAAAAACCTGTAACACATAAAGACAACTCACAGTTTATTCTACAATATTCCCAGAAATAACAGTCTTATTTTACAAATGAATAAAGCACATTTCCTAAAAATGTCAGCAATCTTTTGGCAAGGTATTCCTTTCCTTTTTATTAAACTGGTACAGCCTGGCTCACATTGATGTGTGCCAGGAATGTGCTGCATTGTGATAAATGTTCTTGATCTATGTGAATCTATCATTGTATTTCATTACTTGCAATCATAAATAATATTAATACGCAGTGTCTGGAGTACCTGGGCACATGTTGCATAGAACATCATAGTACAAGAATGTTTATCCTACCAATGCCCTAGAACAGGTGGTGCCAAGATAGAGAAAGTGTAAGGAGATCCAGGAGGGTTCTATCCTCTATTATTTAATTATATGAATGATAAACTATTCTCACTATAATCACATTAAAGGAAAAAAATCAACCATCAAAATCCATCATGATAAACAAAGGAAAACTTGCTCATCTAACTTTTACAATTATATTAATGAGCCTGAAGGAGTCCTGGAGGTGTTACCAGAGCCCCGCAACAATAACAATCAAGCACCTTATAACGTAGTGTGTACACTGGTCAAGTTCGCGGGCTCTAAACACTGCGATAAGGCAATCTATATAAACAATACTCGAACCAACTGTGCAATCCAACTTAATTCTTTATGTAACTCTTGGATGACAAATGGACACAAAGGCATATATATACATCACCAATTAGTGGCTCAATATGCTGAAATCCGTATTTAAAAGTCCACACTATGAAGATCTGGCTCCACTGAGATGCCGAACGCCCGGTGTGTCCTGTGACGTTTTGGAGGTAACCCTTCCTTGGCATGTCTGAGGAAGGAGGGGTTACCTCCGAAACGTCCTCTGCTGCTGTGAGTTTACATCAGGTAGCTGAAGAGGCAAGTGCTGTGGGAGCAGAGGGGGAGGTAAAAACAGTGTAACAATCTGTATACCGCAGCATGGAGAGGCTCTGATAACATTACCAGGAGCCCTTCTGACACATTAGCAGTTGATTTTTAGAAGGAGGCCATGTATAACAAATATGACTTGACTTTGAACAGGAACCCTATAGAAATCAATGGGGACTCGAATCTTAACACCCAAAAATGGCTGTAAAATGGAAAATGGAGGTAGTAAGGGGTAGTGGGCTGAACAATATTAAGGCAGCTGTGCTGACAAAAAAGGGCTAGAAAAAAATAATAACATAAGATAAAAAAAGAAAAAAATGTTAAAAAAATAAATGTTAATAAAATACCTGTTGCGACTTACTACTCCTCCTCTTTGTGCTGCCATTGGACTCTCAGTGATGAATGGGAACTCCACCAATAGAGCCTTCCCCAATTCGCCCTTGTACTCTCCTTATTTTTATTTATTTCTTTTTTATTTGCTTTATTGGTAGCCAAAGTACATAAAGAAGAACAGGAATGCAGTCCTTATCACATTTCAAATAACAAATAAAATGGGTTCACAACCCGCTGCTTGTTACACCAATTTAGTTTGGAAGTGCCTTTTAGAGGATTATGTACTATAAACCCCCCACAAGTAACACCATTTTATGAACTTAACATCTCAAACTATGAAATTAATATTTTAATAGTTAAATAAAGTTAATAATCAACAATTCAATTTCAATTGTGTATATGAATATTCTCATTTAGCCCTAAAATGAGGTGTATTAGAGGTAAAAAATACACCCCCAAATTTTTGGACTGTTTCTCCCAAGTATGGTAATACCTGACATGTGGTGTGGATGTCAACTGCTGTTTATGCATAAGGGTATTAGTGCTATTGGGTTTTTGAGGGGCTGATTTGGATACAAATGTTTTAAGGTGCTACAAAGTATTTGCAGAGCCCCTATAGTACTAGTAGATACAGATGATAGTAGATAGCAGATGATACAATTTTTTAAAAACTATACCTCAAAAAATTTTTATCGGGGTTTGGTGTGTGTATCCCCCCCCCCCCCTGCCCCCAAGATGATGGCCAAAATTTTATGCAAAGGCAGCTTTATACTGCACTAGATTTAGAGAGTATAAGACTGTCTCCATATAGGTTTGATTTTCTTCGATTTAGCAACACAAAATTTTAGAACATTCTTAACAGAAACTTAATACTGTTCTGTTGCTCCCTTAGAGATCATTATTATAATCTCACAGTACCCAATATATTAAAAGTGCCCTGACAGTAGGCAATATATTAGCAATAATTTCAGTATTTGCTGTAAAAATGTAGCAGACTCAACAGTTTTTGGAGGGGGCTTGGCTTAAGATCATTCCACTGCTTACCATGTAACCTCACAATTAGAAAAATGGGGCTCGTTTGCTAAGGGTCGCGCTGCTCCCTTACGTCAGACTGTGCACCTTTTTCAGGGATTACATGACTTGCACAGGCATTTAAGATGTGTCTGCATCAGGATTTTGGCGCATGCGCTCATTTTTTGGCACAGCTGCCCTGGCTTCCATGCGACTTTAGGGAGCGAGCCATCAGACAATCCGACTGATTCGGACTGAGTGCAGGATTTAACTTTCAAATTGTGTCGCAAGCCCAAGCACTTACATGCACCATTTAAAAGATGGTGGCAACACATGAAGGATACTGGGCATATGATCACGGCACAGTGCATTTTTGTTGCACAATGCAAATTCGCCGGGTATATAAATGTGCCCCATTGCATGTATTGTATGGTTACAAAATGAAATCATTTTCTTGTCATATTTTGCTATTTATACACTGTGCACTATGCTGTAAATTTTTAGCATTCATTATTATAACAGACAAGATTAGCAAGATGCTTATACCATAATCATGCACACAATTAAAGAAGAAGAGACTAGAATCACTATCTAGTTGAAATGAATATGAAATTAATAAAGTATACAATTAATATATATTTCCTTTGTTTTGCACAGAGCTGACTTCTTACTGAATGCAGTCTTCTGTAGTCAAAGATATACACATAAACATAGCATTGCTATTAGTAAAATTTTCCAATTCAATAGAAAAATCTCAGTTTGGGAAAGCTCATCATCTGATGTCTGAATGATGGAATTATAAAAGTGTTTCCAGAGTTCATATGTTCTAAAGCTGATGAAAAATATATGAATATGGAAAGATTTTAACATTCCAGTGTATGACAGATTTTCTGTAGGCTTCTTTGAAATTTTTGATTAATTGCCGATGAGTTCTTGTTAGCAACTAAGAAATTCTCAAAGATAAAAGAAAAATGCATTTGACAGCTTCAAAGAAGGTGTACAGGTAAAGTGTTTTATTTGCTTAAATCTCAGTGAATTTTTGTGTCAATCAAAGCGTACAAGAACAATGAAAAAAGAAATGCAAATGTTTGCTTTTTCTTATGAGAGAAAGAAGAGAATAAGTAAAAGAGCTAGATAATAAAATATATATAATTAGGGCAATTGCTGTAATAATGCAGACATAGCAAACACGATTCAGGCAAGATTCAGGTTTACTTAAAAGCTGTACATTAACAGGAGTTTGTTTTTATTTTAAAGGGTTTTCCTTGGCATCGCCTGTCACTACCGGGTGTCTGTTTACTGTTGCAATGGCAGGTAAGTAGAAAAGATGACCGCGGCACTCACCGAAGAAGTCTTCAATCTTTATTCAGATATACACAGGTGGTACAGGACGCCGACATGCGGCAAGGCGACGGGCCGTTTCGCGCTGAACATCGCTTCCTCTAGCCTCTGACGTCATCCTTCCGTGGCATGCGCATTATAAGCGCCGGCCCCGGGAGGTTGTCATAGATACATAGCAACAATGAAACACATACAATTACGTGAAAGCTCTACTTAGACTTAATGTAGAATGAGGAGTCCTTTCTAAAAAGACAGCTGAACGCCTCCTCCCAAAAAATCCCACATATCCCGTTTGGTATTTCCTCCCTAAGATCCATAAAACATTGTGTGACCCACCAGGACGTCCTATCGTCACTGGTATAGGGTCCACTACAGAGCCTCTCCCAATACCTAGATTGGCTATTACGACCTTTGTTAGCCGACATCCCGGCTTACCTCAAGGACACGACTGCCTTTTTATTAGCCATTGAAGACATGTCGTGGCAGGACGGGTTTAAGCTGGCCTATATTGACGTGGAAAGTCTATATACCCGCATTCCACAGGACCTTGGCATTGATGCTGTCCGCCTGGTCCTGGGGAATGTGGGTAAAGACACAGAATATATTGATTTTGTGTGTGATGCGTTGGAGTTCGTATTGTCTCACAATGCGTTTATGTTTGGTGATCGTTGGTTTATGCAGAGGGTGGGCACGGCCATGGGCACCCCAGTTGCCTGTACCTTGGCCAACATCTTTCTGGCAGTCTTTGAGTCCCGCTTTGTCCACTCTCTGTGCAACCCATTCGCCAAATACATACGCACATACTTAAGATATGTGGACGATATTTTTATCGTCTGGGACGGTTCACATGACGAGTTCTTACTGTTTGTTGACTACCTCAGTAGTACCAACGATATGAACATGAAATTCACTGCTGTTTTCGGGGGGGACTCTCTTGATTTTTTAGATGTAAGAGTTAAAGCAGTCAATGGGATGTTATCTACTGAAGGATACAGAAAACCCACAGCGACGAACGCACTTTTACATCATAATAGTATCCATCCCCCGCATGTCAAAACCAGTGTTCCATTCAGTCATTTTACAACTTAAAAGACTCAACAGTGACAGCTCAAGATTCCAACAACAAGCACACGAACTGACCTCACGCTTCATAGAACGGGGGTATCCAGTAAAAGACGTTCTCAATGCATTTCACAGAGCCAATGCAGTTCCTCGACGGAGTCTACTTTCCAATGTTAAGAAACGTAGCAACCAGGGCGGAACGAGATTTGCTTTCTCTTTCGACTTTAGCCCTAATGATGGTGCTATCCGTGAAGCTATTAAAAAGCACTGGAATGTACTCCGCCAGGAACCAAAATTGGCTGACATCATAGCTTGTAGGCCCCTTGTGACCTTCAGACGTAGCCCCACAGTAGGTACTGAGCTAGTCCGGAGTAGATACTCCGTCCCTAGACAAAGTTGGCTCAGCCAGGGTGCTCCCAAAGGTAACCACAAGTGTGGACATTGTAACTTTTGCATGTACAACCTACAGGCTAAAACTCTAAACTTAGGAGGTGTGAAAATAGATGTAAAACAGTTTATCACTTGCAGGACCACTTATGTGGTATATGTACTCATATGTACATGCAATAAATTTAACATCGGAAAGACCATTCGGAACATGTTCACAAGATTTAGGGAACACCTCCATTCAGTGTCCACTGGTAATGGTTGTCCCAGATTGATTGAGCACATGAGGTTGCACCACTCTAATGAATCAAACCCACTTCGATTCGCAGGCATAGAAAAGGTAGAGATTAACCCTAGGGGCGGTGATCGCCAGAAGGAGCTTCTACGCCACGAAACGAGGTGGATTCTTAGCTGCAGGGCCATGGGCTCTCTCGGTCTTAATGACCGAAATGACCTCAGTGTCTTTCTATGATCTTTTGAAAAGATGGTATTATTAAAACTTATTCACTTCCATATGCTAACATTACCCCTCTACTGTACTTTCTCGTTTGCTATTGTTTTTAATACACTGTGGGGCAGATTTATCAAGCAGTCTGAATGTCAGAATATTTCCAATTGCCCATGGCAACCAATCACAGCTCCTCTTTAAAATATTCATGAGCACTGGTCAAATGAAAGCTGAGCTGTGATTGGTTGCCATGGGCAACTGGAAATATTCTGACATTCAGACTGCTTGATAAATCTGCCCCTGTATGTTTGGATAAGGGTTGAAGCTTTCACGTAATTGTATGTGTTTCATTGTTGCTATGTATCTATGACAACCTCCCGGGGCCGGCGCTTATAATGCGCATGCCCCGGAAGGATGACGTCAGAGGCTAGAGGAAGCGCTGTTCAGCGCGAAACGGCCCGTCGCCTTGCCGCATGTCGGCGTCCTGTACCACCTGTGTATATCTGAATAAAGATTGAAGACTTCTTCGGTGAGTGCCGCGGTCATCTTTTCCACTTACCTGCGATTACTGTATTCCTGCGCTGAGCACCTCTGTGGTCTTCACGTCTCTGCAGTACAACGCCAGTCATTAAATTCCAATAGTGGTCCCGCCACGCTCAGGATCTCAAGTTGTATGAGAGTAGTGCCAGCACCGCTTTTACTGTTGCAATGGGCATGCAGCAGTGGTCGGCTATTATTATTTTTTAAGTCCTCCCAGCCATATATCATAATTTTGATTTCCCGGACACCCCCTTTAACCCTATCGTGCACCACAACATAGCATAACGTCTTAGTGGTAGGGGGTTGGGGGGGGCTGTATGGAGAGAACTCACAGGCTGAGCTTTGATCGCAGCAGTTAACCTGTAAAGTTATTGGCCTCAGAATTTGGCAAAATGGCAAATATTTTTTTTTTTTTACAAAAGATTTACATTCTTTTTAAATCTACTAAAACCTAATAAAACCTTTATAAATTTCCAATATTCCAGATTTCCAGTATATTGCATAAAATATTAAATAGTGCCACTAAAAGGTAAAATTTGTCCATTGTCCCACGAGCCTATATGCATCTCTTTTAACAGAAAAAAGTTATCGCTTTTGGAATGAGGGGAGTAAAAAGCAGAAACGCAAAACCAAAAAAAGGGCTGAGACTTGAAAGGGTTAAAACTGCTCTTATACTATTGTGTCTCAATAAAAATATCACTGTGCGTATTCTGTAAACAAAGCTACCCATACAGTTACTCTAATGAATTGGAAAATAAAAGGAAACACAAATGGGAGGGATTAAGCTCCTAAAAACTGTATGATTTGTCTCACGAGATGTAATAGCTCCAGGAGCCAGCAATTATGTTGCACACAATTACAAATTTCATACAGTTATCTTCAGGCTAAATCTAAATTAATTTCCAAATGTATTTAATTTGGTTAATTTCAAAGTGCTACAAAGTTCTCAATGAGCAAGTGTCACAGACTTTAGAATTCAATGAAAGTGGTATTTAACATGATCACTGCTCTGAGTACAAAATCTTTTTCTTTTTTGTTTTATATACTAACAAATAACTTATGGCATATCTGTAAAACAAGAGTCCCATGACTCTCTTTGTTCTGCTCTCTTCATTAAAAGGGTTTGCCCATGAAAGAAAATTCGCAAATTTCAATCCCTAAGTGATGTTTACGCAATAAAGATTATTTTTAACCCCTCACTTTAAAATATTACTCAGTTTTATTGATGTTTTAGCTCCTATCACTCAGTGATGGTCAGTGTAATATTACAGAGTGTGGATGGGGACTCATTAACCAGAGGCTTCATAATTCCTCTGTACTATAAGATGCTGTGTGCTGACAATGTGCTTAGATTACTAGGCTATAGGTTTATCTACACTATCATTTCGCTTCTGAACATTCACTAGTAACTGACACATAGAAAGAGAAATGAGACAGATCAGAAATTATGGATGATGAGATCCATGAGATGCATATAACACATGACATTCTAAGCTCTGCTATCACATGACATACACCATCAGCACTGCTGTGCCTCCCTCCTCCTCCCCTTGATAAAGACCTTATCTGTCTGTAGCTTATAGCTTTATTCTCCTCACAATGCTCTTTGCCAGCAGGAAGTCTGTGTTTGTGTTTGTGAGCTCATCTTGGAATGCAAGGGAGGGGACCGCGCCAGAGAGGAGCTCCGTGCAGCTTCATATTGGAGAACAAAGTGTCGTGCCCGACCCTAGACTTCTGATTAAGGGTCTGATCCAGGGGCAACCGAAATTGTGTACACCAGGACTTTTGGAATTATATCTGTGAAATGCTGTATTTTTGTTAATAAAAGTGAATTAGAGAATGTGTTATTTTGTTATCCTGAGTATATTTAAGAAACTTATTTTCATGGGAATACCCCTGTAATATCTGTGCTGCACTCTCCACTAAAGTCTATGGCCCCAATGTATCAAAATTAGTGTACAGAGTGTGCTAGTTTCATGATAACTCTGTTGAGTCACGGTAATAAATATGATGGACTGTCCGACACCAGAACGCCCCATTAAGTGCAGAATTTTGTGTTGCATCATGCATAGTGCACTTCTTACATACATGTGCAAAGTCTGAGAGAAAACTGCCGCTAAGGCTTTCACCTGTTTCTATTCTAATGTTGAGATGACAAAGTTCAACAATGTACTGAAGGTCATGGAACCTACACTCACCGGCCACTTTATTAGGTACGCCTGTCCAACTGCTCGTTAACACTTAATTTCTAATCAGCCAATCACATGGCGGCAACGCAGTGCATTTAGGCATGTAGACATGGTCAAGACAATCTCCTGCAGTTCAAACCGAGCATCAGTATGAGGAAGAAAGGTGATTTGAGTGCCTTTGAACGTGGCATGGTTGTTGGTGCCAGAAGGTCTGGTCTGAGTATTTCAGAAACTGCTGATCTACTGGGATTTTCACGCAAAACCATCTCTAGGGTTTACAGAGAATGGTCCGAAAAAGAAAAAACATCCAGTGAGCAGCAGTTCTGTGGGCCGAAATGCCTTGTTGATGCCAGATGTCAGAGGAGAATGGGCAGACTGGTTCGAGCTGATAGAAATGCAACAGTGACTCAAATCGCCACTCATTACAACCAAGGTAGGCAGAAGTGCATCTCTGAACGCACAGTACGTCGAACTTTGAGGCGGATGGGCTACAGCAGCAGAAGACCACACCGGGTGCCACTCCTTTCAGCTAAGAACAGGAAACTGAGGCTACAATTTGCACAAGCTCATCAAAATTGGACAGTAGAAGATTGGAAAAACGTTGCCTGGTCTGATGAGTCTCGATTTCTGCTGCGACATTCAGATGGTAGGGTCAGAATTTGGCGTCAACAACATGAAAGCATGGATCCATCCTGCCTTGTATCAACGGTTCAGGCTGGTGGCGGTGCTGTCATGGCGTGGGGAATATTTTCTTGGCACTCTTTGGGCCCCTTGGTACCAATTGAGCATCGTTGCAACGCCACAGCCTACCTGAGTATTGTTACTGACCATGTCCATCCCTTTATGACCACAATGTACCCAACATCTGATGGCTACTTTCAGCAGGATAATGCACCATGTCATAAAGCTGGTATCATCTCAGACTGGTTTCTTGAACATGACAATGAGTTCACTGTACTCAAATGGCCTCCACAGTCACCAGATCTCAATCCAATAGAGCATCTTTGGGATGTAGTGGAACGGGAGATTCGCATCATGGATGTGCAGCCGACAAATCTGCGGCAACTGTGTGATGCCATCATGTCAATATGGACCAAAATCTCTGAGAAATGCTTCCAGCACCTTGTTGAATCTATGCCATGAAGAATTGAGGCAGTTCTGAAGGCAAAAGGGGGTCCAACCCGTTACTAGCATGGTGTACCTAATAAAGTGGCCAGTGAGTGTATATAGATAGCATCAATTACTGCATACACAGTACCTCACAAAAATGAATACAACCAACATATTCTTGGAAATATTTTGATAAATCTTTTCATGGGACAACACTGAAGATATGACACTTGCATGTCCGTGAACAGCTTGTATAAAAGTGTAATTTTGGTGTGCCCTCAACACACAGCCATTATTATCTAAACTGCTGGCAACAAAATTAAGTACATTCCTATGGGAAAATGGCACTTATCTCTCTCTGACATGGAGTTCACTAGAACGTCACAAGTTGGCACTGGAATCCTCTTCCTCTACCCGATGAAGGCACCACATACCGGTAGCTGGGGGATGTTAGAGACCTTGTGCTTTTCCATCTTCCATTTGAAGATGCCTCACAGATACTCAATAGAGTTTAGGTCTAGTACGGAACCTTACCCTACCCGAGTTTCTGAATTGAAGTGATCAGGCTCTCCTTCAGTATCTCACTTCAGTATGTAACAGTAGATGTTAGATGATATGCAAAGTTTTCCAGAATGGAAAGCCTTATTTTCATACTTTCCCAGAATCCCCTAGTGTAACATCCATCACTATAGACTCCACATGCGTACATGGTGGCCTTAATTGGCAGTCTCCGTAAGGAGAACTCTTACTTCCCGACAGTATATGTTGACATTCATGGTTTCATCCATGAACTGTAGCTCCCCACTGTCAGCAGTACTTATGCAGCCCCAAACCATGACAATCCCACCACCATGCTTGACTATAGGCAAAACACTATTGTAAGCGACACATGCTTGACACCATCTGTACCAAAAGTTCATCTTGGTCTCTCCAGAGCACTGGATGTGGTTCTAGTAATTCACCCTTAGTCTGCTTTTCTTCAGTTTGTCCAAAATAAAAATTGTGATCTTATGGAGAAACATATGCCAGAAATCTTTAGTATGGAAAATAAGTAAATTTGTTTCTAAGTGTATTTGTGCTAAATTGTGAGTTGGAGCTGCATCTATACATGAGATGTCTTGGTTCATAGATTTTCCCCATCAGCTCCATACTCAAGCTAACATGTCAACTCTTTAGCTTATCCTGAAGTGGGCAGGCACTTCCCGGTTGTGACATCAGCTAAGGGCACAGAGGCCAGAGCAGCTTCTCTCAGTTTCCATAAGACTCAGCGCTCCTCTCTAACACTGGGAGTGGTAGCACAAAGATTATTATACAAACCTATTCACTTTTACACAGATGGAACTACAATCTGATACAGCCTTATATCTACTAGATTACCTGCTATGATAGATTTGTTGGCCAGGTTGTTCAGCAGATGCTATAACACCTTTCTCATCCCGGAACAGTGAGGGATGGGGAGAAAAGAGCAGACATTGCACACACAGAAGTAAATAGCCTTCATCCTATGTATCAGACTTTACTGATCCTAACCCTTTCTCTTAACTGACACAGCAATAACCATGTCTAAGCCCACAGAGAGAAGTTGGTGGTGTGCAGAGAATGCTTATGGATGATTATATATTTTTTATTGATCTAAGCAGCTACAGGGGGAAGAGGCTGACTGTGTTTGTCAACAGAAGAGCAAAGTGTAGACAGAGCAGACACAACGGAGATGCTGCTGCTTTCTGTAATTGCTGAGCAGAGACTAGAACTAGCACAGTCCATAGCCCACCTCCTAACCCTTCTCCTGCATCTCCTGTTCCCTTTCCTTTTCCATGGATCCTTTTTTAAAATGTTAGTTTTTTTCAGATATTGCAGCTATAGAAAAAAAAAAATAGACAATGCAAAAAATCATGCTGCATTGTCTCTCTATATAGGACAGGTTTCTACAGTGTTATATAGTTGTCAGACAGTTACTGTCTATGGTGAGACTGCTGCTTAATGACCATCCTGCATACTATTTAGCATGTGCAGGCAGCTTCAATGGTAAAGTGACAGTACAATGCAATGTGGGAGCAGGAGGCAGAGCAGAAGCAGGAACAACAATGTAGAGAGAGACAGCTAGACACTTAGGTCTCTATAATTGTCACCCCTAACAATACACCTAAATAGTAACTTGATTACAGGCAGTCCCCGGGTTACGTACAAGATAGGGTCCGGAGGTTTGTTCTTAAGTTGAATTTGTATGTAAGTTGAAACTGTATATTGTATAATTGTAGATACAGACAAAAAAAAATTGGCCCCAGTGACAATTGGAGTTTAAACATTTTTTGCTGTAATGGGACCACCTGTATAGTGAAAGAGAGACAGAGATGCTGCTCTGTGTATATCCATACATGCAACCTGCCTGGAACAAGAGTATAATAAATACTCAGTAGGAAATAATACATCCCTATTAGTAAAATGATTTAGTCCTTTTATAAATACAAAAGGCAAGAAGCTGTCATATCTACCTCCTGTCTACTTTCAGAGATATCTGCGAATCACTGATAGTAGAATAATTTCTGCATTCATACTCCTGCTCTCTAGTATGAATGCAGATTACACTGCATTTACATTGTGACATCTTGGGTTTAGAGAGGGCCTGTAACTAAGGATAAAATTCAAAATAGGAAATGTACAAGTCTGAATGGTGTGGCATGTATTCTAGTGCTACATAAAATACCAAAACCAAATATGTAAAAATAAAATTATTCTAATTTTTGAAGGCTTCATGTCAGTTTGTGAAGGCCAGTTGTGTAGATTTGATGATAAAAGTTAAAGAGAACTTGTCACAATGTACACAATGCTAAAGGATACATCTTGCTTACTTCTCTGTAGACCTCTGTAAAAATATAATTCAAATTAGCTTTGAAAACTATTTTATTTTCTGAAATTTCCAATAACTTACCCTATAGAACAACATTTCAGAAATATTTTTTTTCCATTTATTTGTATTTCTGTTTAATGTAAGCAATGATCTCAATACAAAAAAATTATTGTATAATTGAACTGGAAAATATAGCGCAATTTCATGGTTTACATTTTCTGATGATAAGCATATTTGGCTTTTGTAATTAGAATATTTAGGTTGCTGGATCCGTTAAAAGTATAAATTGGCAATTAGTATCATTTAGATTACAGAAATTATTAGATGTTTTGCTTACAAACATATTTGTGTGCTCTTTCCATGAAGTAGAGTTATTTAGTATTTGCCGATGGAAGAACAGCAACATCTAGTGAGCAAGTTGCAAACTACAATATCTAGCATAGATCACAATTGCAATACATTTTCCCAATATTACAATATTGTTTTCTGTAGAAATGCCTGTAAATTCCTGTAAAAAAAGGTCACTAAAATGCTGACATTGTTATGTATTTATTTAAAATGGACTCCAGTTTTTACACCACTAAACAGCATCTTCATGACATTACTACTAGCATTCCCTCTTATATGTTTATAGGGGTTATCCGAATATACAAATTTACTTATGGCCGGGCTATTTAAAAATAATAAATGTGTACTTACCTTGTCCGGCACCGCAGATGTTCCGCGCCGCGGGCAGTCTCATCTGTGCACCGGTTTGTATACAGTGGCGCACAGGTGCGCTTACAACGCTGAGAGATAGGGACAGATGGGAGGAGCCGGCCACATCACGTTTGTAAACAAACAGGGACACGGATCAAACAGACCGCGACGCTGGACATCAGCGGGACTGGAGGAGGTAAGTACACTTTTGTTATTTTTAAATAGCCCGCCCCTCAGTAAATTTGTATACCCGGATAACCCCTTTAATCTCAGCACATTTGCATATGACTTTGCAGACAGTTTTTTTGGTAGGAAGTTGGTAAGAAGCGGATTGTTTTGCCTGAAATAGGACACTTTCTGAGGCTAGGGAATCACCACTGTAGATATCCATATTTTGGGATCAATATACCTAGGCCATGCACAGTGAATGACTAGTGCTGCTTTTCACTTGTATGACACAACTATTGTCATATCTTTCAAATCATATTAGGCTCATTGTTCTGCTAAAGAAGGCGGTTAACATGATAATGACCCATCATCTTCTGACAGTCTTCTGATCCCTGTGCCAGGGGAAAAGGTGAAACTGAAAAGTGCTGCTGCAGTGTAGTGTGCAGTGCATTGTGAATCCAGGGCACAGAGTATTCTGTAACATGAGCCTTGGGGCTCATTAACATAACTGTAGTAGTTTATTTTAGGTATATAAGTGCAACATCCCCCACCAGCGCCTAGCCTTTTCTTGGGGCCTGGAGGCAGCTGGGGCCCAGAATACAGGAGTGGATGGCTGTTGCAGCCTAGGGCACGCTGGTGTCACGGTGCTTGGTATGGGGAGCAGAGGGCTGTCCTACAGCCTGGCAGGTCTCCAGCAGGTGGTAAGCGCAAGAAAGATGGAGGGAGAGGCTGATGTACTGGATCTCCCTGGGGCAACCCTTTTTTGTGTCTGTAGTATGAGTCCCTGGGTAATGGATGGGGAGCCCTTGGTGTTACAGCTGTATCTAGGGAACAGACGGAGGCAACATTGTACAAAATAACTCACGGTTCTTTATTAGAACAACTGCAGTCAAAGGGCCAAACTGTCTTGTTACAGATGCCGGATTGTTGGAGATTCTGGATTACTGGAGTGGTCATGGAGAGTGATCCCCAGGAATAGCTTCCCCAGCCTGGTAGTAGGTGCAGGCTGGGATGTAGCTGTGTCCAGATATGAAAGCTGCAGCTTTTTCCTGGGTATTCCGTGTGTAGCACTGAAGGTGTGCGTCACACTATCTCTCTGGTCATTGACAATCTGCAAGGTGTGCTCTCTAGGGAGAGCTGGTGGTAAAGAGATGCCCCTATGTCAGGAGCTGGATTCCAAGAGATGACCTCTCTGGTAAGAGGTGGCTGGAAAGACATGCCCCTACCTGTCTAGGGGTTTTGTCATTCCCTTGTCAGGTGGTGGCTCACTCTCCAATCACACTCCAGTTCACATGAAGGAATACAATTGGATGATAACTTTAGCATAGTTAACCCTTGCCTGCTTAGGCAGTATCTACCGCTTTTAACCCCTGATAAACAGGTCTAGAAGATTGTGACTCCCTCTGTCAGCTCCTAACTTGGAGAGGACACTGTTCGCAAACTACCCCTCTGACCATGTATTGGCAGGGGTGTTGCAGAAGAATCAAAAGACACTCATGCAGCCTTTAGCCCCTCATCTTTACAAACCAAAGTGAAACCAGTGCAGGGATGCTGCCCGCAGTGTAAAGGAGAAGATGCTATGTGCTTACAGGTTATGCCCTCAATCTCCATTCCATCTTCTGCAAAGAATATAAGTTAACGTGAATGAAAAATGTATGTAATTAATATGTGTAGCTTGCAAATGTATGTAAATATCATAATGGGGATTATTTACTAAGGGTCGCGGATCGCACTTTCGTCGGTTTTTCCAGCGTTTTCAGGATTTGCGCCTCTGGGACAGGTATTAAACTGAGAATTGCGTCGCTGCTGCACTGGCTTTCATGCGACAGAAATTGGGGGATGAACCCTCGAGCTATCCAACTGCTTCAGACTGAGCGTGGGATTTAACTTTCAAATTGTGTTGCAAGATAAAGCACTTGCATGCACCATAAAGAAGAAGGTGAACTCCATTGGACCTGAGTGGACAAGCGACCATGCAGGATATCGGCGCACAATCTTAGTGAATCGCGGCACAGTGCATTCCAGTCGGACAATGCACTTTCGGGGGAACTTTGCGGACCAGGTAAGTAAATGTGCCCCAATGTGTCGATGGTAAATGCACACAAGTATGTTTGAGCCGTGGGAATCCCATGGACTGATTGCAGTGCACTAGACGAGAGTCCTGGCATAATAGTGAGAGACGATGCAATGAGTCCCTGTCTGCCAGCTTAAAAGCTTGCAGGACACTAGAACAACTAGAACAGGATTAGGGGGATGAATTGTAACGTTCGCTCAGTATTGAATGTACATCCTCTGTGAACTTCTTAAATCTTCTTATATTTTTTTTTTACTATTTTTCAGGGTACTTTAACCCTAGGTTGTCTGATTGATCCTAACATATACTGCCATACTACTGTATGGCAGGATATGGGGATTATCCTCATCATTCATTGCAATGTGCAAATCGAACATTGTAATGAATGGGTTAAAACCGGACAGCCTCACATCTTCGTATGACCCGAGATTGTCATGGCAACCGATCGCCGCCCCCCAATTACCTCACAGGCAATCGAATCTAAGATGGTGGCCACCACGCGCCGCTGGAATTTAACTGCACCCAGAAGCTTTGCCGGAGGCATTTACATGGCAAACACTCACGATCGGTGCCAGCACCGGTGGGTGTTTGCTACAATATGCAGCAAATGCCCACCTTGTATGGAGAGGGCTTAGCCCGAGAGCCCTCTCCATACACCCGCAGCTGACATGTAATGTAATGGTGCGTCACATGTCGGTGAGGGGTTAATTGTGTACAACCATCAATTTTATGTTCAAAGTTAGAAGTTATGAGGGTAGAGAGCAGTCTAATTAAATGGATATTTGACTCTTCGCATATAGTTTGTATGTATGGGGAGTTGGGTCTCAGAAACCGTAGTTAGCAATGTTAGTGCCCCACAGAGGACGGTATTAACTCCCTTTCTTTTTTCTCTATATTCAACTGGCATTGCCCAATTCCCCAAACTGTCACTTGCAGGGGTTTTCTGACAACACGGTTGTATAATGCGGTCATTGATGCCTTTGTGACTTGGAGTGCTAAAATAAATTAGCTTTAAATGTAACAGAAACAAAGGAGATGGTTGTAAATTTTAGCAGGATTAAGACTTGCCCTATGCCAATATTTATAAATGGTATAAGTTTGGATGGGGTAGAGAAATATAAACATTTGGGTGTTGAATAGGACAAGGCGTTAAATTGGAATGTAAACTCTGATAAGTTATTTAAAAAGGGTATGTCTAAAATTTTTTTAATGGAAATTGTGGTAATTTGAGATCTAAAATACTTAATATGTTCTATGAAAAAGTGATATTGGGATCTATTTTATATGGTGTGATCTGTTTCGGATCTGGTATGCGCAGCAAAGATTTCGGGCGAAATGCAAGGCGATTATTAACAACTCAAATAACCCTCTGTTTCCGATGCTGATGGCTAGGAAAAGTCATTTTAGTGAACGATTTATTCAGATGCAAATACATACAGAAAGTTATAGGAAATCTTTTATTCCATTTTCAATTGCTTTGTAAAATAAGGAGCTTGCTGGACCTTGTTAACATGTGGTATTTTCTAGTGGGATTGATTTTAGATGTGTTTTGTTATAGAATGTAATGTGACGTGTGTGGTGTATTGTATTATTGTTTTATATGTTTGCAAAATTTCAAATAATTTTGCTTCAGCCTGATCTGTGAACACAACTGACCAGTCATCAGGTTTTTTTTGCAGATCCTTAGACTTTTTTTGACATCCGTAACCGCATCAGTGAAAAACAAAGGACAAAGTCCGGGGTCAGCAACAGGAGGTCCAGGCAGGTGGGAACGGGAACACAGGTACACGGAACACAGCAACACGGAGGAACTCAGGTAACACGGCAACACAATCGTCCGTTGTGTGTCCCTCAGCAATCCATCCTATGCTCACGACTTTGTTCCACTCCCGCTCCTCATCAGAGCACTTTTATGCTTGATACATTCGTGGCGACGGTTACGGCCTCATTTTAGGCTCTATACCCACACTCATTCCCAACTTGCATGATGCTGGCTGTCACCTGTCCCTGGATGTGGGTAAAGACACTTTATTGATTTTGTTTGTGGTGTTGCGTTGATTTCGTATGTCTCACAGTCGTATTTTGGGTGATCGTGGTTTTGCAGATGTGGCACGGCCATGTTCAACCCCATTTGCCTTACCTTGCCAAATCTTTCGTGCAGTCTTATTCCCGCCCAACACAAAGCGTTTGTCCCCTCTTCTGTTGTCCGCCCCGTTTTCGTCCAACTCATCCCAGAACTGAAGATATGGACGCTATTTTATTGTCTGGACGGTTCCATACGATTTCTAAACGTTTTGTTGACGTAACGTTCAATTACCACGATATGACATGAAATCCTGCTGTTGTTCGGGGGGGACTCTCCTTGATTTTTTAGCTAAGAGTTAAAGCAGACATGGGTGTCTCACTGACAATGGGAAACAGAAACCCACAAAGCGACGAACGCACGTTTTCATCATAATAGTATCCATGCCCCCTCTCACCTCCAGTGTTCCATTCATATCATTTTCCTTTAAAAGCCCCGTCACATGACCGGTCCTCAAGAAGATTCATCACAACAGCACACACTGACCTCGGTAACGCGGATTCATAAACTGGGGTATCCATCAAAGACATTCTCATGCCTTTCACAAGCCATGCGTCTCCTCGGATTCTCTTTCTTGGTGGTTGTTCCTAGAATGTGTTTGGGGGGGTTGTTGTGCTCACAACAGCCAACCAGCGGAACGGGAGGGGGGCGGGCCGCGGGCGACGGGACCCCGAAGGGAGGGGGCAGCCGGGGAATAACGAGGAAAACACGGGGGGGGACGGTACGCCGCCAGGACCAAAGGGGGGCGACGCAAGGGCGAGGGAGGGGCCCCGTTTGAACCGGCAGACGATGCCCCACAGGAAGGGCTGGGCGAGGGCCGGAGGGCGGCGTCCGCCCCCGGAACAGGGCTCAGGGGTGTGGTCGGGGTTTCTTGTTTGGTCGTTGTTGCTTTGCGGGGCGGTCCCTCAGGAACCACAAGGGGGGACCCGTTGGGGGAACGGGGTGTTCATTGTGTGGGGTTTTAGTGCTTTGGGGTTTAGCTGCTTTTCAGTTAGGTTGTGGTTGGGCGGGGAGGCAGTGACGGTTGGGCGTTCAACGTAGTGAGGTGGAAAAGGTGAGAGTCTTTAGAAAACGGGGAAAGTTGTCTCTGTTTTGGGGACAGAACCGGCGAATGAGGGTGGGGAGATGGGAACTCAAGGACGCAATAAAGAAACACGAGAAGACCAGTTCGAAAACGTGCACAGATTTAGGGAACACCTCCATCAGTGTCCACTGGTAAGGTTGGTGTCCCAGATTGATGAGCACATAGGTTTGCACACCACTCTAAGATCAAACCCACTTCGATCCGCAAGCATAGAAAGGTAGAGATTAACCCTAGGGGCGGTGATCGCCAGAAGGAGCTTCTACGCCACGAAACGAGGTGGATTCTTAGCTGCAGGGCCATGGGCTCTCGGTCTATTAATGACGAAATACCCTCAGTGGTCTTTCTATGATCTTTTGAAAAGATGGATTATTAACTTATTCACTTCCATATGCTAACATTACCCCTCTACTGTACTTTCTCGTTGCTATTGTTTTTAATACACTGTGGGGCAGATTTATCAAGCGTCCTGAAGTCAGAATATTTCCAATTGCCCATGGCAACCAATCACAGCTCCTCTTTAAAATATTCATGAGCAACTGGTCAAATGAAAGCTGAGCTGTGATTGGTTGCCATGGGCAACTGGAAATATTCTGACATTCAACTGCTTGATAAATCTGCCCCTGTATGTTTGGATAAGGGTTGAAGCTTTCACGTAATTGTATGGTGTTTCATGTTGCTCATGTATCTATGACAACCTCCCGGGGCCGGCGCTTATAAATCGCATGCCCCGGAAGGATGACGTCAGAGCTAGAGAGCGCTGTTCAGCGAAACGGCCCGTCGCCTTGCCGCATGTCGGTCCTGTACCCCTGTGTAAATCTATAAGATTGGAACTTCTTCGGTGAGTGCCGCGGTCATCTTTTCCACTTACCTCGATTACTGTATTCCTGCGCTGAGCACCTCTGTGGTCTTCACGTCTCTGCAGTACACAGCCAGTCATTAATTCCAATAGTGGTCCCGCCACGCTCAGGATCTCAAGTTGTATAGAGTAGTGCCAGCACCAGCTTAACTGTTGCAATGGGCATGCAGCAGTGTCGGCTATTATTATTTTTTAAGTCCTCCCGGCCATATATCATAATTTTGATTTCCGGACACCCCCTTTAACCCTATCGTGCACCAAACATAGCATAACGTCTTAGTGGTAGGGGTTGGGGGGGCTGTATGGAGGACCTCACAGGCTGAGCTTTGATCGCAGCATGTTACCTGTATTTATTGGCCTCAGAATTGGCAAAATGGCAAATATTTTTTTTTTGTACAAAAGATTTACATTCTTTTAAATCTACAACCTAATAAAACCTTTATACTTTCCAATATTCCGATTTCCAGTATATTGCATAAATATTAAATAGTGCCACTAAAAGGTAAATTGGTCCATGTCCACAGCCTATATGCATCTCTTTTAACAGAAAAAGTTATCGCTTTTGGAATGAGGGGAGTAAAAGCAGAAACGCAAAACCAAAAAAGGGCTGAGACTTGAAAGGGTTAAAACTGCTCTTATACTATTGTGTCTCAATAAAAATATCACTGTCGTATTCTGTAAAACAAAGCTACCCATACAGTTACTCTAATGAATTGGAAAATAAAAGGAAACACAATGTGAGGGATTAAGCTCCTAAAAACTGTATGATTGTCTCACGAGATGTAATAGCTCCAGGAGCCAGCAATTATGTTGCACACAATTACAATTTCATACAGTTATCTTCAGGCTAAATCTAAATTTTTCCAAATGTATTTAATTTGGTTAATTTCAAAGTGCTACAAAGTTCTCAATGAGCAAGTGTCACAGACTTTAGAATTCAATGAAAGGGGTATTAACATGATCACTGCTCTGAGTACAAAATCTTTTTCTTTTTTGTTTTATAACTAACAATAACTTATGGCATATCTGTAAAACAAGAGTCCCATGACCCTTTGTTCTGCTCTCTCTCTTAAAGGGTTTGCCCATGAAAGAAAATTCGCAATTCAATCCCTAAGTGATGTTTACGCAATAAAGATTATTTTTAACCCCTCACTTTAAAATATTACTCAGTTTTATTGATGTTTTAGCTCCTATCACTCAGTGATGGTCAGTGATATTACAGAGTGTGGATGGGGACTCATTAACCAGAGGCTTCATAATTCCTCTGTACTATAAGATGCCTGTGTGCTGACAATGTGCTTAGATTACTAGGCTATAGGTTTATCTACACATCATTTCGCTTCGAACTCACTGTAACTGACACATAGAAGAGAAATGGACAGATCAAAATTATGGATGATGAGATCCATGAGATGCATATAACATGACATTCTAAAGCTCTGCTATCACAGGACATACACCATCACTCTGCTGTGCTCCCTCCTCCTCCCTTGTAAGACCATATCTGTCTGTAGCTTTAGCTTTATTCTCCTCACAAGCTCTTTGCCAGCAGGAAGTCTGTGTTTGTTTTGTGAGCTCATCTTGGATGCAGGAGGGGACCGCGCCAGAGAGGAGCTCCGTGCAGCTTCATATTGGAGAACAAAGTGTTGTGCCCGACCCTAGACTTCTGATTAGGGTCTGATCCGGGGCAACCGAAATGTGTACACCAGCTATTTTGGAATATATCTGTGAAATGCTTATTTTTGTTAATAAAAGTGTATAGAAATGGTGTTATTTGTTATCCTGAGTATATTTAAGAAACTTATTTTCATGGAATACCCCTGTAATATCTGTGCTGCACTCTCCACTAAAGTCTATGGCCCCAATGTCTCAAAATTAGTGTACAGAGTGTGCTAGTTTCATGATAACTCTGTTGAGTCACGGTATAAATAGATGACTGTCCGACACCAGGACGCCCCATTAAGTGCAGAATTTGTGTTTTGCATCATGCATAGTGCACTTCTTACATACATGTGCAAGTCTGGAGAAAACTGCCGCTAACTTTCACCTGTTTCTATTCTAATGTTGAGATGACAAAGTTCACAATGTATGAAGGTCATGGAACCTACACTCACCGGCCACTTTATTAGGTACGCCTGTCCAACTGCTCGTAACACTTATTTCAATCAGCCAATCACATGGCGGCAACGCAGTGCATTTAGGCATGTAGACATGGTCAGACATCTCCGCTCAGTTCAAACCGAGCATCAGTATGAGGAAGAAGGTTGATTTGAGTGCCTTTGAACGTGGCTGGTTGTTGGTGCCAGAAGGTCTGGTCTGATGTTTTCAGAAACTGCTGATCTAACTGGGATTTTCCACCGCAAAACCATCTCTAGGGTTTACAGAGAATGGTCCGAAAAAGAAAAAACTCCATGTGAGCACAGTTCTGTGGGCCGAAATGCCTTGTTTGTGCCGATGTCAGAGGAGAATGGGCAGACTGGTTCGGACTGAAGAAATGCAACAGTGACTCAAATCGCCACCATTACACACCAAGGTAGGCAGAAGTGCATCTCTGAACGCACGTACGTCGAACTTTGAGGCGGATGCTACAGCAGCCAGAAGCCCACACCGGGTGCCACTCCTTTCAGCTAAGAACAGGAAACTGAGGCTACAATTGCACAAGCTCATCAAATTGGACAGTAGAGTTGGAAAAAACGTTGCCTGGTCTGATGAGTCTCGATTTCTGCTGCGACATTCAGATGGTAGGTCAGAATTTGGCGTCAACAACATGAAGCATGGATCCATCCGCCTTGTATCACGGTTCAGGCTGGGTGCGGTGCTGTCATGGTGTGGGGATATTTTCTTGGCACTCTTTGGGCCCCTGGTACCAATTGAGCATCGTTGCAAGCCACAAGCCCCCTGAGTAGTTGACTGACCATGTTCCATCCCTTTATGACCACAATGGTACCCAACATCTGATGGCTACTTTCAGCGGATAATGCACCATGTCATAAAGCTGGTACTCTCAACTGGTTTCTTGAACATGACAATGAGTCACTGTACTCAATGGCCTCCACAGTCACCAGAATCTCAATCCAATAGAGCATCTTTGGGATGTAGTGGAACGGGAGATTCGCATCATGGATGTGCAGCCGACAAACTGCGGGCAACTGTGTGATGCCATCATGTCATATAGGACCAAAATCTCTGAAATGCTTCCAGCACCTTGTTGAATCTATGCCATGAAGATTGAGGCTTTTCTGAAGGCAAAAGGGGTCCAACCCGTTACTAGCATGTTGTTACCTAATAAAGTGGCCAGTGATGTATATAGATAGCATCAATTACTGCATACACATACCTCACAAAAATGAATACAACCAACATATTCTTGGAAATATTTGATAATCTTTTCATGGGACAACACTGAAGATATGACCTTGCATGTCCGTGAACCTTGTATAAAAGTGTAATTTTGGTGTGGCCCTCAACCACACCATTATTATCTAAACGGCTGGCAACAAAATTAATCATTCCTATGGGAAAATGGCACTTATCTCCTCTGACATGGAGTTCACTAGAACGTCACAAGTTGGCACTGGAATCCTCTTCCTCTACCCGATGAAGGCACCACATACCGTAGCTGGGGGATGTTAGAGACCTTGTGCTTTTCCATCTTCCATTTGAAGATTGCCTCACAGATACTCAATAGAGTTAGGTCTAGTACGGAACCTTACCCTACCCAGTTTCTGAATTGAAGTGATCAGGCTCTCCTTCAGTATCTCACTTCAGTATGTAAACAGTAGATGTTAGATGATATGCAAAGTTTTCAGAATGGAAAGCCTATTTTCAACTTTCCCAATCCCTATGTAAACATCCATCACTATAGACTCCACATGCGTACATGGTGGCCTTAATTGGCATCTCCGTAAGGAGAACTCTTACTTCCCACGTATATGTTGACATTCATGGTTCATCCATGAACTGTAGCTCCCCACTGTCAGCATTACTTATGCAGCCCCAAACCATACAATCCCACCCACCATGCTTGACTATAGCACAACACTATTGTAAGCGCACCTGCTTGAACACCATCTGTACCAAAAGTTCATCTTGGTCTCTCCGAACACTGAATGTGGTTCTAGTAATTCACCCTTAGTCTGCTTTTCTTCAGTTTTGTCCAAAATAAAAATTGTGATCTATGGAGAAACATATAGCCAGAAATCTTTAGTATGGAAAATAAGTAAATTTGTTTTAAGTGTATTTGTGCAATGTGTGAGTTGGAGCTGCATCTATACATGAGATTCTGGTTCATAGATTTTCCCCATCAGCTCCATACTCAAGCTAACATGTCAACTCTTTAGCTTATCCTGAGTGGGCAGGCACTTCCCGGTGTGACATCAGCTAAGGCACAGAGGGCCAGAGCAGCTTCTCTCAGTTTCCATAAGACTCAGCGCTCCTCTCTAACACTGGGAGTGGTAGCCAAAGATTTTTATACAACCTATTCACTTTTACACAGATGGAACTACAATCTGATACAGCCTTATATCTACTAGATTACCTGCTATGATAGATTTGTTGGCCAGGTTGTTCAGTCGATGTCTATACACCTTTCTCATCCCGGAACAGTGAGGGATGGAGAAGAAAAACAGACTGCACACACACGAAGTAATAGCCTTCATCCTATGTATCGACTTTACTGATCTAACCCTTTCTCTTACCTGCCACAGCAATAACCATGTCTAAGCCCACAGAGAGAAGTTGGTGGTGTGCAGAGAATGCTTAGGATGATTATATATTTTTTTTGATCTAAGCAGCTACAGGGGAGAGGCTGACTGGGTTGTCAACAAAGGCAAATGTGTAGACAGAGCAGACACAACGGAGATGCTGCTGCTTTCTGTATTGCTGAGCAGAGACTAGAACTAGCACAGTCCATAGCCCACCTCCTAACCTTCTCCTGCATCTCCTGTTCCCTTTCCTTTTCCATGGATCCTTTTTTAAATGTTAGTTTTTTTCAGATATTGCACTATAGAAAAAAAATAGACAATGCAAAAAATCATGCTGCATTGTCTCTCTATATAGGACAGGTTTCTACAGTGTTATATAGTTGTCAGACAGTTACTGTCTATGGTGAGACTGCTGCTTAATGACCATCCTGCATACTATTTAGCATGTGCAGGCAGCTTCAATGGTAAAGTGACAGTACAATGCAATGTGGGACAGGAGGCAGAGCAGAAGCGGAAAACAATGTAAGAGAGGACAGCTAGACACTTAGGTCTCTAATTGTCACCCCTAACAACACCTCAATAGTAACTTGATTACAGGCAGTCCCCGGGTTACGTACAAGATAGGGTCCAGTAGTTGTTCTAAAGTTGAATTTGTAATGTAAGTTGAAACTGATATTTTATAATTGTAGATACAGACAAAAAAAAATTGGCCCCAGTGACAATTGGAGTTTTAAACATTTTTTGCTGTAATGGGACCACCTGTATAGTGAAAGAGAGACAGAGATGCTGCTCTGTGTATTCCATACATGCAACCTGCCTGGAACAAGATTATAATAAATACTCGTAGAAATAATACATCCCTATTAGTAAAATGATTTAGTCCTTTTATAAATACAAGGCAAGAAGCTGTCATATCTCCACTCCGTGTCTACTTTCAGAGTATCTGCGAATCACTGATAGTAGAATATTTTCTGCATTCATACTCCTGCTCTCTAGTATGAATTGCAGTTTACACTAGCATTTACATTGTGAATCTTGGGTTTAGAGAGGGCCGTAACTAAGGATAAAATTCAAATAGAATGTACAAGTCCTGAATGGGGTGGCATGTTTCTAGTGCTACATAAAATACCAAACCAAATATGTAAAATAAAATTATTCTAATTTTTGAAGGCTTCATGTCAGTTTGTGAGGCCGTTGTGTAGATTTGATTATAAAGTTAAAGAGAACTTGTCACAATGTAACACATGCTAAAGGATACATCTTGCTTACTTCTCTGTAGACCTCTGTAAAAATATAATTCAAATTAGCTTTGAAAATTTTTATTTCTGAAATTTCCAATAACTTCCCTATAGAACAACATTTCAGAAATATTTTTTTCCATTTATTTGTTTTTTCTGTTTAATGTAAGCAATGATCTCAATCCAAAAAAATTATTGTAGATAATTGAACTGGAAATTATCGCAATTTCATGGTTTACATTTTCTGATGATAAGCATATTTGGCTTTTGTAATTAGAATATTATGGTTGCTGGATCCGTTAAAAGTATAAATTGGCAATTAGTATCATTTAGATTACGAATTATTAGATGTTTTGCTTACAAACATATTTGTGTGCTCTTTCCATGAAGTAGAGTTATTTTGTATTTGCCGATGGAAGAACAGCAAATCTAGTGAGCAAGTTGCAAACTACAATATCTAGCATAAGTCACAATTGCAATACATTTCCCCATATTACAATATTGTTTTCTGTAGAATGCCTGTAAATTCCTGTAAAAAAAGGTCTACTAAAATGCTGACATTGTTATGTATTTATTTAAAATGGACTCCATTTTTTTACACCACTAAACACATCTTCATGACATATACCTACTAGCATTCCCTCTTATATGTTTATGGGTTATCCGAATATACAAATTTCTTATGGCCGGGCTATTTAAAAATAAATTGTGTACTTACCTTGTCCGGCACCGCAGATGTTCCGCGCCGCGGGCATCTCTCTGTGCACCGGTTTGTATACAGTTGCGCACAGGTGCGCTTACAACGCTGAAAGATAGGGACAGATGGAGAGACCGGCCACATCACGTTTTGTAAACAAACAGGACACGGATCAAACAGACCGCGACGCTGGACATCAGCGGGACTGGAGGAGGTAAGTTACACTTTTGTTATTTTTAAATAGCCCGCCCCTCAGTAAATTTTATACCCGGATAACCCCTTTAATCTCAGCACTTGCTATGACTTTGCAGACAGTTTTTTTTGGTAGAAGTTGGTAAGAAGCGGATTGTTTTGCCTGAAATAGACCTTTCTGAGGCTAGGGAATCACCACTGTAGATATCCATATTTTGGGATCATATACCTAGGCCATGCACAGTGATACTAGTGCTGCTTTTCACTTGTATTGACACAACTATTGTCATATCTTTCAAATCATATTAGGCTCATTGTTCGTGTCTGCTAAAGAAGGCGGTTAACATGATAATGACCCATCATCTTCTGACAGTCTTCTGATCCCGTGCCAGGGAAAGGTAACTGAAAAGTGCTGCTGCTGTAGTGTGCAGTGCTGTGAATCCAGGGCACAGAGTATTCTGTAACATGAGCCTTGGGCTCATTACATAATTATAGTAGTTTTATTTAGGTATATAAGTGCACACTCCCCACCAGCGCCGGCCTTTTCTGGGCCTGGAGCACGTGGGCCCAGAATACGGAGTGGATGGCTGTTGGCGCTAGGCAGCTGGTGTCACGGTGCTTGTATGGGGAGCAGAGGGCTGTCCTACAGCCTTGGCAGGTCTCCAGCAGTGTGTTAAGCGCAAAAGATGGAGGGAGAGGCTGATGTACTGGATCTCCCTGGGGCAACCCTTTTTGGTGTCTGTAGTATGAGTCCCTGGTATGGATGGGGAGCCCTTGGTGTTACAGCTTAATCTAGAACAGACGAGGCAACATTGTACAAAAAACTCACGTTCTTTATTAGAACAACTGCAGTCAAAGGGCCAAACTGTCTTGTTCATATGCCGATTGTTGAGAGATTCTGGATTACTGGAGTGGTCATTTGGAGAGTGCATCCCAGGAATATAGCTTCCCAGCCTGGTATAGGTGCAGGCTGGGATGTAGCTGTGTCCATATATGAAAGCTGCAGCTTTTTCCTTCCTGGGTATTTCCGTGTGTAGCACTGAGTGTGCGTCACACTATCTCTCTGGTCATTGACAATCTGCAAGGTGTGCTCTCAGGGAGAGCTGGTGGTAAGAGATCCCTTATGTCAGGAGCTGGATTCCAAGAGATGACCTCTCTGGTAGAGGTGCGGAAAAGACATGCCCCTACCTGTCTAGGGTTTTGTCATTCCTGTCAGGTGGTGGCTCACTCTCCAATCACACTCCAGTTCCCATGAAGAATACAATTGGATGAAACTTTAGCATAGTTAACCCTTGCCTGCTTAGGCAGTATCTACACGCTTTTAACCCCTGATAACACGGTCTAGAAGATTGTGACCCCTCTGTACCGCTCCTAACTTGGAGAGGACCCTGTTCGCAAACTACCCTCTGACCATGTATTGGCAGGGGTGTTGCAGAAGAATCAAAAGACACTCATGCAGCCTTTAGCCCCTCATCTTACAACAAAGTGAAACCAGTGCAGGGATGCTGCCCGCAGTGTAAGGAGAATGATCTATGTGCTTACAGGTTTTGCCCTCAATCTCCATTCCATCTTCTGCAAAGAATATAGTTAACGTGATGAAAATGTATGTAATTAATATGTGTAGCTTGCAAATGTATTTAATATCATATGGGGATTATTTACTAAGGGTCGCGGATCGCACTTTCGTCGGTTTTCCAGCGTTTTCAGGATTTGCCTCTGGGACAGGTATTAAACTGAGAATTGCGTCTCTGCTGCACTGGCTTTCATGCGACAGAAATTGGGGGATAACCCTAGAGCTATCCACTGCTTCAGACTGAGCGTGGGATTTAACTTTCAAATGTGTTGCAAGATAAAGCACTTGCATGCACCAAAAGAAAGGTGAACTCCATTGGACCTGAGTGGGCAAGCGACCATGCAGGATATCGGGCGCCACATCTTAGTGAATTCGCGGCACAGTGCATTCCAGTCGGACAATGCACTTTCGGGAACTTTGCGACCAGGTAAGTAAATGTGCCCCAATGTGTCGATGGTAAAGGCACACAAGTATGTTTGAGCCGTGGGAATCCCATGGACTGATTGCAGTTCACTAGACGAGAGTCCTGGCATAATAGTGAGAGACGATGCAATGAGTCCCTGTCTGCCAGCTAAAAGCTTGCAGGACACTAAGAACAACAGAACAGGATTAGGGGGATGAATTGTAACGTTCGCTCATATTGAATGTACATCCTCTGTGAACTTCTTAAATCTTCTTATATTTTTTTTTACTATTTTTCAGGGTACTTAACCCTAGGTTGTCTGATTGATCCTAACATATACTGCCATACTACCAGGGCCGATTCTAGCTATTTGCTGCTGAGGCGAATATTAAAATGCTGCCCCCCCCCCCCCTCCCTGTTCGTAAACGCTTGAAAACTTTACTAACAACTAACATCCAACAGACAGCTTACTGACACTGGTGTGACTGACTACAGTTCTGAGAGGCATTGTGGCATCTATACCTTATAGATGACATCTCTTCCATCAGGAGGACTTTATTCCGGATTCTCCAATCATAACATATCACTGCTGAGGTCAAAGCCGGATATCTTCAGCTCCGTGCAGCTCTCCACCCGGCTCCCTAAAAATACCACAGTCACCTACAGTATAAAGTCTCCTGGATACAACACTGCGCTCCTAAATAATATATACCCCTCACAATACAACTAACTGCACTCTCCCCACATATAACACATCCCTTCCTTATTATATATATTCTCTGGAATTATGCAGTACAGCACCAATCAATATACAACACCCCCCAATTTATTATACGACCCCTAACATTTAGTTTACATGATGCAAAGTAATCTAAAGTAGTGATCCTATAACTAATTAATCCACCCTGTTATTATGTTACATGTGAATTTATATAGAGTGCTACCCTGATCAATGAAATATATAGCACCCCCTAATGAATATATATATATTTTTTTTTATAGCCCCCCCCCCCCCAGTATAACAGTATCAGGCCCCATATAAAATATCAGCCCCAATAAACAGAGTACGGTCCCCTATATAAATTATGCAGCCCTCCCCCGAATAAACAGACGGCCCCCCCCCATATAAGTTATGACAGCTCCACAGAATAAACAGAATACGGCCCCCCCATATAAATATATACAGCCCCCCCAGAATAAACAGAATACGGCCCCCCATATAAATATATACAGCCCCCCCCCACGAATAGATCGGCCCCCATAAATATATACAGCCCCCCCCCACCAGTATAAGATTTGGCCCCTATAAATATATAACAGCCCCCCCAAATAAACGAATCTGGCCCCCCATATAAATATATACAGCACCCCCCACCCCCCCACCCAAGGAAATGGGATCTGGCCCTTTATAAATGTACACTCATATAAGCATATACAGAAAATATACTAGTACCATTACAACCAAACGTTACAGAGTAATCGCCCCCTATATATATATGGCCACATTTAATTGATTGGACAGTAAATAATAAAACTTCTACTTACCCCCCGGGCAGGTGGTCCCACGCGCGCGGCTCCCGCCTTCAGGCGCCTCTTCTGGCAGCCGCGGCTCCGTTGAGTGACACAGGCGGCGTTACGTCTCATCAGCCGCCTGTGTCACTGCACTGTACGGAGCGATGCCACAGCCGGAAAGGCGCTGTGTCGCTCCGCATGTAAATCGAGCGCCGACGGGCGCCCGAATCGTCCGCATGGAGCGGAGAATGCCGCTTTTAAAGAGGTCCGCATTCTGCCGCCCGAGGCGAGATTTTCAATCTCGCCTCATGGCATGCGGCCCTGCTACTACTGTATGGCTGGATATGGGGATTATCCTCATCATTCATTGCAATGTGCAAATCGAACATTGTAATGAATGGTTTAAAACCGACAGCCTCACATCTTCGTATGACCCGAGATTGTCATGGCAACCGATCGCCGCCCCCCAATTACCTCACAGGCAATCGATCTAAGATGGTGGCCACCACGCGCCGCTGGAATTTAACTGCACCCAGAAGCTTTGCCGGAGGCATTTACATGGCAAACACTCACAATCGGTGCCAGCACCGGTGGGTGTTTGCTACAATATGCAGCAAATGCCCACCTTGTATGAGAGGGCTTAGCCCGAGAGCCCTCTCCATACCACCGCAGCTGACATTAATGTAATGGTGCGTCACATGTCGGTGAGGGTTAATTGTGTACAACCATCAATTTATGTTCAAAGTTAGAAGTTATGAGGGTAGAGAGCATCTCTAATTAAATGGATTTTACTCTTCGCATATAGTTTGTATGTATGGGGAGTTGGGTCTCAGAAACCGTAGTTAGCAGTTTAGTGCCCCACAGAGGACGGTATTAACTCCCTTTCTTTTTTCTCTATATTCAAACTGGCATTGCCCAATTCCCCAAACTGTCCCTTGCAGGGGTTTTCTGACAACACGGTTGTATAATGCGTCATTGATGCCTTGTACTTGGAGTGCTAAATAAATTAGCTTTAATGTACAAAACAAAGGAGATGGTTGTAATTTTAGCAGGATTAAGACTTGCCCTATGCCAATATTTATAATGGTATAAGTTTGGATGGGGTAGAGAAATTAAACATTTGGTGTTTAATAGGACAAGGCGTTAAATTGGAATGTAAACTCTGATAAGTTATTTAAAAGGGTATGTCTAAAATTTTTTTAATGGAAATTGTGGTCATTTGAATCTAAAATACTTAATATGTTCTATGAAAAAGTGATATTGGGATCTATTTTTATATGGTGTGATCTGTTTCGGATCTGGTATGCGCAGCAAAGATTCGGGCGAAATGCAAGGCGATTATTAACAACTCAAATAACCCTCTGTTTCCGATGCTGATGGCTAGGAAAAGTCATTTTAGTGAACGATTTATTCAATGCAATACATACAGAAAGTTATAGGAAATCTTTTATCCATTTTCAATTGCTTGTAAATAAGGAGCTTGCTGGACCTTGTACATGTGGTATTTTCTAGTGGGATTGATTTTAGATGTTTTTTTGTTAAGAATTGTAATGTGACATGTGTGGTGTATTGTATTATTGTTTTATGTTTTTGCGAATTTCAAATAATTTTGCTTCAGCCTGATCTGTGAACACAACTGACCAGTCTCTTTTTTTTTTTTTTGCAGATCCTTAGACTTTTTTTGACATCCGTAACCGCATCAGTGAAAACAAAGGACGTTTCATTCATTTTTTCAACAGACAACGGATCAGTGAAAAATACCAATGTTAAAAACAATGGGGCACATTTACTTACCCGTCCCATTACGATCCCTGCTGTGCGTTGTCCGACGGGGATTCGGGTCTTCCCGCTGAGTCTGCCGGAGTTCACCTTCTTCTTCCTGTGCATGTAAGTGCTGATTGTTAGGATCAGTGGATCCTCTGGACCACCGCGGGAGATGTAACTAGCTAACACCCGGAACCGGAGCCTAGCGGCACCTGGTATCACCAGAGCCCGCCGTAAAGCGGGTTGGACTTGCTGTGGCAGGATACCCCTAGGTCGAGGGGGCGCCTATGGCACTGGTGCCATTGGCGGCACTCCAAGCTCTTTCTGTGGGCACCCAGCCCATCACCGCAGCACACCAAATCGGATTCAATAAATCTTCCTGCAGTTCAAAGCAACTTAAAAGATGCTGCTTTCCGTCATATTCTGATACTTGCTTAGTTTCTAGGGACTGTAGAAGAGGAGAATGAGTAGACAGGGACAAATTACCTTTGGAGACCTTCCTGCTCGCCCCACGATTCTCTGTGTACAGAGGGACCTGCAAAGAAGCTACAATGATACAAATTTCCATCTTTCTACTATGTTTCTGTCCTCAGAGGCCATATGATTGAAAGTTGTTGAACAACAGGAGCAATGATTTACTGCTTTAATTTTTGGTTGGCACCTGCGATAAATAAGGGGGGTTTTGGTTTGTTTTGGGCACTCGGCCGCTAAAAGGTTCGCCATCACTGCACTATGTCGTTCCCAGGTGTGACTAGCCCACGGTGGCAGCCGGGTCGAGGTACCTTAGGGATACAATCTCGTAGACCGGTCCAGGCCAGGGTCAGGGCAGGCGCAGAGATGCAACGTCAGGTCCAAGTCCGGGGTCAGCAACAGGAGGTCAGGCAGGTGGACACAGGTCCACGAACACCAGCAACACGGAGGAACTCAGACACGGCAACACCAGGACTCAGGAGCGGGACACACCAGGAATACACAGAACACAGGAATACGCGGAATACTCGCTTGGAGCTTTCTCTAAGGCTATGAGCCACAAAGATCGGCAGGGGACACGAAGAGCAGGATTCTTAAAGGTGAGGTGTTCAGCCAGTGCACCAATTAGCGGTGCGCTGGCCCTTTAAATTTTCGGCAGGAGCCGCGCATGCGCCCTAGGTGGCGGGGACGCACGCGCACGGCAGTGCGGGGAAGAGCAGGAGCCGGGAGAGGTGAGTGAGGAGACTGGGCTGCAGCGGGGGCAAACGGGGGAGCACGGATGCGCCCGCGATCCGAGACAGGGATCGCGGGAGCACCCGTGACACTGATCTTGCGACACAATTTTCTTTTTAAATTCCACAGTTTGTGGAATTGCGTCCACGTCCCTGATTTGTGTCACATGCAAGCCGTTGTCAATGTGCCACAATCCGATCACGTGCGCCCAAAACCTGGGACAATTCAGCGCAATGGAAAAAAATGCGAAACCCGACGAAAATGCGCTGTTCGGGCCCATATTAAATGTGCCCCAATGTCAGAGATTTTTTTATCTAGGACTAAAAACAGTCCTTACTTTAGCTGTAAAGGTGACTTTATAATTAACTCTTTCATGGCTGCCCGGTACCGGGGTGAGAGCACAAACCCAAGACACATCAGTCTCTTAGTAAATGTAGAATCTTTTCCCAGTTTATTAGTGCCCAGTTGCATATATCAAACAGAACATCATCATCAAAGGGGCGTGAACAGAAGATAAACTACTGCACTGCTATTGGCCATAATGAATTTACCAGGACATTCTCCAAAAAGGTTAATAAATCATAAACTATTTCTTCTCTGAGGCCTTTCTCACAGGTATGTTTATATTATCTCAACTACAAAATGTACAGAGAATGGCTCCAACAGCTTCTTGCTAACCAAAATAAGATAAGGAGAAGGAAACAGGCCGAAGGACAACTATCTGTAATAAAATGTCAAGGAGAAGCATCGTCCGTTGTGTGTCCCTCAGCAATCCATCCTATGCTCACGACTTTGTTCCACTCCCGCTCCTCATCAGAGCACTTTTATGCTTGATACATTCGTGGCGACGGTTACGGCCTCATTTTAGGCTCTATACCCACACTCATTCCCAACTTGCATGATGCTGGCTGTCACCTGTCCCTGGATGTGGGTAAAGACACTTTATTGATTTTGTTTGTGGTGTTGCGTTGATTTCGTATGTCTCACAGTCGTATTTTGGGTGATCGTGGTTTTGCAGATGTGGCACGGCCATGTTCAACCCCATTTGCCTTACCTTGCCAAATCTTTCGTGCAGTCTTATTCCCGCCCAACACAAAGCGTTTGTCCCCTCTTCTGTTGTCCGCCCCGTTTTCGTCCAACTCATCCCAGAACTGAAGATATGGACGCTATTTTATTGTCTGGACGGTTCCATACGATTTCTAAACGTTTTGTTGACGTAACGTTCAATTACCACGATATGACATGAAATCCTGCTGTTGTTCGGGGGGGACTCTCCTTGATTTTTTAGCTAAGAGTTAAAGCAGACATGGGTGTCTCACTGACAATGGGAAACAGAAACCCACAAAGCGACGAACGCACGTTTTCATCATAATAGTATCCATGCCCCCTCTCACCTCCAGTGTTCCATTCATATCATTTTCCTTTAAAAGCCCCGTCACATGACCGGTCCTCAAGAAGATTCATCACAACAGCACACACTGACCTCGGTAACGCGGATTCATAAACTGGGGTATCCATCAAAGACATTCTCATGCCTTTCACAAGCCATGCGTCTCCTCGGATTCTCTTTCTTGGTGGTTGTTCCTAGAATGTGTTTGGGGGGGTTGTTGTGCTCACAACAGCCAACCAGCGGAACGGGAGGGGGGCGGGCCGCGGGCGACGGGACCCCGAAGGGAGGGGGCAGCCGGGGAATAACGAGGAAAACACGGGGGGGGACGGTACGCCGCCAGGACCAAAGGGGGGCGACGCAAGGGCGAGGGAGGGGCCCCGTTTGAACCGGCAGACGATGCCCCACAGGAAGGGCTGGGCGAGGGCCGGAGGGCGGCGTCCGCCCCCGGAACAGGGCTCAGGGGTGTGGTCGGGGTTTCTTGTTTGGTCGTTGTTGCTTTGCGGGGCGGTCCCTCAGGAACCACAAGGGGGGACCCGTTGGGGGAACGGGGTGTTCATTGTGTGGGGTTTTAGTGCTTTGGGGTTTAGCTGCTTTTCAGTTAGGTTGTGGTTGGGCGGGGAGGCAGTGACGGTTGGGCGTTCAACGTAGTGAGGTGGAAAAGGTGAGAGTCTTTAGAAAACGGGGAAAGTTGTCTCTGTTTTGGGGACAGAACCGGCGAATGAGGGTGGGGAGATGGGAACTCAAGGACGCAATAAAGGGAAAACAGAGGAAGACCAGTCGGAAAAAACTGTGCAACAGATTTAAGGGAACACCTCCATTCAGTGTCCACTGGTAAGGGTTGGTGTCCCAGATTGATGAGAACATAGGTTTGCACACCTATCTAAGACTCAAACCCACTTCGATTCCGCAAGCATAGAAAGGTAGAGATTAACCCTAGGGGCGGTGATCGCCAGAAGGAGCTTCTACGCCACGAAACGAAGGTGGATTCTTAGCTGCAGGGCCATGGGCTCTCTCGGTCTATTAATGACGAAATACCCTCAGTGGTCTTTCTATGATCTTTTGAAAAGATGGATTATTAACACTTATTCACTTCCATATGCTAACATTACCCCTCTACTGTACTTTCTGTTGCTATTGTTTTTAATACACTGTGGGGCAGATTTATCAAGCAGTCCTGAAGTCAGAATATTTCCAATTGCCCATGGCAACCAATCACAGCTCCTCTTTAAATATTCATGAGCAACTGGTCAAATGAAAGCGAGCTGTGATTGGTTGCCATGGGCACTGGAAATATTCTGACATTCAGACTGCTTGATAAATCGCCCCTGTATGTTTGGATAAGGTTGAAGCTTTCACGTAATTGTATGGTGTTTCATGTTGCTATGTTTATCTATGACAACCTCCGCGGGGCCGGCGCTTATAATGCGCATGCCCCGGAAGGATGACGTCAGAGCTAGAGAAGCGCTGTCATGCGAAACGGCCCGTCGCCTTGCCGCATGTCGGTCCTGTACCACCTGTGTAAATCTAGTAAGATTGAGAACTTCTTCGGTGAGTGCCGCGGTCATCTTTTCCACTTACCTGCGATTACTGTATTCCTGCGCTGAGCACCTCTGTGGTCTTCACGTCCTGCAGTACACGAGCCATCATTAAATTCCAATAGTGGTCCCGCCACGCTCAGGATCTCAAGTTGTATAGAGTAGTGCCAGCACCAGTTACTGTTGCAAGGGCATGCAGCAGTGTCGGCTATTATTATTTTTTAAGTCCTCCCAGGCCATATATCATAATTTTGATTTCCGGACACCCCCTTTAACCCTATCGTGCACCACAACATAGCATAACGTCTTAGTGGTATGGGGTGGGGGGGCTGTATGGAGGACTCACAGGCTGAGCTTTGATCGCAGCATTTACCTGTATTTATTGGCCTCAGAATTGGCAAAATGGCAATATTTTTTTTTTGTACAAAAGATTTACATTCTTTTAAATCTACTAACCTAATAAAACCTTTATACTTCCAATATTCCGATTTCCAGTATATGCATAAATATTAAATAGTGCCACTAAAAGGTAAATTGTCCATGTCCACCCAGCCTATAGCATCTCTTTTAACAGAAAAAAGTTATCGCTTTTGGAATGAGGGGAGTAAGCAGAAACCAACAACCAAAAAAAGGGCTGAGACTTGAAAGGGTTAAAACTGCCTTTATACCTATTGTGTCTCAATAAAAATATCACTGTCGTATTCTGTAAACAAAGCTACCCATACAGTACTCTAATGAATTGGAAAATAAAAGGAAACACAAATGTGAGGATTAAGCTCCTAAAAACTGTATGATTGTCTCAACGAATGTACAAGCTCCAGGAGCCAGCAATTATGTTGCACACAATTACAATTTCATACAGTTATCTTCAGGCTAAATCTAAATTAATTTCCAAATGTATTTAATTTGGTTAATTTCAACATGCTACAAAGTTCTCAATGAGCAAGTGCTCGACAGACTTTAGAATTCAATGAAAGGGTATTAACATGATCACTGCTCTGAGTACAAAATCTTTTTCTTTTTTGTTTTATAACTAACAATAATACTTATGGCATATCTGTAAAACAAGAGTCCCATGACCCTTTGTTCTGCTCTTCTCTTAAAGGGTTTGCCCATGAAAGAAAATTCGCAATTCCAATCCTAAGTGATGTTTACGCAATAAAGATTATTTTTAACCCTCACTTAAAATATTACTCAGTTTTATTGATGTTTTAGCTCCTATCACTCAGTGATGGTCAGTATATTACAGAGTGTGGATGGGGACTCATTAACCAGAGGCTTCATAATTCCTCTGTACTATAGATGCCTGTGTGCTGACAATGTGCTTGAGATTACTAGGCTATCGGTTTATCTACACATATTTCGCTTGAACTCACTAGTAACTGACACCATAGAAGAGAAATGGACAGATCAAAATTATGGATGATGAGATCCATGAGATGCATATACACATGACATTCTAAAGCTCTGCTATCCACAGGACATACACCATCAGCTCTGCTGTGCTTCCCTCCTCCTCCCTTGTAAGACCTGATCTGTTGTAGCTTTAGCTTTATTCTCCTCACAAGCTCTTTGCAGCAGGAAGTCTGTGTTTGTTTGTGAGCTCATCTTGGATGCAATGGAGGGGACCGCGCCAGAGAGGAGCTCCGTGCAGCTTCTATTGGAGAACAAAGTGTTGTGCCCGACCCTAGACTTCTGATTAGGGTCTGATCCGGGGCAACCGAAATGTGTACACCAGGCTTTTTGGAATTATATCTGTGAAATGCTTATTTTTGTAATAAAAGTGAATATAGAAATGGTGTTATTTGTTATCCTGAGTATATTTAAGAAACTTATTTTCTATGGAATACCCCGTGTAATATCTGTGCTGCACTCTCCACTAAAGTCTATGGCCCCAATGTCTCAAAATTAGTGTACAGAGTGTTGCTAGTTTCATGATAACTCTGTTGAGTCACGGTATAAATATGAGACTGTCCACACCAGGACGCCCCATTAAGTGCAGAATTTGTGTTTTGCATCATGCATAGGCACTTCTTACATACATGTGCAAGTCTGAGAGAAAACTGCCCGCTACTTTCACCTGTTTCTATTCTAATGTTGAGATGACAAAGTCACAATGTACTGAAGGTCATGGAACCTACACTCACCGGCCACTTTATTAGGTACGCCTGTCCAACTGCTCGTAACACTTATTTCAATCAGACCAATCACATGGCGGCAACGCAGTGCATTTTAGGCATGTAGACATGGTCAGACATCTCCGCTCAGTTCAAACCGAGCATCAGTATGAGGAAGAAGGTTGATTTGAGTGCCTTTGAACGTGGCCTGGTGTTGGTGCCAGAAGGTCTGGTCTGATTTTTCAGAAACTGCTGATCTACTGGGATTTTCACCGCAAAACCATCTCTAGGGTTTACAGAGATGGTCCGAAAAAGAAAAAACTCCAGTGTGAGCAGCAGTTCTGTGGGCCGAATGCCTTGTTTGGCCAGATGTCAGAGGAGAATGGGCAGACTGGTTCGGACTGAAGAAATGCAACATGACTCAAATGCACCATTACACAACCAGGTAGGCAGAAGTGGCATTCTGAACGCACGTACGTCGAACTTTGAGGCGGTATGCATAACAGCCAGAAGCCCACACCGGGTGCCACTCCTTTCAGCTAAGAACAGAAACTGAGGCTACAATTGCACAAGCTCATCAAATTGGACAGTAGAGATTGGAAAAACGTTGCCTTGGTCTGATGAGTCTCGATTTCTGCTGCGACATTCAGATGGTAGGTCAGAATTTGGCGTCAACAACATGAAAGCATGGATCCATCCGCTTGTATCAACGGTTCAGGCTGGGTGCGGTGCTGTCATGGTGTGGGGATATTTTCTGGCACTCTTTGGGCCCCTTGGTACCAATTGAGCATCGTTGCAAGCCACAAGGCCCCTGAGTAGTTACTGACCATTTCCATTCCCTTTATGACCACAATGGTACCCAACATCTGATGGCTACTTTCAAGCGGATAATGCACCATGTCATAAAGCTGGTACTCTCAGACTGGTTTCTTGAACATGACAATGAGTCACTGTACTCAATGGCCTCCACAGTCACCAGAATCTCAATCCAATAGAGCATCTTTGGGATGTAGTGGAACGGGAGATTCGCATCATGGATGTGCAGCCGACAAATCTGCGCAACTGTGTTGATGCCATCTGTCAATATGGACCAAAATCTCTGAAATGCTTCCAGCACGCTTGTTGAATCTATGCCATGAAGAATTGAGGCTTCTGAAGGCAAAAGGGGGTCCAACCCGTACTAGCATGTTGTGTACCTATAAAGTGGCCAGTGATGTATATAGATAGCATCAATTACTGCATACACATACCTCACAAAAATGAATACAACCAACATATTCTTGGAAATATTTGATAATCTTTCATGGGACAACACTGAAGATATGACCTTGCATGTCCGTGAACTTGTATAAAAGTGTAATTTTGGGTGCCCTCAACCACACCATTATATCTAACGGCTGGCAACAAAATTATATCATTCCTAGGGAAAATGGCACTTATCTCGCTCTGACATGGAGTTCACTAGAACGTCACAAGTTGGCAACTTGGAATCCTCTTCCTCTACCCGATGAAGGCACCACATACGTAGCTGGGGGATGTTAGAGACTTGTGCTTTTCCATCTTCCTTTGAAGATTCCTCACAGATACTCAATAGAGTTTAGGTCTAGTACGGAACCTTACCCTACCCAGTTTCTGAATTGAAGTGATCGGCTCTCCTTCAGTATCTCACTTCAGTATGTAAACAGTAGATGTTAGATGATTGCAAAGTTTTCAGAATGGAAAGCCTATTTTCAGACTTTCCCAATCCCCTATTGTAAACATCCATCACTATAGACTCCACATGCGTACATGGTGGCCTTAATTGGCATCTCCGTAAGGAGAACTCTACTTCCCAGTATATGTTGACATTCATGGTTCATCCATGAACTGTAGCTCCCCACTGTCAGCATTACTTATGCAGCCCCAAACCATGACAATCCCACCCACCTGCTTGACTATAGCAACACTATTGTAAGCGACACTGCTTGAACACCATCTGTACCAAAAGTTCATCTTGGTCTCTCCAGAACACTGATGTGGTTCTAGTAATTCACCCTTAGTCTGCTTTTCTTCAGTTTGTCCAAAATAAAAATTGTGATCTATGGAGAAACATATGCCAGAAATCTTTAGTATGGAAAATAAGTAAATTTGTTTCTAAGTGTATTTGTGCAATGTGTGAGTTGGAGCTGCATCTAACATGAGATGTCTGGTGTCATAGATTTTCCCCATCACCCATACTCAAGCTAACATGTCAACTCTTTAGCTTATCCTGAGTGGGCAGGCACTTCCGCGTGTGACATCAGCTAAAGGCACAGAGAGGCCAGAGCAGCTTCTCTCAGTTTCCATAAGACTCAGCGCTCCTCTCTAACACTGGGAGTGGTAGCACAAAGATTTATTATACAACCTATTCACTTTTACACAGATGGAAACTACAATCTGATACAGCCTTATATCTACTAGATTACCTGCTATGATAGATTTGTTGGCCAGGTTGTTCAGGTCGATGTCTATACACCTTTCTCATCCCGGAACAGTGAGGGATGGAGAAGAAGAAACAGAATGCACACACACGAAGTAATAGCCTTCATCCTATGTATCGACTTTACTGATCTAACCCTTTCTCTTAACTGACCACAGCAATAACCATGTCTAAGCCCACAGAGAGAAGTTGGTGTGTGCAGAGAATGCTTAGGATTGATTATATATTTTTTTTGATCTAAGCACTACAGGGGGAGGAGGCTGACTGGTTGTCAACAAAGGCAAATGTGTAGACAGAGCAGAACAAACGGAGATGCTGCTGCTTTCTGTATTGCTGAGCAGAGACTAGAACTAGCACAGTCCATAGCCACCTCCTAACCTTCTCCTTGCAATCTCCTGTCCCTTTCCTTTTCCATGGATCCTTTTTTAAATGTTAGTTTTTTTCAGATATGCACTATAGAAAAAAAATAGACAATGCAAAAAATCATGCTGCATTGTCTCTCTATATAGGACAGGTTTCTACAGTGTTATATAGTTGTCAGACAGTTACTGTCTATGGTGAGACTGCTGCTTAATGACCATCCTGCATACTATTTAGCATGTGCAGGCAGCTTCAATGGTAAAGTGACAGTACAATGCAATGTGGAGCAGGAGGCAGAGCAGAAGCGGAACAACAATGTAGAGAGAGGACAGCTAGACACTTAGGTCTACTAATTGTCACCCCTACAACACCTCAATAGTAACTTGATTACAGGCAGTCCCCGGGTTACGTACAAGATAGGGTCCAGTGTTGTTCTAAAGTTGAATTTGTAATGTAAGTTGAAACTGTATATTTATAATTGTAGATACAGACAAAAAAAAAATTGGCCCCAGTGACCAATTGGAGTTTTAAAACATTTTTTGCTGTAATGGGACCCCTGTATAGTGAAAGGAGACAGAGATGCTGCTCTGTGTATTCCATACATGCAACCTGCCTGGAACAAGAGTTATAATAAATACTCGCTAAAATAATACATCCCTATTAGTAAAATGATTTAGTCCTTTTATAAATACAAAGGCAAGAAGCTGTCATATCTCCCTCCGTTCTACTTCAGAGCTATCTGCGAATCACTGATAGTAGAATAATTTTCTGCTTCATACTCCTGCTCTCTAGTATGAATTGCAGTTACACTAGCATTTACATTGTGAATCTTGGGTTTAGAGAGGGCCTGTAACTAAGGATAAAACTTCAAATAGAAATGTACAAGTCCTGAATGGGTGGCATGTTTCAGTGCTACATAAAATACCAAAACCAAATTGTAAATAAAATTATTCTAATTTTTGAAGGCTTCATGTCAGTTTGTGAGGCCAGTTGTGTAGACTTTGATTATAAAGTTAAAGAGAACTTGTCACAATGTAACACATGCTAAAGGATACATCTTGCTTACTTCTCTGTAGACCTCTGTAAAAAATATAATTCAAATTAGCTTTGAAAATATTTATTTTTCTGAAATTTCCAATAACTTCCCTATAGAACAACATTTCAGAAATATGTTTTTTTTCCATTTATTTGTATTTCTGTTTAATGTAAGCAATGATCTCAATCCAAAAAAATTATTGGATAATTGAACTGGAAATTATCGCAATTTCATGGTTTACATTTCTGATGATAAGCACTATTTTGGCTTTTGTAATTAGAATATTTATGGTTGCTGATCCGTTAAAAGTAGTAAAATTGGCAATAGTACATTTAGATTACGAATTATAGATTTTTGCTTACAACATATTTGTGTGCTCTTTCCATGAAGTAGAGTTATTTGTTTTGCCGATGGAAGAACAGCAAATCTAGTGAGCAAGTTGCAAACTACAATATCTAGCATAATCACAATTGCAATACATTTCCCAATATTACAATATTGTTTTCTGTAGAAATGCCTGTAAATTCCTGTAAAAAAAGGTCACTAAAATGCTGACATTGTTATGTATTTATTTAAAATGGCTCCATTTTTTACAACCACTAAACCATCTTCATGACATTACCTACTAGCATTCCTCTTATATGTTTATGGGGTTATCCGAATATACAAATTTCTTATGGCCGGGCTATTTAAAAATAAATTGTGTACTTACCTTGTCCGGCACCGCAGATGTTCCGCGCCGCGGGCATCTCACTCTGTGCACCGGTTTTGTATACAGTTGCGCACAGGTGCGCTTACAACGCTGAAAGATAGGGACAGATGGAGAGCCGGCCACATCACGTTTGTAAACAAACAGGACACGGATCAAACAGACCGCGACCTGGAATCAGCGGGGACTGGAGGAGGTAAGTTACACTTTGTTATTTTTAAATAGCCCGCCCCTCAGTAAATTTATAACCCGGATAACCCCTTTAATCTCAGCAAATTGCTATGACTTTGCAGACAGTTTTTTGGTAGAAGTGGTAAGAAGCGGATTGTTTTGCCTGAAATGACCCTTTCTGAGGCTAGGGAAATCACCACTGTAGATATCCATATTTGGGATCAACTATACCTAGGCCATGCACAGTGAATGACTAGTGCGCTTTTCACTTGTCATTACACAGACTATTGTCATATCTTTAAATCATATTAGGCTCATTGTTCGGTCTGCTAAAGAAGGCGGTTAACATGATAATGACCCATCATCTTCTGACAGTCTTCTGAGTCCCCGTGCCAGGGTAAAGGTTCAACTGAAAAGTGCTGCTTAGCCTGAGTGTGCAGTGCCAGTGAATCCAGGGCACCAGAGTATTCTGTACACATGTACGCCTGGGCTCATAACATAATTATAGTAGTTTATCTTAGGTTATAGTGCACACTCCCCACCAGCGCCGGCTTTTCTGGGGCCTGGGCACTGGGCCCAGAATACGGAGTGATGGCTGTTGGCGCTAGGCAGCTGGTGTCACGGTGCTTGTATGGGGAGCAGAGGGCTGTCCTACAGCCTGGCAGGTCTCCAGCAGTGTGTTAACGCAAAAGATGGAGGGAGAGGCTGATTACTGATCTCCCTGGGGCAACCCTTTTATGGTGTCTGTAGTATGAGTCCTGGGTATGATGGGGAGCCCTTGGTGTTACGTTAATCTATGAACAGATCGAGGCAAACATTGTACAAATAACTACACGGTTCTTTATTAGAACAACTGCAGTCAAAGGGGCCAACTGTCTTGTTCATATGCCGATTGTTGAGAGATTCTGGATTACTGGAGGTGGTCATTATGAGAAGATGAACATCCCAGGAATAATGCTTCCCAGCCTGGTATAGGGCAGGCTGGGATGTAGCTGTGTCCATATATGAAAGCTGCAGCTTTTCCTCGGGTATTTCCGTGTGTAGCACTGAGTGTGCGTCACACTATCTCTCTGGTCATTGACAATCTGCAAGGTGTGCTCTCTAGGGAGAGCTGGGGTAAGAGATGCCCTTATGTCAGGAGCTGGATTCCAAGAGATGACCTCTCTGTGTAGAGGTGCGAAAAGACATGCCCCTACCTGTCTAGGGTTTTGTCATTCCTGTCAGGTGGTGCTCACTCTCCAATCACACTCCAGTTCACCATGAAGAATACAAATGGATGATAACTTTAGCATAGTTAACCCTTGCCTGCTTAGGCAGTATCTACCGCTTTTAACCCCTGATAACAGGTCTAGAAGATTGTGACCCCTCTTTACGCTCCTAACTTGGAGAGGACCCTGTTCGCAAACTACCCTCTGACCATGTATTGGCAGGGGTGTTGCAGAAGAATCAAAAGACACTCATGCAGCCTTTAGCCCCTCATCTTACAACCAAAGTGAAACCAGTGCAGGGATGCTGCCCGCAGTGTAAGGAGAATGATTATGTGCTTACAGGTTATGCCTCAATCTCCATTCCATCTTCTGCAAAGAAATATAAGTTACGTGAATGAAAATGTATGTAATTAATTGTGTAGCTTGCAAATGTATGTAATATCATATGGGATTATTTACTAAGGGCTCGCGGATCGCACTTTCGTCGGTTTTCCAGCGTTTTCAGGATTTTGCCTCTGGGACAGGTATTAAACTGAGAATTGCGTCCTGCTGCACTGGCTTTCATGCGACAGAATTGGGGGATAACCCTAGAGCTATCACTGCTTCAGACTGAGCGTGGGATTTAACTTTCAAATGTGTTGCAAGATAAAGCACTTGCATGCACCAAAGCAAAGGTTGAACTCCATTGGACCTGAGTGGGCAAGCGACCATGCAGGATATCGGGCGCACACATCTTAGTGAATCGCGGCACAGTGCATTCCAGTCGGACAATGCACTTTCGGGAACTTTGCGACCAGGTAAGTAAATGTGCCCCAATGTGTCGATGGTAAAGGCACACAAGTATGTTTGAGCCGTGGGAATCCCATGACTGATTGCAGTGTCACTAGACGAGAGTCCTGGCATAATAGTGAGAGACGATGCAATGAGTCCCTGTCTGCCAGCTAAAAGCTTGCAGGACACTAAGAACAACAGAACAGGATTAGGGGGATGAATTGTAACGTTCGCTCATATTGAATGTACATCCTCTGTGAACTTCTTAAATCTTCTTATATTTTTTTTTACTATTTTTCAGGGTACTTTAACCTAGGTTGTCTGATTGATCCTAACATATACTGCCATACTACCAGGGCCGATTCTAGCTATTTGCTGCTGAGGCGAATATTAAAATGCTGCCCCCCCCCCCCCTCCCTGTTCGTAAACGCTTGAAAACTTTACTAACAACTACATCACAACAGACAGCTTACTGACACTGGTGACTGACTACAGTTCTGAGAGGCATTGTGGCATCTATACCTTATAGATGACAATCTCTTCCATCAGGAGGACTTTATTCCGGATTCTCCAATCCATAACATATCACTGCTGAGGTCACAGCCGGATATCTTCAGCTCCGTGCAGCATCTCCACCCGGCGTCCCTAAAAATACCACAGTCACCTACAGTATAAAGTCTCCTGGATAACAACACTGCGCTCCTAAATAATATATACCCCTCACAATACAACTAACTGCACTCTCCCCACATATAACACATCCCTTCCTTATTATATAATTCTCTGGAATTATGCAGGTACAGCACCAATCATATACAACAACCCCCCAATTTATTATACAGACCCCTAACATTTAGTTTACATGATGCAAAGTAATCCTAAGTAGTGATCCTATAACTAATTATCCACCCTGTTATTATGTTACTGTGAATTTATATAGAGTGCTACCCTGATCAATGTAAATATATAGCACCCCCTAATGAATATATATATATTTTTTTTTATAGCCCCCCCCCCCCCAGTTATAACAGTATCGGCCCCATATAAAATATCAGCCCCCAATAAACAGAGTACGGTCCCCATATAAATTATGCAGCCCTCCCCCGAATAAACAGACGGCCCCCCCCCATATAAGTATATGACAGCTCCCAGAATAAACAGAATACGGCCCCCCCATATAAATATATACAGCCCCCCAGAATAAACAGAATACGGCCCCCCATATAAATATATACAGCCCCCCCCCCACGAATACGATCGGCCCCCATATAATATATACAGCCCCCCCCCACCAGTATAAGATTTGGCCCCTATAAATATATACAGCCCCCCAAATAAAACGAATCTGGCCCCCCATATAAATATATACAGCACCCCCCACCCCCCCACCCAAGGAAAATGGATCTGGCCCTTTATAAATGTACACTCATATAAGCATATACAGAAAATATACTAGTACCATTACAACCCAAACGTTACAGGAGTAATCGCCCCCTAATATATATATGGCCACATTTAATTGATTGGACAGTAAATAATAAAACTTCTACTTACCCCCCGGGCAGGGTGGTCCCACGCGCGCGGCTCCCGCCTTCAGGCGCCTCTTCTGGCAGCCGCGGCTCCGTTGAGTGACACAGGCGGCGTTACGTCTCATCAGCCGCCTGTGTCACTGCACTGTACGGAGCGACGCCAGCAGCCGGAAAGGCGCTGTGTCGCTCCGCATGTAAATCGAGCGCCGACGGGCGCCCGAATCGTCCGCATTGGAGCGGGAGAATGCCGCTTTTAAAGAGGTCCGCATTCTGCCGCCCGAGGCGAGATTTTCATCTCGCCTCATGGCAGATGCGGCCCTGCATACTACTGTATGGCTGGATATGGGGATTATCCTCATCATTCATTGCAATGTGCAAATCGAACATTGTAATGAATGGTTTAAAACCGGACAGCCTCACATCTTCGTATGACCCCGAGATTGTCATGGCAACCGATCGCCGCCCCCCAATTACCTCAACAGGCAATCGAATCTAAGATGGTGGCCACCACGCGCCGCTGGAATTTAACTGCACCCAGAAGCTTTGCCGGAGGCATTTACATGGCAAACACTCACAATCGGTGCCAGCACCGGTGGGTGTTTGCTACAATATGCAGCAAATGCCCACCTTGTATGAGAGGGCTTAGCCCGAGAGCCCTCTCCATACCACCGCAGCTGACATGTAATGTAATGGTGCGTCACATGTCGGTGAGGGTTAATTGTGTACACCATCAATTTTATGTTCAAAGTTAGAAGTTATGAGGGTAGAGAGCATCTCTAATTAAATGGATTTGACTCTTCGCATATAGTTTGTATGTATGGGGAGTTGGGTCTCAGAAACCGTAGTTAGCAAGTTAGTGCCCCACAGAGGACGGTATTAACTCCCTTTCTTTTTCTCTATATTCAACTGGCATTGCCCAATTCCCCAAACTGTCCCTTGCAGGGGTTTTCTGACAACACGGTTGTATAATGCGTCATTGATGCCTTGTACTTGGAGTGCTAAATAAATTAGCTTTAATGTAACAAAACAAAGGAGATGGTTGTAATTTTAGCAGGATTAAGACTTGCCCTATGCCAATATTTATAATGGTATAATTTGGATGGGGTAGAGAAATTAAACATTTGGTGTTTAATAGGACAAGGCGTTAAATTGGAATGTAAACTCTGATAAGTTATTTAAAAGGGTATGTCTAAAATTTTTTTAATGGAAATTGTGGTCATTTGAATCTAAAATACTTAATATGTTCTATGAAAAAGTGATATTGGGATCTATTTTATATGGTGTGACTGTTTCGGATCTGGTATGCGCAGCAAGATTCGGGCGAAATGCAAGGCGATTATTAACAACTCAAATAACCCTCTGTTTCCGATGCTGATGGTAGGAAAAGTCATTTTAGTGAACGATTTATTCAATGCAAATACATACAGAAAGTTATAGGAAATCTTTTATCCATTTTCAATTGTCTTGTGTAAAATAAGGAGCTTGCTGGACCTTGTACATGTGGTATTTTCTAGTGGGATTGATTTTAGATGTTTTTTTGTTAGAATTGTAATGTGACATGTGTGGTGTATTGTATTATTGTTTTATGTTTTTGCGAAATTTCAAATAATTTTGCTTCAGCCTGATCTGTGAACACAACTGACCAGTCTCGTTTTTTTTTTTTTGCAGATCCTTAGACTTTTTTTGACATCCGTAACCGCATCAGTGAAAACAAAGGACGTTTCATCATTTTTTCAACAGACAACGGATCAGTGAAAAATAACAATGTTAAAAACAATGGGGCACATTTACTTACCCGTCCCATTACGATCCCTGCTGTGCGTTGTCGACGGGGATTCGGGTCTTCCCGCTGAGTCTGCCGGAGTTACCTCTTCTTCCTGTGCATGAAGTGCTGATTGTTAGGATCAGTGGATCCTCTGGACCACCGCGGAGATGTAACTAGCTAACACCCGGAACCGGAGCCTAGCGGCACCTGGTATCACCAGAGCCCGCCGTAAAGCGGGTTGGACTTGCTGTGGCAGGATACCCTAGGTCAGGGTGGGAACCCTATGGCACTGGTGCCATTGGCGGCACTCCAAGCTCTTTCTGTGGGCACCCAGCCCATCACCGCAGCACACCAAATCGGATTCAATAAATCTTCCTGCAGTTCAAAGCAACTTAAAAGATGCTGCTTTCCGTCTATTCTGATACTTGCTTAGTTTCTAGGGACTGTAGGAAGAGGAGAATGAGTAGACAGGGACAAATTACCTTTGGAGACTCTGTCCTGCTGCCCACGATTCTCTGTGTACAGAGGGACACTGCAAAGAAGCTACAATGATACAAATTTCCATCTTTCTACTATTTTCTGTCCTCAGAGGCCATATGATTGAAAGTTGTTGAACAACAGGAGCAATCATTACTCTTTAATTTTTGGTTGGCACCTGCATAAATAAGGGGGGTTTTGGTTTGTTTTGGGCACTCCGGCCGCTAAAAGGTTCGCCATCACTGCACTATGTCGTTCCCAGGTGTGACTAGCCCACGGTGGCAGCCGAGGTCGAGGTACCTTAGGGATACAATCTCGTAGACCGGTCCAGGCCAGGGTCAGGGCAGGCGCAGAGATGCAACGTCAGGTCCAAGTCCGGGGTCAGCAACAGGAGGTCAGGCAGGTGGACACAGGTACCACGAACACCAGCAACACGGAGGAACTCAGACACGGCAACACCAGGACTCAGGAGCGGGACACACCAGGAATACACAGGAACACAGGAATACGCGGAATACTCGCTTGGAGCTTTCTCTAAGGCTATGAGCACAAAGATCGGCAGGGGACACGAAGAGCAGGATTCTTAAAGGTGAGGTGTTCAGCCAGTGCACCAATTAGCGGTGCGCTGGCCCTTTAAATTTTCGGCAGGAGCCGCGCACGCGCCCTAGGAGGCGGGGACGCGCGCGCACGGCAGTCTGGGGAAGAGCAGGAGCCGGGAGAGGTGAGTGAGGAGACCGGGCTGCAGCGGGGGCAAACGGGGGAGCACGGATGCGCCCGCGATCCGAGACAGGGATCGCGGGAGCACCCGTGACACTGATCTTGCGACACAATTTTCTTTTTAAATTCCACCATTTGTCTGAATCAGTCGGGTTGTCCAACGTCCACGTCCCCGATTTGTGTCACATGCAAGCCGTTGTCAATGTGCCACAATCCGATCACGTGCGCCCAAAACCTGGGACAATTCAGCGCAATGGAAAAAAATGCGAAACCCGACGAAAATGCGCTGTTCGGGCCCATATTAAATGTGCCCCAATGTCAGAGATTTTTATCTAGGACTAAAAACAGTCCTTACTTTAGCTGTAAAGGTGACTTTATAATTAACTCTTTCATGGCTGCCCGGTACCGGGGTGAGAGCACAAACCCAAGACACATCAGTCTCTTAGTAAATGTAGAATCTTTTCCCAGTTTATTAGTGCCCAGTTGCATATATCAAACAGAACATCATCATCAAAGGGGCGTGAACAGAAGATAAACTACTGCACTGCTATTGGCCATAATGAATTTACCAGGACATTCTCCAAAAAGGTTAATAAATCATAAACTATTTCTTCTCTGAGGCCTTCTTCTTTTCGCGCTGGCCATTGAGCCTCTAGCTTGTCAGATTAGAGAAGCCCCTAATATAGTAGGATTTAAATGTAATACCACAGAGGAACGCGTCGCTCTATACGCGGATGACCTCCTGTTATTCTTGGGGGATGTATACAACTCCTTGCAACCAGTAATTCAACTTATCACAGAATATGGGAGATATTCTGGTCTCAAAATAAACTGGGATAAATCAGTACTCCTCCCGGTACATGGGCTCAACCCGGAAAAGCATCTAGATACATTCTCCCTTAAAATAGTTAGAGAATTTAAATATCTAGGGGTGGTGGTGTCTACTAGACCCCAGGAATATATACAGAAAAACCTACTTCCATTACTGGATCGCTTTTGGGTCACAGTAAATACCTGGTGTAATGGTTCTGATGCCACAACTCCTCTACGTCATCCATAATTCGCCGGTGTGGATTCCTAGAAAGTATTTTTATAGGATTGATTCCATATATAGGGGACTGATTTGGAAAAAATGCCACCCCAGAATTAGACTGGAATCCCTTCAGAGAAGCAAAGAGGCAGGGGGTCTAGCAGTGCCAAACCCATGGGTCTATTTTATTGCATCACAGCTACAGCATTTTCGAGGTTGGGGCACAAGGGAAGGACTTGGCATAGGGGGAAAGATGATTGCAGACGACTCACCATGGGACATACCCATACATGTTCTCAAGGCAGGAAAAGAGGAAAGAATGAGACCATTATACCCCACATTGGCTCTACAATACAAAGTGTGGGATAGGGGGAAGAATATGCTAGGATTAGTAGGCCCAAGTGACCATACACCTATTTGGCACAACACTATGTTTGGGGAATTCTTGAAGATGGAGGAAACACAGTTTTTGTCTAATAAGGGCATAATGACATTGAAAGAGATTCAAAATTATGGGGAGCTAAGAAGCTTTGATGCTCTTAGAGAAACGTATAAAATAACCACATACTGCCTTTTTTAGATATCTACAGTTACGGCACACGTACGACTCCAAAAAACAGAGTCTAAACATGGAAATACAGGGGCTAGGAGTATTAGAGACACTATTGCTTCCCGGTTCTTCTAAAGGGCTAATTTCCCTTTTATATGGAGCATTGCAGGACGAATTTCTTAAGGGTGTTGCATTCCCGAGCAGGTGTAAATGGGAGGGAGACATTGGACCAATCTCCGATGATCAATGGGATACTATCCTTTCCCTAACACCAGTGCTCTCCCTTAGTGAAAGCAAGCGATTCTCACATTTGCTGTTATTACACAGAGCTTATAAAACGCCAGTCTTGCTAGCAAAGATTGGGGCCAGACCAAATTCTAACTGTCCGAAGTGTAACATGCCGGATGCACACCTTATGCATATGTATTGGGAATGTTCCAAGTTGGGAGAATATTGGCAGCAGGTGTTGGATCTTATTTTTAAGGTATACTCAATACGTCTGGCAACATCCCCACGAGTATGCTTGCTGGGGCTATTGGAAGATGATATGACTATTACGACTGACGTTATAGGTATATCTCGCATTCTTTTTCAGGCCCGGAAGCTAATAGCAGCCAAGTGGATACAGCCAATCCCTCCCACTATCAAAGAGCTGAAAGAACGCCTTAATGATATAATAAGGTTAGAAAAAGGAGTATATAAAAAAAGAAAAGCCATGAAAAAGTTTGAGACTGTATGAGATCCCTGGATTGCTACACCAGGTTTCCCCTGTAGGTTTCTACTATCTCCATCTGTAATCTTGGGATAATAATATTGCATTGTATAAAATACGATTGAAGAGATCAGTAAATATTAATGTGTGTGAGTGTTGTATGTCTATGGGAAGAATAGAAGGATAAAAAGGAATTCCATGGTATATGTCTGTAAATATCCAATTCTTAAGAAAGACTTATCATTACATTGACATATCGTGAAAAAGTCTTCTGTATTGTTGTACCGAGAAATGGGAGGGATATAGGGGAGGGAGGGTATAGAAAGGGAAGGTGTTGTCAAGTTTTGTTCTCATTGTTGTAAACGGAAAATGTGTTGGCGTAACTAATAAAAATGATCTGATTTAAAAAAATTAATTATGGCTGAATCATGACATTAGCTGGACATTGCTTGACCCCTGGCTGCTTGATCCAAAATGGCCGCGGTAGAGGAATATATCACTAACAAGCCCTAAGGGTAGTTTCATACTGGTGTTTTTTCACTGAGGCCATTTTGGCTTATAGACACATACAGATTGGTTTTCTCTTCCTGATTCCATTGATTCCTTGCTTAACAATTATTTTCAATGGGCTTTTTCAGACTTCAGTTTTTCTCCACTGATCAGTGGTCAATTTAGAACCTGCCCTTTTAGTGTTATTCAACAACATTGGATCAGTGGAAAAAACTGAAGTTTGAAAAAGCACATTGAAAAGAATGGTTTACTAAGGCATCACTGAAAAATCACTGAAGCCAGGAAGAGAAAACAAATAATTTTATGTCCATAGGCCAAAATGGCTTGAGTAAAAAATCACTGATGTGAAAAAAATTCCAATGTGAATGTGCCCTAATTGTAATGAGGTAATGCCCAGGTAATCAGCTGTGACCTACTGGAGAGAGCTTGGCTTATTCTCTTTTGTAACACACAAACAGGCTGGAATCCTTTAGCAAGAGATGAGCACTCTTATTATTCTATCACACGTTGCCATCTGCTGTTACTAGAGGGGATTTATGAGTTTTGTTCTGTTGGATGAAATTTTTTTTGTTTTAAATTCTTGTTCATACTTTTAGATTACTTGGTGAGATGCAGGCTGTATGACTGGTTGTTTCCCTGGAACATTCCAGTGGCTAAGCTTCAGTTATAAACAAGTCTTGGTTCTGAGTTCTGGGTCTCATGCTGGAGAGGATTTTGTAATGAGTGGAGATTTTATATTGTTGCATAGTAGAGCCAAGAAGGCTCCAACTTCCACCCGGCACTGCAGACAATGACAGTTACAGCTCCAGTCCTAAAGGAAACAATCTTGGCCTTATAGACAGTTTTTCACCTTTGCGCTGCATTTCACCAGTGTGTAAAGTTACTCAAACTTTTATTACTGTGTTTTTACAAGTTATACAAAAAGGAACTATACGTTTTCATAATCTCTGATTCACCTGTGAGTTCCTGGCAAGAGGCCTTCCCTTTACCATCAGCTTGGAACTATTACCTTCACAGAAAGTGCCCAGGGGGGACATTTTTAGCATTTTAGTTACATAACAAAATTTGTGAACCTTCAATGCTCTCTAGATGTAGGTGGAGTATGGCCAAGTAATCCTATAATCTACATAGGTTCTATAGGACAGTCTCTTTAAGAAGGAGTATTTTACCCTTAATGTGAAATGTCCTCCCCATAGCAACTCCACCAACTACTGGCCCCATTTGATACTGCAGCTGTTCTAGCTGCCTGAGATGAATGTTATTAATTATGTGACCATATCTGTGTATCATATCAGGTGCTGGCTGGATAATGAGCTTGCCACCTCACAAGAGAAGTTTATGAAACCACTTGTGGGTGGTCTTTTCTGGGAGTTCTTAGAGGCATCATGGAAGCACATGTGTCTGAGGCCCGCTGCCCAGACACATAGCCTATAACTAAGGCCCCTTCAGGTCTCTACCTTCAAGAGTCTGCATAATACCCTGCTGCTGAAGCAGCCACTCATCTCTAGCTTGAAGCTACCTATTCCAGGCTGTGAGCCATCCTTTGTCATCCCTGCTTAAAGCTGCTAACATCAAGGACACCCCATTTACCATCCACCCCTGGATCCCTACACCTACATTGGGAGTGCCCAGGGACAACTATCATCTATCCGCAGCATTTCCCTCTTTTCCTACAAATCCAAGTGCCACCTGCCTGGCGTGGACAAGGTCTGTTTCTCCAGAACCCAGTGACTGTGACCCCAAAGAGCGGTAGGCTGTGCTCAGCCAGCATCAGGTATCAAAGGGAGTACAGTTGCCCCCAAGCCCAAAAAAGGCTATGCCCCGGTGGGGGATGTCGTACTTCACTCTGCTGGCCCTGACGATAGGCCACAACCAGCCAACCACTTGCCTCCCGGACTACCATCTGGTCCCATTGTTAGGTTCTGGTGGGCGTGTTGCTCATCATTGTGACAATGACCAATACCGACATCACAATAATGCATTGTGACATTGTGAAAGTGCCCCACTATGACATCACTTTCAGTTATTATGACAGTGCTTCATTGCAACAATGTATTGCATGTTGTCAGTACTGCCACTTCAAGTTGTTTTAGCACCAATAAAATCCAGCCTCATGTCTGAATGTATTCTCTGTTGTTAACCAATTACATTTAGTAAATGAGTAAACATGAATATGATACAGCAAGGGCAATGTATACTCCTTATAAATAGACTTTTTTTTCCAAATGCATACTAAGAGAAATGAGATCGTCCATTGCCTGAGCATTGGAACCTAATGCAGATGTGAATTGGTTTAAAGAAATTGATCATTCTAAGGGCCTTTTAGAAACCATGTTAGAAAATATAAATCTGTACCCATTTGGTAAATTGCTTCATCCCAATGACACCCTTTACAATCATTACAGCCTTATCTTATTTCTATATGTTTAAGCAAAAACTCTGTATTTTTAAGCAAAAGCTCTGTCTGTGCTATTCATTTCCAAATAAAAACAAGATTACAGTGCTGTACACTTCAGCTGAAACTTGTATGTCTGTCCTCAGAACTTCTGACTGAATTTCTCTCCAACCAAAAAAAATTACATTTCAGAATAAATTAAGCATAAATGGTTAACATACCTGATGCCCCCATCTGCTCGGTGTGTCTACATGACTTTATTTAAGTCAAGGGCTGTATTTATTGCTGATGCTGCCCTTGGCACTCTCAAGGCTCCTCCACTATCACACTAATGCCTTTGCCTTTAACCCCCAGGACGTTACTAGAAGCAAGCAGCACTGAAACCAGGATGAGTCTCACAAATGATCCACTACTAGAATTAGAATTTAAATCTGCTTCAGGCTATGTTCTCACGATGCGTTTGTGTTTTGAAATGCTTTGGGCAAAATACTTTATCACATGCAAACACATTGAGGCACATTTACTTACCCGTCCCGTCGCGATCCCCAGGTGCGTTGTCCGACGAAGATTTGGAGCTGCCGCGATTCACTAAGATTGTGCGTCCAATTTCCTGCATGTGTCGCTTCCCCGCTGAGGTCCACCGTGAGTTCACCTTCTTCTTCCTGGTTCATGTAAGTGCATGGCTTGCAACACAATTTTGAATGTTAAATCCCACGCATAGTCCGAATCAGTCGGGAACGCCTCCCGATCGCGTGCGCCAAAAACCCCAGTTAAATGCGGCACAATATGGCAAAAGTCGGGAAGCCCGACAAAAATGCGGTCTGCAGACCCTTAGAAAATGTGCCCCATTTTCTTAGTAGCAGCATGCGTGTGGTGTATGACATTGTTAGTCACAATCACTATTAATGTTAAAAGACAAAAACACATGTTGCTACTTACAGAACACATATGCATTTGCGTTTCGCCCAATGTATTTGATTTGCAAATGCATCATCAGAATGCGGCCCTGACTGTGTTCAAACTCAGGATTAGGAAGGCAATTCCAGCACAGTGGGGAGGAGTTTCATATCTCAATCGCATCTGTGTTTACACTGAAACTTAACTTAACTTGTTGCTAAACTTAAAGGGGTATTCTCGTCTGGGCATTCACATTCAGTTTCATTAATCTGCCATATTTAAACATTTCTTCAATTAGATGTTATTAAAAAAAATGTTCCTGTGTGAAGATAATTTCCCATAAATGTAGTCATATGGTCCCTTAGAATCGAGATAGCTTCCTCGGATACGGCCACCTCGGCTGGAGTGATTACACAAAGAAACAAAAGGTTATTGTATATAAAATGTCTGAGAGTTATTACATGTCGCACAGCCATCCTGTGGTAATGATTGCTGAATCCTGGTGGTCCGGCAGGACTCTATAGCACAAGTCTGGCCACCGCTGCCAGAGTGTGACGTGGTCGTATCCGAGGAAGCTATCTCGTTTCTAAGGGACAACATGACTACATTTATGAGAAATTATTTTCACACAGGATCATTTTTTTTTTATTAACATCCAATTGAAGAAATGTTTACATAAGGCAAATGAATTTATTTAAATGTAAATGCCCAGATGAGAATACCCCTTTAATTCACACGTAACAACCAGGAACTTAAATGTATCTACCCCCTAACCCTAAGCCAACTAAACCTAGCTCCATTAACCCTTAGCCAAATAAAGCTAGCCCCGCTACTCCTAAGCAATTGACCCACTAACATATGCAACATATACGTATATACATACCTGTATAAGTACATAAAAACAGAAACAAAACCAAGCTCAGTGTTGTGTATTGAGTGAAGATTTGTGAGCTTATGTGTAATACCAGCACTTACTGTAAATCTGGCAGCTCACATATGACGTCCATGGTCGGAGAAATTCTCCTTTTCTGTCTGGAGGATACATCAGCTTCTGAGTCAGAACTCAGCTCTAAAAATTTAGAAACACAAAAAAAGTTAGGTATATCATCATCTCCTCCACCTTCTCATTTTGACAAATTAACAAATTTAATAGTGTTCTGTTGTTGTAATTACAGGGATGCCCCCAAGTAGCCAATAATGCTCCAGTAGCCAGTAGTCCCCACTAGTCACAGCGCTTCCCTCGTACCCGTGTAGCTAGTGCTGCCCCCACACCCCAGTAGCCAGTGCTGCCCCAAAGTAGTCAGAGGCTGCCCCCATTCCCCAGTTACCAGTGCTGCCCCAAGTGCACCAATAGCTAGTACTGCCACAAGTAGTCACAGTGCTGCCCCCATGCCCCAGTAGCCAGTGCTGCCCCTAGCAAATACAGGACTGTCCCCACTAGTCACAAGGCTGCCCCCAGTAGCCACAGTTCTACCCCAATTTGTCATAGGTTGTCATAGTGTTTACCCCATGCCCCAGTAGCCACTGCCACTTCAAAGTAGTCACAGTGCATCCCTCATAACCCAGTAGCCAGTGCTGCCCCCAAATATTCACAGTTCTGCCCTCATGACCCTGTAGCTAGTGTTGCCTCCACACCCCAGTAGCCAGTGCTGCCCCCAAGTAGTCACAGGCTGCCCCCATTCCCCAGTAGCCAGTGCTGTTTCTAGTGACATTCTTAGCCCCAGTTAGAGCTTGTTAATAGGATTGTGGAATATTGATATTCTGAGCTATCAAAATAACATCACCAACATCATCAAGGTCAACACTATTTCATACTGCATAGATTTACTTAGAGAGATGGTTTTTTATTGATCTATGTTCCAAGAAAATGCTGTATTACAATCAACCATGAATCAACACAGTCCAAAACCTGACAACAGGTATGTTGTAATATTAGGTAAGAAAATGAACATTAAATGCACATTTGGTTACAATCATTAAAGAAAATCTACTATTTGTTTTTATGCATTGTGGACCAAACATACCTTGATAATGCTGTAGCTACACTGATGCAAAAACATATCTTGTTTAATCCCTGAGCCGATTGGTTCTGCTCTAAAAACAATTATAAAATTCAGGACCTTGGGAAAGCTGAGTGTCTACATAAATACATTACACATGGCGCTTCCTGAACTATCCAGACAAGACTAATAAACCTAAACTGGATGACTCATAGACAGCAGATGGGGGATGGTGCAGCAATTGATTACTTCTGCCTGTCAGGGACAACACAGTGATGATTTATTCACAGAGTATGCTGGGTGGGACAAGGATGAAGCAGCGCAAAATTAGGGTGAGGAGAAGTGATGAGCCAGCCAAAGGAATGAGAGAGCCTCAATATCATAATTTAAAATTGTTTTTTCAGCAAAACCACTTGGATCAGGAATAAACAAGATATGTCTCTGCATCAGTGTAGCTACAGCATTCTCAAGGTATGTTTGGTTCATAATGCATAGAATCAAATGGTAAATTTTCTTTAAGGAACCTAATGTATTTAAACCTCAGAAATGTAGCTCTTTGTTATTCAGGGGTTTGGTATCAGCATGCCAAGATCAAAGAAGCTTACTGTGACCCTCAGTAAGAGGGTTACTGTTAGCAAAAGATTGTTAAAAGACATCTACCATCAGTTCAGTGATGGTAGATGTGTCTTAGTAAGAATTACCTCTTTTATTATAACTCTATATCTCTATATAAATATATAGTTAAAACATTATGCTAATTAGTCTGGGGCGCTCAGGCTATGTCACCCTGGGTGCCTCAGGAAGCCTGGTATTTTAATGTATACACACCGCCTGTAGTGCTAGCGCTACCATCGTACATTAAAAATAAGGGACTTTGCCAATTAAGGCCTCCTAGAAGGCACGTGGCAGGCATTGACGCTCCACTAGGGGATTTTGGGAAATATGCAAATATGTTTTCCAGAATAGGATAAGGAAACATCAAGCATGACTATCAGAGAGCCTAATGCGGGATTAAAGCCAAACTAGTATATCTATATGGGTTGTGCAGTGTCTTAAGTGTGACTTACGTTTAAGGGAAGGAGTACTTTTTGGATCCAGTAACAGATAGATAAGTGCATCTACATTTTTATTTCCTGATATTCATTGTGTGATTTTTATTGCAACCAAGTAGATCTGAGGGTATTTTACTTGCATAATCTGTATATTGTGTGGGGGGTATAGGGAGGCATTTACCTTGCTTATCTAGACAGTATAGTCACAGGTGCCATAAGTGGCATTGCTACACAGTGTACATCCTGTGCCATATATGCTTTCCTTGAACAGCAGTTCGAGGGGGAATACTGCTGTGTGGGATTTGTGAAAATTGCTCATCTGGAAGCCCAGATTCTGGATCTAAATGAGAAAGTTTCAAGGCTGCGGGCAATTGACGATATGGAGTGAAGTTTGCTGCTCCTGGAGCACAAACTCTCTGGGGAAGATGGGTGTGGGGAGGGAAGTATGGAGGTGCAGAGTGAGGGGGCAGCTAGTTGGGTAACATGTAGAAGGCGGGGTAGAGGGAAGAGTTGTAGGGAGTTTAGTCCTGATCTGGTGCACCCCAATAAGTTTGCCAGGCTGGCGGATGAGGGGGATATCAGCTCTGGGGTAGCAATGCTGCAGCAAGACGTGGCCTCTAGCAACCAGGGGACTGTCTGCTCCAGTAAGAAGGGTAATGGGAGCACAGGCAAGGTCAGACAGGTGCTGGTAGTGGGAGATTCGATTATTAGGGGAACACACAGGGCAATCTGTCACAAAGACCGTGCCCTGCTCCCGCCCTCCCCTAAAACTTCGCCCGCAAGCCGCGGAAATTCCCAGAACACCCGGCCCACTACTGCAAATCCCACCGCCCGGCGGAATTTGCCCGTACCACAAACCCCACCTCGGCCCAAACCTCGCCCCTACCGCAACGTACCGACCGCTCCGAACGCTACCCCCGCCCGTACTTCGCCCTGCAGACCTCTGCCCAGACTCTGTCCATCTCCGCCCACTACTGCAATTGAACTCCGGTCGCTCTCGCTACCCCCCCTCCTCCCCAACTCCGGTCACTGCACCCCCTCCCCTGGAACTCATGCCTCATAAACCCAAGCCCAGATCTCCAGATGCTGACATTACCCCTCCCCCCCCCCCCGTAGCTCTAACTTGGCCACCACCCTCTGCCCATCTACCCTACCAAAATCCCCCCCCCCCCTCCCTGGACACCAGACACTGAACTTTTGCCACCGGACAACCAACCAAAGAGCAAGTTAGATATGTATTTTATTATATACATGTTAATTATATATTTATTGTGCATTATATATTATAACCTGTGTGAGGGCTTATTTTTTGCGTAACTCAGTTATTTATATTCCATGTCGTGTACTGGGACGCTGTAGATTTAATACTATCGCTGTGCGCTCTAAATCATTTGTCTCCTTTATTCTTTGGTTTGATGCAATCACAGTGATACCTGATTTGTAGGTTTTATTGTGTTTTAATACTTTTTCAAAATTAAAACAGTATACGAAAAAGAAAATAGTTTCGCCATCTTGTGACGCTAATAAATTTAGTGCACGGAGCTGGGGAGGTGTGATTTTTTCTTAATGAGCCGTTGTTTTCATGCTACTATTTGAGGACTGTGTGACCTTTTGATAACTTTTATTATTTTATTACTCTTTATATGATGTAAATGGTGTAAAAGTGGCGTTTCAGTGTGTATAGGACTGCTGCCTCTTCTCAATGTCACACGAATGAAACAAGTATAGGAGTTTGAAATGCGAATAAAACGCAATGGGAGGGAAGCTACCTCTGATCGGGAATGTATCATTTTATTGATTCTAAACTAAACCGTCAGTTTTCAGGTTAAATTGCCGTACTGGCACTTTGCGATAGTAATTAGGTTTTGGTTGAGCAGTTTGGGCACTGGTCTCTAAAGGTTCGCCATCACTGCCCTATCAGGTCTGTTGGTAAGGATAAGGTCCAGCAGTGCCCCCCCTCTTGTTGGCTCCAGGACTAGTTGGACAGGTAATTGTCTTTGTTGTGACAAGAACCTGCTACCTTTGAAGGACCTGCAGGTTTTGCCCCCCAGTCATACTGGGTAATTGAAGTCCCCATGATAAGTACTTCACCTGCTTGAAGCCGATCCATTTCACTTATCAGCATTTCCTCTGATGCCTCCTTAATATTGGAGCCTTATAACCAAACCCCTAGTAATATTTTATTATTCTTTTTCCCTCCTCTTATCTAAACCCGTAGGGACTCACATTTGCATTTGCGTTACTGATGTCATCTCGCAAGACAGGCTTGAGGCAAGAAATTCACATATAAACAAACCCCTCCCTTTTTATTTATACGATCCTTTCTAAAAAGAATATAACATCTGTAGTAACAGCCCAGTCATAGCTACTGTCCAGCCATGTCTCGCTGATACCCAATATATCATATTCCGCTCCAACATCAAGAGTTTCCAGTTCCTCCATTTTGTTTGTGAGGCTTCTGGCATTTGTGGACATACACTTATATGGTTTTCCCTGTCCGTATTCCTTTTGTCCTTATTCCCCAATCTCATTTAGCCCCCTTCCTCCCCCATGGACTAGACTCTTCCCAGCTCTCTATCTACAGTCTATTTGCCTGCACAAGTGTACTTGCCCTCCCCCAGGTCTCTAGTTTTAAACACTCCTCAACTTCTAGCCATTTTTTCCCCCAAAACAGCTGCACCCCCATTGAGGTGCAGCCCATCCCTACTGTAGGCCTGTAGCCGACAGAAAAGTCAGCCAGTTCTCCATGAACCCAAACCCTCCTTCCTACACCAACTTTTGAGCCACTTATTTACCTCCCTGATCTCCCGCTGCCTTTCTGGTGTGGCACGTGGTACAGGCAGTATTTCAAGAGAAAACTGCCTTTGAGTCCTTGCCCTGAGCTTATGGCCTAAATCCCTGAAATCTTTTTAAGGACCTCACCTACCTCTTACTTTGTCACTAGTGCCCATGTGGACTATGACCGCGGTTCCTCACCAGCTCCTCTCAGTAATCTGTCAACCCGATCCACAACATGCCGACCCGAGCACCCGGCAAACAACACACTGTTCGGTATGCCGGTCTTAGTCCATGGGTGAGGAAGGGGGGCTGGAATGAGATTGGGGAATAAGGACAAAAGGAATACGGACAGGGAAAATCATATAAAGTGTATGTACACAAATGCCAGAAGCCTCACAAACAAAATGGAGGAACTGGAACTCTTGATGTTGGAGCGGAAATATGATATAGTGGGTTTCAGCGAGACATGGCTGGACAGTAGCTATGACTGGGCTGTTACTATAGATGGTTATAGTCTTTTTAGAAAGGATCGTATAAATAAATAAGGGGGAGGGGTTTGTTTATATGTGAATTCTTGCCTCAAGCCTGTCTTGCGAGAAGACATCAGTAAAACAAATGCAAATGTGGAGTCCCTATGGGTTGAGATAAGAGGAGGGAAAAAGAATAATAAAATATTACTAGGGGTTTGTTATAAGGCTCCAAATATAATGGAGAAAAAAGGGGGAGGGGTTTGTTTATATGTGAATTCTCGCCTCAAGCCCGTCCTGCGAGATGACATCAGTAACGCAAATGCAAATGTGGAGTCCCTATGGGTTGAGATAAGAGGAGGGAAAAAGAATAATAAAATATTACTAGGGGTTTGTTATAAGGCTCCAAATGTAATGGAGGCAGCAGAGGAAATGCTGATAAGTGAAATGGATGCGGCTTCAAAGCATGGTGAAGTATTTATCATGGGGGACTTCAATTACCCAGATATTGACTGGGGGGCAGAAACATGCAGGTCCTTCAAAGGCAGCAGGTTCTTGTCAACAACAAAAGACAATTGCCTGTCGCAGCTAGTCCTGGAGCCAACAAGAGGGGGGGCACTGCTGGACCTTATCCTTACCAACAGACCTGATAGGGTATCAAAACTACAGGTTGGGGGGAACCTGGGGAATAGTGATCATAATATCATTGACTTTGTATTACGCTTTACTAAGAGCGTTAGTGAAGGGGCAACCAACACTCTAAACTTCAGGAGGGCCAGGCAGAATTTTCAGGTGTTTCACCAGATACATAGTGGAACTCGGCCCATCTGTCGCCGCCATGCTGGAGACCTGAAGTTGCAATCATAGCAGCGCAATATGGATGCTCCATACTGTCGCTCTTAATCATGGAACCATTTCCATTAAAAACAATTAAAAATAGAACCACTATGCCAGTGATGGCGAACCTTTTAGAGACCGAGTGCCCAAACTGCAACCCAAAACCTAATTATTTATCGCAAAGTGCCAGTACGGCAATTTAACCTGAAAACTGACGGTTTAGTTTAGAATCAATAAAATGATACATTCCCAATCAGAGGCAGCTTTCCTCCCATTGCGTTTTATTCGCATTTCAAAACTCCTATACTTGTTTCATTCGTGTGACATTGAGGAAGAGGCAGCAGTCCTATACACACTGAAACGCCACTTTTACACCATTTTCCATCATATAGAAGAGTAATAAAAAGTTATCAAAAGGTCACACAGTCCTCAAAATAGTAGCAATGAAAACAACGGCTCATTAAGAAAAATCACACCTCCCCAGCTCCGTGCACTAAAGTTATTAGCGTCACAAGATGGCGAAACTATTTTCTTTTTCATATACTGTTTTAATTATTGAAAAAGTATTAAAACAGAATAAAACCTACAAATCTGGTATCACTGTGATTGCATCAAACCAAAGAATAAAGGAGACGGGGGGGCCATCTGGTAGCGTTCGGAGTCTGTTGCGGTAGCGGGCGAGGTTTGGGCCGAGGTGGGGTTTGTGGTAGGGGGCAGAATTCCGCCGGGCGGTGGGATTTGCAGTAGTGGGCAGGGTGTTCTGGGAATTTCCGCGGCTTGCGGGTGAAGTTTTAAGGGAGGAGCGGGAGCGGGCAGGAAACCCGCGTTCCTCCGGCTTCTTCTGTTCTGCACACAGTAAGGTGCCCAGCGCTGGCAGCATAATGACATCATTACGCTGCCAGCGCTGGGACACTTACCGTCCTATCAGTCATCAGTGTGACAGAGCAGGCAGTGTCAGCGCCTTGCTCTGTCATGGATTTTAGCAGTCTCTGAGCGCGGCTCCGATACTGCTTAAACCTGAGTTAGATTCAAAGGACCCGCGTGCCAGCACTGAGGGCTCTGCGTGCCCCCTCTGGCACGCGTGCCATAGGTTCGCCACCGCTGTTATAGGTCATTAGAAAACCCACTTTTACCTATAAGTGCCCTAAGATTTGTAAAAGCAGCCCTGGGCGTGTATTCGGATTCCATTGTCGAGTAGGTTTCCGAAATCCAAGATAAAAGTATCTGCTACAAAAATGAATGTGAAGAACAATGCAGCACCCATAGCAGAAGAAACACCTTACTGTACATGTACATGGCATAAAGTAACAGGCAAAGTCTGGATAAACCCGTAGATAAGTGAAATAGGGCACAAAACGCACAATAGAAATTGTTGGGGACTTCAATAACTATCTTAATCCCTTCTGGGACAAGTTTCATACTGGCAGCATTGCGGAGTCAGCACCTCCAACAATACTAGCCCGCTTGACAGAGGAGGTTGGGTTGTGCGATATATGGAGATACCGAAACCCAGGGGTTAAACAATATGCTTGTTACTCTGCCTCTCACAGGTCACAGATTTGACTTAGCTTTGGGCTCAGAATCCCTTTTGACATATGTAACGGAAGTAACATACTTGGCTCGAAGTATTTCGGACCATTCCCCATTACATGCATCTCTGCTTTTGAAACCCGGAAGTGGACTTAAGGGGGGGTTCTGGAAAGTCAACCCGTACTGGCTGCAGATAGTGGGGGGGATCATACCGGATGCGCTACAACAATATTTTATAACCAATGATGACACGGTCCCAATTTTGGCTAACTGGGATTCCATGAAAGCGCACATTAGGGGATCCTTGCATCAGGCTATTAACAGACATAAGACCAAGTCTAAGGCCCTAACTATCGCCTTACGGACTAGGGTGCAAGAAACAGAAGGCAAATATGTAGCGAATCCAACAGAAGGACATCACAAAGAATGGGTAGAGGCACAATCCCTGTACGCAGACCATCCACTGAGTTACGCCGCTAATAAATGGTACTTTATGAAACAAAAATATTTTGAGGCAGGCGAATCGGCAGGACATCTGTTGGCTACAATAGTACACGCACAAGGGGGAAGATCTCACATTCCTTATTTAATTAGAGAAGACGGGGTAAAGGTGACTGAAGATAGAGACATTTTGCAGACTCTACAGGAATATTACAGATGTTTATACACTTCCACCATTTCAGACACGTGGGAAGATATGATGAGGTACGGTGAGACCCTCCCTGTAAAAGCCCTCTCAGAAGAGGCTAAGGAGATTCTAGACTCTCCGATAACAATAGAGGAACTAGAACTAGCCTTAAGTACAATGCAGAATGAAAAGGCCCCAGGGATGGACGGGCTCCCGGCAGAACTTTACAAATCCCATAAGGACATTCTTCTACCTAGGCTGTTGACCACTCTGGAGATAGCATACAGTCAAGGACGGTTACCTAACTCTATGCTAGAAGCAATAATTGTAGTGATCCCCAAACCAGGGAAGGACCCCGCCAGACCCGAATCATACAGACCCATCTCCCTTCTCCCGGTAGATGTTAAAATATTTGCCAAGGTCCTAGCCATGCGCTTGAACCAAGTGGTCTCGGAGGTTATACATCCAGACCAGACTGGATTTATGCTGGAGAGATCCACTTCCATTAATCTTCGCCGACTTTTTCTAAATCTGCAATTATCAGAAAGGGGAGGCGGTGCAAGGGCAATTCTCTCACTCGACGCTGCCAAAGCATTTGACAGCGTCGAGTGGAGATACCTATGGATGGTAATGCACAAGATGGGTTTTGGACCCAGACTGGATCTCTACTCCAGGTTTGCCATCTGGAGCTTTGCTTAGAGATGACTTGATCCATATCTAGACCTCTGGAGGGAAAAGCGAATCTGATACGCACTAGGGTCCTATTAACGCTTCCGGTGCCCTTATGGGTATATGCCGATCTGCAGGACAGCTCAGTATGAGCCCTATGAGTGGGAACTGGGAACGTATAAAACTCCTGGTATAGGAACTCTGATAAAATATACACCGCTGCACTGCTCCACTTGCCTGGGAGGGGGAGGGGTGGGAGGGTTATTGTTGTCTGCATTGTATGTAAATTGTGATCTGTATTGTTCACGTTAAGTTTGTAATTTTCTGTTATGAAAATGGAAAATGAAGTTGGTGGTTAATAAAAATTACCTGATTTAAAAAAAAAATGGCTGTGCTATTAATTGTTATTTGAGATGTGGTAAAGATTATACCACTTGTCAAACGATGTCAAAGAAAAAGAGTGAGGCACTATCTCTATTACAAATAAGGCTACAAATAAACGCTTTATTTAAAATGGATATATTCTACCTAGTAGGTATCAGTAGTGGCAATACGTAACGATTGGTGAACTGATTGGCTGTCACCATTTATACTTGATGTCTCTAACATACAACCCTTATAGGCTAAAACATCTCAATGAATATATTCTATCTAGTAGGTACCACTGTGTATCTGTGTTATGTAAGATATATTGTTTACCATGTAATGTGTTTGAAATCTGATTATACACAGGAGTGGCAATAATTAATGATTGGCGAACAATATAGATTTAAACTTACTGTCATCTCAATGATAATGTTGAAACTATTAAAAGATAAGCAAGTATATTACACAAATAAAATAATTATATTCAACAAATTTGTTCAACATATAACCACCAGGCTATACAAAAAAAGTGAGGTGTTCTTCTTTGTGTTAAGAATGTGCATCTAAGGTGTGACTGGGCCCAGACTATTCCAAGCCACAAAGATAGTATACATACGTATACCAAACCCCCAGATTGTCCAATAGATACGGTGATCAAGGTTATATGTTGATTATATGCAGTAAATAAAAGTGTTTTCAACAAAGTACCGTATATACTCGAGTATAAGCTGACCTGAATATAACCTAATTTTAACACAAAAAAACTGTGAAAACCTATTGACTCGAGTATAAGCCGAGGATGGGAAATGCATTGGTCACAGCTCCCCCCCCAGTATATAGCCAGCCAGCCCCTGTATTATATAGCCTGCCGGCCTCTATAGTATATAATCTGCCAGTCTCTGTAGTATATAGTCTGGCAGCCCCTGTAGTGTATAGTATGGCAGCCCCTTTAGTATATAGCCTACCAGCCCCTGTAGTATGGTGGTGGCTACAATGTTACATTTTTTATAGACTCAAGTATAAGCCGCCTTAGGGTTTTTGTGCCGAAAAATTTGGCTTATACTCGACTATATATTGTATTTATTCCTGTGCTTGAGAAATTTTCTCAAGAATTGTTCCCTTGACTTCTACTGTTTGTCAAGGTTCAGAGTAGTAAATCCCTTGGACCACCGCGGACTATGGCACAAGCCGACACCTGGGACTGGAATCTAAGTGGCACCTGGTCTTCACCAGAGCCTGCCACAAAGCAGGATAGTCTTATTGAACCTCTAAAACTTGAGTCATCCACACTATAAGTATCCTACTGTTTAGAACCTGTATAGGCACATGATAGTTTAATATTTCTTATTCATCAAATGTACCAATAATTCTTTTTCTATGTACCATTAATTATGGCCTGATGTGCAATTCACATGCTATTTTAAAAAAAATTTGATTATGAATAAAGATTAACATTTTATATCTCATGAATGCCTTGCTTCGACATCTCGTCATCCATAGTTTTATGGGGGACATGAGTGGTAATATACTTATACTGGTTAGTATATTTCTAGTGTGGTGAGCACAAGGCGTGGTGGTTGACGGCTACGGGGAGTACCCTGCAAAGTTGAGTGCTCACTCTTATTGTAGTTACTTCAGTCTACAGCCGCTGCTTGGCTATAGTGGTGTACCATAATTACACCCACGTACAGCTTAATGCAATATTTGCTCCTTCTACACTGGTGTAGAAATAAATAAATATCCACGTTATTCTTATGTACTCATGTATACTTTATTTATTTTGACTTTATATGGGCAGAATTCCAGTTATGGCCCTTCCTGCAGGATTCCATTTCACGCTTTATATTGCCAGCTAGGCCTTTCTAATGTCAGTGTTTTCTATAAAAAGCCAGGCCCAATTGGGATTACCCTCCAAACCACTTTTAAAAGCTACAGAGGAACAAGCTAGTTGCTCCAAAACGCAAATAACAATCTTATTGCCATTCCCCAAGGTTGAAAAAGGTTATGGTCGTACCTAGAAAGACATTGTTTTGGATGAAATACCAGTGTTAAATGCACACCCCTTGGAGAATTTAACAAGGTGCTAGCTAGAAAATACAACAGGGCTCCGCAATGATAAAGCACTTGAAATATAAATAATAATTAATAAAGAACTTGGAGAATTACAAAGGATGTGCTAACGAATCCAGAGGCTTAGAGGGGAAATAAAAAAAACTAAATAAAAAAACATAAAACTAACAAGTGACACTAGTTTGCCAATTACATCCCGCAATAAAATAATCGAGGGGTTTAGGGAGCAATGTAACCTAACAGTTGTTACAATAATTGTTTTTACCTAAATGAATTCACAGCATAGGTTGGACGTAAACTGTGAATGAGTTGTGTAGAAGGAGGTAGAATATTCCAGGGGCCCAACTAAAATTTTGTCCCTCTAAAGTACTCCCAGGTCTCATAGTAGTATATAATGTCCATCCTGGAACAGACTTTTTTTCCTTACTTTAGAAGCAGCGGAATTCACCGGTAAAATGCTGTCCTGGCAAATCACGGGGGATATCTGATCCAGAGGTAGTGACTGGGTCACTGTCCTACTCCAAATATTAGTTCTCTAATTTCCGCCTCATGAAAATGGAGAAATGATACAGCATTACCTGCACATTGGAACAGCACGTAAGAGTTTTACAGTGCCATCTGAACAAAGTACACGGCCAATGGTCTTCGGTTTCTGCAGGGCGCTGTACGGTCTCAGCACCTGATCTGACAGATCAAACCCACCCATGTATTTATTGTGGCTTGGGGGCAGTCGTTGTGGTACCTGGTACAGGGGTGAGGGTGCTGGAGTCCCCATGAATTGTGGTTAGAACAAGGACATCGCTTTTGTCCTTATGCTTGAGCAACACCATGTTCTGATAGCTGAGTGCCTTGATTCCCCCCTTTCTAAGTGGCTGCCTAACAAGGGTTTTTGCGTATGGTGCCAAACACTACAGAACTGCTGGAACTGAGGGATCGGAATAGTGGAACGCTGGGATAAAAGCTATCCACATACAAGTGGTAACCCTTATCCAGTAGTGTGTGCACAGACGCGGTGATAGGTATTACTGACGTCATAAGTAAAATTGCTGCTATTGGCTGCTCTGCTTTGATCAGCCAATAGCAACGATCATGAACTGGCGGGAACGACGAAACCCTTCTGGTCCATAAGATGGATGGTGTCAGTGTCCTAGTTGCCCATGGCAACCAATCACAGCTCCCCTTTAAAATATTCATGAGCACTGGTAAAACGGAAGCTGAGCTGTTGGTTGCCATGGACAACAAGGAATATTCTGAGGTTCATACAGCTTGATAAATCTACCCCATAATCTTTAATCCATGGATCACTATGATTACGGTGATACCTCATTTATATAATTTTATTCATATTTATTCCAATTTTATTGAAGAAAAACTAGAATAGAAAAAATTGCATTTGTTTTAGTATCGACATTTTTGCAGCGGCATAACTATAGTATTTTTTGGTTGACGGAGCTGGTTGTCAGCTTTTTTTGTAAGACAAGTTTTATCTTTTCAGTGGTACCATTTTGGTGCTTGTAACTTTTCATGATTACTTTTTAGAACATTTTTTGCAAAGCGATTTATTTTTTTGTAAAGTGATTCAGATGTATTGCACTATGTAATGTAATGTGATACATGCTGCCCATGCTCAGTGGATTTCTGCCAGGTCCTGCTTGGAGGCAAGGACCCGACTCCCGGACATGATTGTGCAGCCCCGGGGAACTGGCAGGCCCCAGCCCTGCTAGCGAAGGATCGTACTCCCCGTTCAGTTCCGCTGGGGCTTCCGATCCAAATCAAAAGCCCCTTACATGGTCATGTTTGACTGTGGTGTGTAAGGGGTTAAGACCTGCGATCGGAGGAACCACGGGTCGTGGGTGTTGCAGAAGGGTGTCAGCTGCGATATGCAACTGACACCCGTTCTGTAAGGTGCTGGCTCCAAACATGAGCCAACAACTACCGTGCTCCGTATTAGTACACCAGGAAGGGGTTAACCATCCATGTCATCATAAAGCAGCCATTCCAGAAATGTTAGTTATCAAGCTTTTTTGATAGTTAAACTATCTTCCTGGAAAGCAGAACATTTCAAACTTTGAAAATGAAGAATTTTTCCAAACTTTTCAATTTTTTTCGGAATGAAACGCAAAATTTATCACTTAAATTTAACAACCAAATTAAGTACAATGGGCAAATGTATTATCATATATGTGTCGGGAACTCACATTTTTTTGGCGCGAAAGTGTTGCGGATCATCTATAATGCATTTGCGCCAGAAAGAACAGATTTTTCCGACTATCTGGACTCCCGACCCGGCCTATATTTTCCACATCATCCGCCACATTTATGTTGAGTTTGTCGGCTTTTTTAGGCACAATTTTTTTCCGCAGAACAGTCTGAAATCAAAATAAAAACAGGCACAGTCCATGTAAGATTTTGGCGCAGATCTGATTTGTGTCAGCATTTTTATGGCGCCCGACTGATTAGTCATGTCTGCGCATTAATTACTTACAGCCGTGCGCTACTTTAATTCATAGGGCTATGCTTGCCGTCGTCGGATCTCAGATGCCGACTGTCGTGGTTGCGACAGAATTAATAAATGCCCCCCAAAGTGTCACAAGAAAACAATCTTAAAATCGCCTGGATATGTTACAGTGTTCCAAAGTTAAAACTAATTATCGTCAGATTCTAAAAATTGAGTCTGGCCATTAAAGGGGTTTTCCCATGAAAGAAAATTATTCCATCTCAATCCCCTAGCCTATCACTCTCTATGCTGCTCAGTGTAAAATCCCAGGGTGTGGGCAGGGCCTCACTAAGCAGACGCTGTATTATCCATCTAGGTCTGTGGGGTGACGATGTGGTTACACTATCAGGGTACAGGTGTATATGCACTTTCATCTGGCTTCTGACATTATACTAACACACTGACATATAGAAGGAGAGATGAGACAGATCAGAGATGATGAGATGCCTATTGCACACACAGCTCTACTACATCTCACAGATCATGTTATCCACTAGATGCCTAGAAGCTGAAAACAAGTGTCTGTGATAAGGGGTTAATAACATTCAATGCAACCTAAGTTTTCCCCCTTTTACACTCGCGTTTTCCACGTGCGTGTTCTGCGCATGCTTTTGAAGCGCAGAACTTGCAATGCACTCTGGCCCGTTGAAATCAATGGGTTTTTTCAGACTTGCTTTTTTTTAACGTGCATTTAAATCTCAACATGCTCTACTTGTGGTACCATCCACGTTACTAGCAAAAGTCCCAGCAGTTCCTGCTGAGCTACTACAAGTCCCAGCTGCAATTGGACTCTTAACTGATAACAGCAGTAAAGTGGCAGCACTGGCACCACAAGTCCCAGAAGAACATGTACTGCAGGAGGACTCTGGACTCACACCTGAACCTGAAGGTAACTCTGTAGCACCCCAGAGGGCATCTGAGCAGGACAATGAGGACTGTGCTGTGCAGGAAGTTAATGCTGCAGTTGATAATGTTGCTTATGTACCTGATAATGTTAATGTCTCTGTGTATCATTTTGTCCCAGCTGAGGAGTCATCCCGGGTACAATCTGTGGCAGCTGGTTGTGTAGGGTGCGGGACAATCTAGCGTTTAGGAATTCCCACCTCTAGTCACACCACAGACAGCAAAGCCCCATGGTCCAGAAAGTCAACAGTCCCATGGTCCAGGTGGTCAGTGGCCCCCTACTACAGATGGTCCACAGCCCACACATCCCCCACAGCAGGACAGGGGTCAGACATCATGCAATGCTTGAAATCATGATTCCCCATTCTTCTCCTCTAAGGAGAAATGTTTTCAAGTTTAGGCATAGAGGGGCTAAGGAAGATCTACCTGACAGGAGACATGTGTTGAGCGACATGATGTGCACCCAGCTGACATCCTGGCTGTAATAAATCTTCCAGACAGACAGGGGTATGATATCAGCTTCAAGCTGATGTCTAATCTGAACCGGTTCTGTGCTCTCTACCCCAGAGTCAGGGATACTGAGGGGTGGATAAGTGCAGTTTTGTATCCATCTCCAAGCCAGATACAGCAAATGTGACCATAATCTTCTGGAATGAGTCTGCCCCCCCTCAAGACACCATTATCTGGCTCAAGAGACATTACACCCTCATATCAGATATGACCAAAACTCGGGATGAAGATGGAATCAGGACCAAGGGGTGGAGGGTCCTTGTTAGACTACATCAGAACCAGAACATCACCATCACCTCCCTAATTCCTTTTTCCTTGACCGGCTGAAATCCGAGATGAGACAGTACCAGTAAAGTAGGTACACCTCCCTGGTAGTTGAAAGGGACTATCGGACTCTAGGGGCACCTGACCCATTTGAGAATTGCCGGGAGTGTTTGGAGAAAAAACTGATCTCAGGTCTCACTGATTCCCAGGGTGTTTTACAAGAGTCTCGTGAGGGAATCCTGGGAGTGGTGAGATCTTACTATACTGACTTGTTTCAGAGGAAGGCTTTGGATAAAGAAAAAGTCACCCAATTCTTGGAGGCAACTTCAGGCCCTGATACTAGAGAATTGGACTTTTCTCAGAAATAATGGTGGAGGACATAAAAGAGGCTATTAATAAGTTAAATCTGAAGAAGGCACCAGGTCCAGATGGTATAACAGCAGAATTTTATAAGAAGTGCCTACCTACAGCAAGAACTGGATGCCGATCTGGATGCATAGACTGGGATAATGTTCTCAAAGACAAAAGCCCCCCCCAAAAATGGGACTTTTTCTCATATATTCTGAAAAAGTCCTCTGAGAAACACATACCTTATGGGAAATAGCATAAAAGGAACAAGAAAAAGCCTATATGGCTAACTAGTCTTGTAAGGAAAGTAATAAGCGAGAAAGATAAGGCTTTTAAGGTGCTAAAACGTGAAGGTAGCGATGAGGCATTACAGGATTATAGAGAGAAAAATAAATCATGTAAAAAAGCAGATAAAGGCCGCAAAAATAGAGACTGAGAGAAATATTGCCAGGGAGAGCAAAAATAACCCCAAATTATTTTTCAAGTATATAAATGATAAGAAACTAAAAACAGAGAGGGTGGGTCCCTTTAGAAATAACATGGGGGTCATGGTGGAAGGAGATGAGGAAAGGGCCAATCTACTGAATGTCGCCTTCTCAACTGTCTTTACCCAGGAAAAACCCCTGGTGGAAGACACAATGAGGAATAATGTAAATTCTTTTTGGAATGTCAACAGTTTAACCCAGGAAGAGGTACGGCGTCGCCTCACAACCACTAAGATAGATAAATCACCGGGGCCAGATGGCATACACTCCCGAGTTCTGCATGAATTATGTACGGTGATAGACAGACCGTTATTTTTAATATTTGAAGATTCACTGAGGACTGGTTATGTTCCACAGGACTGGCGCATAGCAAATGTGGTACCAATATACAAAAAAGAATCAAATAGCGATCCTGGAAACTACAGACCCGTGAGTCTAACTGCTGTGGTGGGGAAAATATTTGAGGGGTTTGTTAGAGATGCTATCCTGGAATATCTCACTGTGCACAACCTTATAACCCAGCGTCAGCATGGGTTTATGAAAGATCGTCAGACTAATCTGATTGGTTTCTACGAGGAGGTAAGTTCAAGACTGGATCTGGGGGACGCTGTGGATGTTGTATATCTGGACTTTTCAAAGGCATTTGACACCGTGCCACATAAAAGGTTAATATATAAAATGAGACTGCTGGGAATAGGAGAAAATCTGTGTATTTTGGTAAGTAATTGGCTTAGTGATAGAAAACAGAGGGTGGTCATTAATGGCACATTCTCAGATTGGGTTGACGTTACTGGTGGAGTGCCACAGGGGTCAGTATTGGGGCCACTTCTTTCAAATATTTTTATTAATGACCTTGTAGTGGGTTTACACAGTCAAGTTTCAATATTTGCAGATGATACTAAGCTGTGTGAAGTAATAAATACTGAGGTTGATTAGCAGTTTAGCATTACAGAGGGATTTGTGGAAGCTTGAGGAGTGGGCAGAGAAATGGTTGATGAGGTTTAATGTAGATAAATGTAAAGTTATGCACTTGGGCCATGGAAACAAAAAGTATAATTATGTTCTAAACGGTCAATTACTTAGTAAAACTGGAGCTGAAAAGGACTTGGGGGTATTGGTGGATGGTAAACTTAATTTTAGTGACCAGAGCCAGGCGGCTGCTGCTAAAGCAAATAAAATTATGGGATGTATCAAGAGAGGAATAGATTCTCATGATAAAGACATAGTTTTGCCCTTATACAAATCCCTGGTCAGACCACACATGGAATATTGTGTACAGTTTTGGGCACCAGTGTATAAAAAGGATATAGTAGAGCTGGAACGGGTGCAGAGGAGAGCAACCAGGATTATTAGGGGAATGGAGGGATTGGAATACACTGACAGATTACAAAATTTGGGATTATTCAGTTTAGAAAAAAAACGACTGAGGGGAGACCTCATTACAATGTACAAATACCTGAACGGACAGTACAAGGATCTCTCCAAAAATCTTTTTATACCTAGGCCTGTGACCAGGACAAGGGGGCATCCTCTACGCCTAGAGGAGAGGCGATTTTACCATCAACATAGACAAAGGTTCTTTACTGTACGAGCAGTGAGACTATGGAACTCTCTGCCGCAGGAGGTTGTTATGGCGGACTCTATGTACATGTTCAAGAGTCCCCTCGGGTGTCAGAAAGAGGAGACAATGGTCCATTTTTTGTCAGAGTGCTGGGGTGGACAGAATATCTGGCATGACATATCCACCAAGCTAAGAATACCATCACTGCAGTCCCTAAGGTACCCAGAGATCCTCTATCCTCCCTATAGTATACAGTCTTTCAACCAGTAGTATAAAGCCAGTCCACCCAGCACTTTAAAAAAATAAACTTATATATGCACCCTCTTGTAGCCCTGATGCTCAGCGCGGCTCCCATTCTGTCTTCCCCCACGGCTCCTCTTCATTCTCTGGTCTTCTGTAACAGCCGGCAGAAGATAACGTGGCCGCGCCATACACCGCGTCATTGCATCGTACAGCTCCATACACGGGGAAAAGATAGGACATGTCCTATCTTTTCCCGTGGTACAGCGGTTTGCTCCATTCATTGCTATGTAGAGGGGAGGGGTTCCCACTCCTCTCAATTGTGGCGAACGGAAAGGCAAGCATATGTTTGTATGAATGTAGTCTTAGGGCGCGTTCACACGTTGCATTCTGGTTGCATTTTGAAACATATTGCCGCTGTGGAGAGGTGATTTGTTTACAAAACGCAACTGTTAACCTCTTAGTGACCGCCCATCCAGACTTCTCCCTCGTTTACTGAGGGGTCAATAACACGGTCAGGTTCCTGCTCGAACAGTTTGCTTAACATATGTTTGAATTCAAAATCAAATCTTCATTTTGTTTGAAGTTCTCTAAAATACTTAGAGAGTTAACAATCTTCCTATTTGCTGTTTTGAGAATGCTGTTCGATTTGTGATCTTTCTAGCATTGTAATAAAACAAAAGGACAATTATAAAATGACACCAACACAGAGCTGAGGTATGGTAAATGTTTTGTTAGTCTTACTACCCAAATAAGTTACCAGGTTTTAAAAACAGATAATTTAGAATTTTAAGGTATTTTTTTTTCAAAATGTTTACCAAATTCACTTTTTTCTTAAATAAATGCTAAATATATCAGCCAAAATTTCCCACCAACTTGAAGTTCAAAATGTCACAAAAAATCAAAAATCAAAAACACTTGGTTAAGTTAAAGCGTTCTAAAGTTATTACCGGATAAAGTGACACATGCTGGTTTACAAAAATAGGACTTGGTCATCAAGGTGCAAATGAGCTTGGTCACTAAGGGGTTAATGCAATCTAAGGGTAAATTTAAACTAATTTAATATGGACCGATATTTGGCCGCACCATTTGCGGCCACATATCGGTCCCCATTGACCTCCTAGACATCGGGACCTGGTGTGGTGAGCCCACGTTGTCTCACCATACTTTGACCATGCATGGATAAATATAGGACATGTCCAATATTTTGCCTTGTTACAACACCAGCCATGTGCTGCTCTATACAGAGGGGAGTAGTAGGCCATTTGAGTAGTCAGGACTACAGTAGTACAGTTAGTGCTTGGCCGAGCAGGTATTGTTTTGTTTTCCAATGAGACTTGCAGTTGCAGAAAATGTGAATGGCACTCACCCCTTTTTTTGTTGCTTCTTCCTTCAAATGTATTTAAATTTATTCACATACAAGCATTTACATGGTACTCCCTCCACCATGTATTGTAAATGCTTGTATTTGAGTATGTTTAAATAAATTTGAAGGAAGAAGCAACAAAAAAAGGGGTTAGTGCCATTCACTTTTTCTACTACTGCAAGTCTCATTTGATGTTTATTCATAAATAGAGCACAAGCCCTGAAGCTCCCAGTGTCCAAAAGTGTTTTTTGGTCATTGCTGTCCAGGGCCATTAAGCAGTGTCATCCATGTGTTTTTCTTGCATATCTAAATTCTGTTTGTGACTGGCTACTGTTAGACTGAGCACGCTTTTCTGAATATTTGGCAGATGATTATAGCTACTGAAAGAGTTGAAGATGATGAAATGGAGGTAACACAGGGGAACATACAAGTCACAGCTCTCAAGCAGGGGAGGGAGGACGCCCAATACAACACCAGAGAACAGTTGCAAGTAATAAGTACCAGAATTTTACAACCGAAAATTAAGACACTAGCAAAAAAGGAAGTGAGATTGTTTTGGACAGTGAATTCACTAAATTCATATGTGGAATGAAAAAAAATATAGCGTTTATCACTGTAGAATTATCTCAATAAAGGACAGAATTGAGACACGGACTCACATCGCAACAGTACGAGAACCACATGGAAAGTATGGTGAAGCATCTACTACCTGTACAAGCGGACATAAAAGAGAGGAAAAGGGACAAATTTATGCGTGACAACCAGGACTATGATTCAAATAAAACATATTTGCATAAGTCTAAAATGAAACAGCAACGTTTTCAGAAAAGGAAACAATTTTTAAGGAAAAGGACAAGTGCCAAAAAAGATATTACACTACAGAATCAGAATCAGATAACCAAAGGGTAGATGAGTGTAAAAGAACGGACATCCTTTTAGGAGGCACCACAGGAAAAATACACTGAGTGGAAGAACCAAGGGAAAGAAAAACAAGAAGAGTAATAAGGGAAACCAAATTTCCTGGAGATTGTAGAGAATAACCTAGAAATAAACTTGACAGATTTAACAGACAAAATTTTTGTGAAACCACTAATTTGACAATGGGAAACCCTATTTATTTAAGAATACCAGGTGTAACCAGGTGTAACAGAACAGAGACCTAAGAAGGCCAACGTACCGTTTAGGATTGCCCCCCTTGGATTTTTACTACATGAATCACTGAGTGAGATTGAGAAGGAGACTTTATATGTAGCAGATTGTGATCCATCCTTAGATGTTTCTGGTGGTGAGGAGAGTTGTTTCCCTGTTGGGAAAAGTCTCAATTTGATCCCCCAATACAGCCAGGGTACCCTCTACTTGTTTAAACTGCAAATAATTAAGGAAGTAGAGTCCCCCTTATACAAGAAAAAAGGCAACAACTTAACATCTGGGGAAATAGTGACCTAATAGTGACTTAAATAAACTGGCCCAAAATAAAGATCTAATAAGTAAAAAGGCAGATAAAGCGGGCAGTACGGTATTTATCACAAGGGACTACTACATGAAAGGGACAGGACAGGTGATGTTAAGACATTTCAGAGACTGCCAAGCAACCCAACCCAAAAATATCTTAATCAGCTCAGAATTTTTTAAGGAGAAATGTTAAATTAGGCTGTCTTTTGAAAAAAACTGAAAAAAAAAACTAATCCCAGAATTCCTCAAACCACAAAAAAAAGTGTCCCCACCAGGGAGACAAATTTTGGCAGCAATAGGTTCTGTGACTGGCTGCTGAGACCTACCCTACATTGTATTTCATCATATATTAAGGATACTTAAGATTTTCTTTGGTTAGTTAAAGATATTAAGTGAAGAGAACTATAAGTTATGTTCAACAGATGTGGAAAGTTTATACTCCCTCATACCTCATGACAAAGGTGTTGCTGCCATTTGTAAAATCTTGGAGAGTGCACACAAAAATGTGAGATATGTAGATTTTGTGTGTGAGGCCCTGGAGTTCAATCTTACACATAATGGGGCTCATTTACTAAGGGTCCGCAGACCGCATTATCATCGAATATTCCAACGACTTCCGATGTGCGGCACATTTCACTGGGGATTTTGGCGCATCGGCGCCAGCTGTCATGTGACACAAATCGGGGTTGCGGGCTGTCAGACGATTCGACTGATTCGGACTAAGCGTGGGACTTAAGAACGTGAACTCTGGTGGACCTGAGCATAGAAGGGACAGATGCAGGATATTGGGCGATCACTGGGGAAAAAGCACCTCGGGGATCGTGCAGGGACAGGTAAGTAAATGTGCCTCAATGTGTTTAAGTTCAATGATGTGTGGTACAGCCAGGAGGGTACTGCCAAGGGTTCATTGGTTTCATTTACCTAAGCCAACCTCTTTCTGGCCATATTTGAGGATCAATGGGGGAGATTTATCAAGCTGTCTAAGAGTAAGAATGTGCTAAGTTGCCCGTGGCAACCAATTTTATTTTAACAGTGCTCATAAATATTTTAAAGGGGTTCTGTAATTGGTTGCCATGGGCTTGATAAATCTCCCCCATGTTTTCTCCACTAGCAATAGGTTCATTAATTACATTCATACGTCTTAATTGTATGGAAGGTTTCAGAAAAAGATTTATTTTTCACAAAGGAGCATCCGCTCACTCACGGTTTGGTTCTCAGCCAAAGTTGGATTGATGTTTCGTGCAGCGCCCGGTGCAAGCAATCCAGCAGTCCTGTCAGATGTCTTGGAAATTCGCAAATTGAACAAAAGGGATTGTATTCCAGCACACTTCATATCTTCTTTAAAAACAAATTTTATTCCATGGAGTTAAAAATGCATGGTCATGTCTTGCATGTTAACCAGTAACAGATATGCGCATTTTGGACTATTGGTATTCAGTCCTTATTCAGTATCTACGTGATAATACCAGCATGGAGTTTAAAAAGGAAATGACCAGTTATACCGGCACACAGATTATTAGCACATGCACAAAACATCACGGGAATGCAACATGAGATCAAATGTACAAACATATAATCCAGGCATGCATATTATACAAAAATATATATATGGATAATAGCTGGTTCTCTTTATAAAAAGATACACACACAGGGCATAGGTACAGAAGGTTGTGATCACTATTTCTACTATTGCAAGTATCATTGGATGTGTTGAATTCTGCCCCTATTTACACCACCACAGGTTCTCTAATTAATAATAAAATCCACAAAGTGAGCTCAAAGAAATCACACCAAGACAAAGTATAGTATAATATCTCATACTCTGTGGTGAAGTGATGCCATGCAAGGCTAGCCAGATGTTTGATTCGTGTCACAAAGTATTATACAGAAACCTTCTGTGGGAAAGGACCTAGGCTTGGTTACATAGGGATAAAGAAGTCATGTCCATAGTCTATTGGTTAGTAAATTATTACACAGGCATCGCAGTCACAAAGGCTCTGTTTTTCCTGGAGTGGGTAGTAACGTTAATCCCTCTTGACAGATGTAAACATTGGCTGAGGGGATTTTGCATTCCTTTGGTGGAGAGGAGTGGACTTTGATCAGCTTCATCCATAGTCAATCTTATAAAAAATTAAAACATTTTCATTAATCATACAGCAATACTTCACAGATGTTTATTCATCAATAGAGCACAACAGGGCAGGATTATAGGGGGTGCCCGGGGCGAGCACCCCGGGGCCCCCACCACAACTTTTAAAGGGGTCCTCAGCAAATGTGGGTGATTCATGGAGTCAGCATAGCCACCCAAACTGCCCAAGGTATATTTGGGTCTGGCTTTTTGGTCCAGTACCCCCATAGACTTCAGTCTATGACAGAGTGGCCCTAGACCAGTGGAGGTGTACTTAGACGTCACTGTGCAGCCAGCAGCAGAGTGCCACCTCCGGTGGTATCCTGATACCACAAGCAAAGAAGATCGCGCATCGGGGAAACGGAGGAAGACAAGTACAATTTTATTATTTTACCTAGGACTGTATATAGTCATTAGGGGGGTGTATATAGTTATCTTAGTTAAGCTGCATATAGTTATAGGGAGGCTGTATATAGTTATTATAGGGAATCTATATAATTATAGGGGACTGTGTATAGTTATAGGGGTTCTGTATATAGTTATAGGGAGGCTGTATATAGTTATAGGGGACTGTATATAGTTATAGAATTCTTTATATATTTATAGGGAGGCTGTATATAGTTATTATAGAGGAGCTTTATATAGTTATAGGGAGCTGTATATAGTTATAATAGAGGGCTGTATATAGTTATCATAGGAAAACTGTATATAGTTTATTATAGGGGGCTGTATATAGTTACAGGGAGGCTGTATATAGTTATTATAGGGGGAGCTGTATATAGTTATAGGGGGAGCTGTATATAGTTATAGGGGGTGTATATAGTTATAAGGAGGCTGTATATAGTTATTTTAGGGGGAATGTATAAAATTCTTACAGGGGGCTGTACATAGTTATAGGGGACTGTATACAGTTATAAGAAGGCTGTATGTAGTTATTATAGGGGATTATATATAGTTATTGGGAGGTTATATATGGTTACTATAGGGGGACTAAATATATAGTTTATTATAGGTTACTGTATATAGTTATAGGGCAGCTGTATATAGTTATAGGGATACTGTATAAATTATAGGGAGGATGAATATAGGGGGCAGTATATAGTTATAGGGAGACTGTATATAGGGCCTATATACAGTTATAGGAAGGCCTTATACAGTTATTCTAGGGGGACTGTATATAGTTATTATAGGGGGCTGTATATAGTGATTACTGGGGCTGTATACAGTGATTACTGGGGGCTGTACATAGTTATAGGGAGGCTATATTTAGTTATTATAGAGGGATGGTATATAGTTTATTATAGGGGGTCTGTATAACGGTATTATAGGGGGACTGTATATAGTTATAGGGAGGCTGTATATAGTTTTTATAGAGGGCTGTATATAGTTACTGTGTGCTTTACATAGTGATTACTGGGGGCTTTATATAGTGATTATTGGTGGCTTTATATAGTGATTATTGGTGGCTGTATATAGTCATTGCTGGGGGCTGTATATAGTGATTATTGGAAGCTGTAGATAGTTAATGTTAAGTGGCTGTATATAATGATTAGAGGGGGCTGTATACAGTGATTAGTGGGGGCTGTATATAGTTATAGGGAGGTTGTAATTAGTTATAGGGAGACTGTATATAGTCATTATAGGGAGGCTGTATATAGTCATTATAGGTGGCTGTATATAGTTTTTAAAGGCGGCTGTATATAGTCATTATAGGGGGCTGTATATAGTCATTATCAGGGGCTGTATACAGTGAATACTTGGGTCTGTATATAGTTATTTTTAGGAGGCTGTAAACAGAGATTGATGTGGGGGCTGTATATAGTGATTACTGGGGGCTGTATGTAGTTATTTCTGGGGTCTATATACAGTAATTACTGTTGGGCTGTATATATTTATTGCTGGGGGGGCTGTATATAGTGTTTACTGGGGGCTGTAAGTAGTGATTACTGGTGGCTGTATATAGTGATTACTGGGGGGCTGTAAATATTTATTTCTGGGGCTGTAAATAGTGATCACTGCAGGCTGTATATAGCGATTATTAGGCGGCTATATATATTTATTGCTGGGGGGCTGTATATAGTGATTACTTGGGGCTGTACATACTGGGAGCTGTATATAATTATTGATAGGGCTCTGTATATAGTGATTACCGGGGGCAGTATATAGTTATTGCTGGGGGGGGGGAGTAAATAGTGATTGCTGTTCCCTGTCCGGACTAAATTTAATGGGGGGGAGGGGCACAAAATTTAGCACCCAGGGGCCCCCACCAACCTTAATCCGACCCTGGAGCACCACCCCTGAAGCCCCCAGTCTCCAAGTTTGAACAAAAGTGTTTTTGGTCATTGCTGTACTGGGAAGCAGGGAAAAACATTCCAAATGCAGTGAAAAAGACACTGTGCAACCCAAATAACATGTCTACTTTATTCTTTGGATTGGATACCAGATTTGTATAGGTTTTATGTTTTCAAACATTTACATTTTTTTCAAAAAATTACAAAATAAAAATTCTTTTTCCTCTTTTTGTCATGAATTACTTTTCAATACTTCTTTGTACGGAGTGCCATTTTTTGAGACTTTTGATGACGTTTTCAATGCTACTATTTTAAGGGCTGTGCAGCCTTTTGATCACGTTTTATTGAATTTTTTTATTCTTCAAAATGGCAAAAAAGTGTCATTTTCGACTTTGTGGGCTATTTTCCTTCACTTAAAATATATATATATATATATATATACACTCACCGGCCACTTTATTAGGTACACCATGCTAGTAACATGTTCAAGAGAGGCCTGGATGCCTTTCTGGAGAGAAAAAATATCACGGGTTATGGGGATTAAACATTTATTTAATTCTTAAAGGTTGGACTTGATGGACTTGTGTCTTTTTCCAGCCTTATATACTATGATACTATGATACTATTCCAAAACAGAATTCTAACTGTAGACAACTCTGTTTCAGTGTGGTTGCATTTCTTTACTACAGTGTAGGGAACTGGTTTAGTTAAGTAAGAGGCTTTTGACCAGGGTCAGGAAGTAAGGGCTATCCTTTAGAAGACTTTGGCAATTAAAGCCGCCCTGCAAGCATGTGGAAACTACAATTATTCTCCATAAGGAATAGATGGTAAATGAAAAAATCTTCAGTTCTAGGTGACCATTATGCTATTCCATAATAGCAGGACCAGATAACAAGTGCAGTGTTTGTAAGCTTAGACTAATTACAAAATATGCAGTATGCTTACCCCTTCGGGACTAAACCATTTTGTAGCTTAAGGATCAAGCTCAATTTTTTTTCAAATCTGCTATTTGCCACTAAACGTGGTTATAACTTTAGAATGCTTTAACTTAAGCAGATTACTTTTTTGAGACACGTTGTACTTCACATTAATGGTAGATTTTTGGTTGATATGTTTTTTGAATTTATTTATTAACCCTTTAGTGACCAAGCCCTATTTTCCAAAACTGCCATATGTCTCTTGTCACGCATCGCCAGCGCATCCGTGCTCCTCAGTGTGCCCTCGCTGCAGCCCGGTCTCGTCACTCACTTCTCCCGGCTCCTGCTCTTCCCCGGACTGCCGTGCGCACGCGTCCCCGCCTCCTAGGGTGCGCGCGTGGCTCTTGCCGTAAATTTAAAGGGCCAGCTCACCGCTAATTCACTGGCTGAACACCTCACCTTTATGAATCCTGCCTCTTCCTGTGTCCCCTGCCGGATCTTTGTGCCTCACAGCCTAAGAGAAAGCTTTCTGGTGATTATTCCTGCGTTCCTGTGTATTCCTGCGTTCCTGTGTGTCTCCGCTCCTGAGTGCTGTGTAGCCGTGTTACCCGAGTTCCTCCATGTTGCTGTGTTCCGTGTGCCTGTGTTCCCGTTCCCACCTGCCTGGACCTCCCATTGCTGACCCCGGATTTGGAGTTGACCTTGTATCTCTGCCGCCTGCCCTTACCCCGAGCCTGGACCTGACTACGAGACTGTCTTCTGCTAAGGTACCTGGACCTTGGCTGCCACCGCGGGCTAGTCGCACCTGGGAACGACCTGCTGGTATCCTGCCGCAGCAAGTCCAACCCGCTTTGCGGCGGGCTCTGGTGAAAACCAGGTGCCGCTTGGATACCGGTCCCATGTGTCGGCTACTTCCATCTCCCGCGGTGGTCCAGAGGATCCACTGATCCTGACATCTCTTCAGAATGCTTTACATTACCAAATTGATTTTGAGATGACATGTTGTACTTCAAGTTAAGGGAAATTTTGGTTGATATATTTAGCATTTATTTATGAATTTATTTTTGAAAAAAAGGTGAATTTAACAAACATTTTGAAGAAATTTGCTATTTTAAAAATTTTAAATTTTCTAAATGATAGCTTTAGTACTAATTAACATTATCATATATCAGCTTGTGCTGGCAAACATTTTATAAGTGTCCTTTTGTTCTATTACGATGACAGAGATGGAAAATCACATATCAAACAGCATTTTTTTTTAATTTTCAAGAAAATGTTAGAATTAATTATTTTAGGGACCATTTTATATCTATAGGGTTTTTGAAATCCTGTTTACAGAAATGCCCCGCAAATCACCCCATTTTAATAATGTTACCAAAAAGTATTCAAAACAACACTTAGAAAGTATGTTAACCCTTTAAGTATTTTACAGAAAGAAAACAAAATGAAGGTTTTATTTGGAATTTCTAATTTCATCACTAAAGAGTTGTTCCGTTAGGCCCTATCCACTGTGTCATATAGGACAGTGATAGGACCACCGCAGATTATGAACGGGGGTCCTATATACCCCTGTGCACTCCAAGATGCCGGACCAAGTGGTTGCACATGCCCCGTTCATCTCTATGGAGCGATGGAGCCTCCAGTCATCTCGGGATGCGACAGGGGTACCGCGACCCCAGTTCTCATGATCTGTGTGGTTCCATCATAAAGACCCCACCAAACAGCAAGGTAGGCCCTATCAGGTGGATAGGGCCTAACTTGCTATGACGGGACAACTTGTTCATTTAGCCCTAAAATGTAGCCACTTAACCTTACATGCCATTTTTATTTTTTACGTTTCTGTTTTTATTCCCATTTCAAAAGCGATAACTTTTTTTATTTTTCTTGTAACAGAGAAGTATATGGGCTTGTTATCGCGGACAAATATACTTTTTAGTGGCACACATTGATATTCTGTGCAATGTACTGAAAAGCTAGAGTAAATTCCAACCAACTGCGGTGAAATTGGCAAAAAATCACATTTGCTGCGTTTTCATGGGGCTCTGTTTTTTTTAGCTTTGACATGAATTTCCCCTTTATTCTTTGAGTTGGTACGATCACAAGCATCCTGGGATATTGGACAGTGTGTTACTGGTGTGGTGGAGCATGGCCTCTGGTGGGTATTTTCTGGTATTATGGTTATCAGCCTGGAGTGGCTTACATTGTAACATGTTATGATACCAGAGCCTAGGTGTAATGGCTCCCTCCCAGATATAATCACACTGTCCGTGATTTGTTTTATGTTTATCTCTTTTAAAGGTTGTGTTTATTATGTGTTTTGCTATGTGATTAATTCATATCAATAAGATTGGTTTTTGCATGAAAAGAGTTTTTTACATTTATAGAACACAAACTAGTGATCATGTGATTACTTGTTCATACCAATTCATGCAATAACCATTTACTGCAGTGCATTAGTTATGTGAACTTATGCACCTGCCATATGCTGGACCGACCAGGCAATGGCGACAACAGACCCAGAGACTTTCATTAGGTCCCGGCTGTCCATCTAAGAAGATGGTACCGCGCAATCGCATCGCGGGGTGATGATAGGTTGAGCAAGGGGCCCCCACCCTTGCCAGTATGTAGATCCTGCAGTCACAGCACTAACCATGGGATCTAATGGGTTAATAGATCGATGTCATTTTTTTGCAGAGAATGTTGATATTTTTGCTATTTTATTCAACAAGAAAAACTGTATATTACATGGTTATAAGTATTCAGAGTCTTCGCTGTGACACTCTATTTAACTAACATGCTGTCAAATTTCTTTCTGATCCTCCTTGAGATGTTCTCTTTCATTGGAGTCCATCTATGTTTAAATAAACTGATTGGACTTGATTAGGAAGGGCAACACACCTGTCTATGTAAGACCTTCCAGTCACAGTGCATGTCAGAGCACCTAAGAATCATGAGGCACAGATCTGGCTTAGGTTACAAAAGAATATATGCAGCACTCAAGATTCATTTGAGCACAGTGGCCTCCATAATACTTAAAAGGAAGAAGTTTGGGACGAACACAACTCTTCCTCTAACTGGCCCTCCAGCCAAACTAAGCAATCAAGGAGAAGAGCCTTGGTCAGAGAGGTAAAAAGAACTCCAAGATCACGTGGCTGAGCTCCAGAGATGCAGTAGGGAGATCAGAGAAAATTCCACAAAGTCAACAATCACTGAAGCCCTCCACAAGTTGTGCGTTTATGGCAAAGCCTTCCCAAGCAAGCCTCTCCTCAGTGCAAGACATATGAAAACCTCCATACAGTTTGCAAAAAAATACATGAAGGACTCACAGGCTAGTGAAAATAAGATTCTATGGTGTTAACTCTAAGCGTTATGTGTGGAGAAAACCAGGCACTGCTCTCACCTGCCACATACAATCCCAACAGTGAATCAGGTGGTGGCAGCATCATGCTGTGGAGTGTTTTTCAGCAGCAGGGACAGGACGACTCTTTGCAATTAAAGGAAAGATGAATGCTGTCAAGTACAGATATTCCTGGATGAAAACCTCTTCCAGAGCCAGAGATCTAAACCCAATTAAGCATCTCATTTTTTCTATCAAGATGGGGTTATATACCTAAGCAAACCACCTGCAGAGTTACAGGACAACCACCCACTAGCGTGTTTGCCTCAAAGCCATTCAACAGTACCTCCTGTAATATGTAAACAACAAACACTATGGCTCCAAATACAAACACATGCAGCCTATTGTGTCCCCAAACGAGTGGAGACGGAGTCAAAGCATAAACCACACTCAAGATGCAGCATATCAAAACTTTATTAAGATCCATAAAATCCAATGTTAACACTAAAAAAGTGTGCAGTTGCAGATGGTGGTACACGAAAAAGGATTCATCTCACTCTGACATTACAGAACCATAGTACATTACTATGTTTACTATTTTACCATGTAAAAAAGGTTTGGAATAGCATCTTCAATGTATGGAATTGTGGCCATAAAGTCTATAATGAATGTCAAATCAATCGTATCCCAAAATGTAGGAGAGCTATTCTTTACCCATGTAATAAGTAATGGTGGTTTCAGTGTCCTGGGTGACTCCTGCCCCGACGCCCTTTTCGGCTCGATGAGCCTTTGTCTGGGGGTGGCGTCATCCGGGTCAAGGTAACTTTTTAAATGGTTTCTTAGCCATGGTGTTGTTATGTACATAATTGTGAAGGCCGCGCTCACATTCAACATCAGGTCTTCACACTGTGTGGTAAGCGCCAAACTGAATGCACGAGCATGTGCAATACTGGGGCACGTAACCATGACAAGCCTTTGATGCCTACCATGACAATGTGTGTTAGGTAGGGAATTAAGAAGGGGCAGAAAGGTTCGGGAATGGACTAGTGCACATGCGCACACCCATAAATGTCAATCACAATGTTACAAGTGGGGATAAGTGTCCGTTAGCATTATGAATTAAATAATTCTTTCAGAGAGCACATTAATCTGAAATTATTATTAAGATCTGTTTGATTGTTTAAAGGTGTTGGATCCGGTAATTCCTACACTTTATCTGTTACCAAAGGTCCACAAACACCCACGATTCCACCTGGACACCTAATAATATCCGGACGAGGCAGCCTCACCGAGAATTAAGTAGGTTTGTCGATCATTACCTAAAACGGATAGTTGAAACCTTACCATCATACACACGAGATACAACCGATGTCGAATCACTATATATTAGGATGGTTAAAAGCCATAATTCTTTTTATCCATGGAAAATCTTGATCATAATTCTCCTCATTTTTATTACAACTATTAGAATTTGTGTCTTCACAATTTGTGTTCAATGGTCCTTTTACCTACGCGCCAGGGAACAGCTAGGGGGGCGTCTTGTGCGCCACCATACAAAAATTTGTTCCTAGGGCGGTGGGAGAGGGACCTGTTGGGATGATCGGGAGGACCGGGTCATGTTCAGGCTCGGTACATCAACGACATCCTGATTGTCTGGAGAGGGATCTTTTGAGTTACAGCAATTCTTGAAAGACTAAATCAGAATCAGTTCAATATCAAACGTATTAACAATGCAGACAAAGAAAGGTTTCATTTTTGGACTACTCTACACAAGGACTCAGACGGCTTTTGCAGACCAATGTTTATAGAAAAGAGACATCGGTGAATGCGTTCTCCATGCTACATCTTCACATCCACCTCAACAATAAATGCAGGCCTATAGGAAATTCTCTGTATTAAAAGAATTTGTTCCACAGAATCAGGCCGTTCGAATCCCAGCAGCCGATTATGCATTTATTCGACAACATAGATACAACAAGGGTGATCAAGAAGGCCTACTGGTGGGCCAAGAAAACACCTCGACCAAACTTGAAAAAATTTGCAATTTTAAAAATTTAAAATTTTCTAAATGATAGCTTTAGTTACTAATTAACATTTATCATATATCAGCTTTGTGCTGGCAACATTTTATAAGTGTCCTTTTGTTCTATTACGATCACAGAAAGATGGAAAATCACATATCAAACAGCATTTTTTTTTAATTTTCAAGAAAATGTTAGAATTAATTATTTTAGGGACCATTTTATATCTATAGGGGTTTTTGAAATCCTGTTTACAGAAATGCCCCGCAAATCACCCCATTTTAATAATGTTACCCCAAAAAGTATTCAAAACAACACTTAGAAAGTATGTTAACCCTTTAAGTATTTTACAGAAAGAAAACAAAATGAAGGTTTTATTTGGAATTTTCTAATTTCATCACTAAAGAGTTTGTTCCGTTAGGCCCTATCCACTGTGTCATATAGGACAGTGATAGGACCACCGCAGATTATAGAACGGGGGTCCTATATACCCCTGTTGCACTCCAAGATGCCGGACCAAGTGGTTGCACATGCCCCGTTCATCTCTATGGAGCTGATGGAGCCTCCAGTCATCTCGGGATGCGACAGGGGTACAGCGGACCCCAGTTCTCATGATCTGTGGTGGTTCCATCATAAAGACCCCCACCAAACAGCAAGGTAGGCCCTATCAGGTGGATAGGGCCTAACTTGCTATGACGGGACAACTTGTTCATTTAGCCCTAAAATGTAGCCACTTAAACCTTACATGCCATTTTTATTTTTTACGTTTCTGTTTTTTATTCCCATTTCAAAAGCGATAACTTTTTTTATTTTTCTGTTAACAGAGAAGTATATGGGCTTGTTATCTGCGGGACAAATTATACTTTTTAGTAGCACCATTTGATATTCTGTGCAATGTACTGAAAAGCTAGAGTAAATTCCAACCAACTGCGGTGAAATTGGCAAAAAATCACATTTGCTGCGTTTTCATGTGGGCTCTGTTTTTTTTAGCTTTGACATGACATTTCCCCTTTATTCTTTGAGTTGGTACGATCACAAGCATCCTGGGATATTGGACAGTGTGTTACTGGTGTGGTGGAGCATGGCCTCTGGTGGGTATTTTCTGGTATTATGGTTATCAGCCTGGAGTGGCTTACATTGTAACATGTTATGATACCAGAGCCATAGGTGTAATGGCTCCCTCCCAGATATAATCACACTGTCCGTGATTTTGTTTTTATGTTTATCTCTTTTAAAGGTTGTGTTTTTATTATGTGTTCTTTGCTATGTGATATAATTCATATCAATAAAGATTGGTTTTTGCATGAAAAAGATGTTTTTTACATTTATAGAACACAAACTAGTGATCATGTGATTACTTGTTCATACCAATTCACTGCAATAACCATTTACTGCAGTGCATTAGTTATGTGAACTTATGCACCTGCCATATGCTGGACCGACCAGGCAATGGCGACAACAGACCCAGAGACTTTCATTAGGTCCCCGGCTGTCCATCTAAGAAGATGGTACCGCGCAATCGCATCGCGGGGTGATGATAGGTTGAGCAAGGGGGCCCCCACCCTTGCCAGGTATGTAGATCCTGCAGTCACAGCACTAACCATGGGATCTAATGGGTTAATAGATCAGATGTCATTTTTTTGCAGAGAATGTTGATATTTTTGCTATTTTATTCAACAAGAAAAACTGTAATATTACATGGTTATAAGTATTCAGAGTCTTCACTGTGACTCTCTTATTTAACTAACATGCTGTCAAATTTCTTTCTGATCCTCCTTGAGATGCTTCTACTCTTTCATTGGAGTCCATCTATGTTTAAATAAACTGATTGGACTTGATTAGGAAGGGCACACACCTGTCTATGTAAGACCTTCCAGCTCACAGTGCATGTCAGAGCACCTAAGAATCATGAGGCACAGATCTGGCTTAGGTTACAAAAGAATATATGCAGCACTCAAGATTCATTTGAGCACAGTGGCCTCCATAATACTTAAAAGGAAGAAGTTTGGGACGAACACAACTCTTCCTCTAACTGGCCCTCCAGCCAAACTAAGCAATCAAGGAGAAGAGCCTTGGTCAGAGAGGTAAAAAAGAACTCCAAGATCACTGTGGCAGAGATGCAGTAGGGAGATCAGAGAAAATTCCACAAAGTCAACAATCACTGAAGCCCTCCACAGGTGGTGCTTTATGGCAAAGCCTTCCCAAGCAAGCCTCTCCTCAGTGCAAGACATATGAAAACCTCCATACAGTTTGCAAAAAAATACATGAAGGACTCACAGGCTATGAAAAATAAGATTCTATGGTGTTAACTCTAAGCGTTATGTGTGGAGAAAACCAGGCACTGCTCTCACCTGCCACATACAATCCCAACAGTGAATCATGGTGGTGGCAGCATCATGCTGTGGAGTGTTTTTCAGCAGCAGGGACAGGACGACTCTTTGCAATTAAAGGAAAGATGAATGCTGTCAAGTACAGATATATCCTGGATGAAAACCTCTTCCAGAGCCAGAGATCTAAACCCAATTAAGCATCTCATTTTTTCTATCAAGATGGGGTTATATACCTAAGGCAAAACCACCTGCAGAGTTACAGGACAACCACCCACTAGCTGTTGTGCCTCAAAGCCATTCAACAGTACCTCCTAGTAATATGTAAACAACAAACACTATGGCTCCAAATACAAACACATGCAGCCTATTGTGTCCCCAAACGAGTGGAGACGGAGTCAAAGCATAAACCACACTCAAGATGCAGCATATCAAAACTTTATTAAGTATCCATAAAATCCAATGTTAACACTAAAAAAGTGTGCAGTTGCAGATGGTGGTACACAGAAAAAGGATTCATCTCACTCTGACATTACAGAACCATAGTACTATTACTATGTATTACTATTTTACCATGTAAAAAAGGTTTGGAATAGCATACTTCAATGTTATGGGAATTGTGGCCATAAAGTCTATAATGAATGTCAAATCAATCGTATCCCAAAATGTAGGAGAGCTATTCTTTACCCATGTAATAAGTAATGGTGGTTCCAGTGTCTTGGGTGACTCCTGCCCCGACGCCCTTTTCGGCTCGATGAGCCTTTGTCTGGGAATGGCGTCATCCGGGTCATAGGTGACTTTTTAAATGGTTTCTTAGCCATGGTGTTGTTATGTCACATAATTGTGACAAGCCGCGCTCACATTCAACATCAGGTCTTCACACATGTGTGGTAAGCGCCATAACAGAATGCACGCGCATGTGCAATACTGGGGCACGTAACCATGACAAGCCCTTTGATGCCTACCATGCACATGTGTGTTAGGTAGGGAATTAAGAAGGGGCAGAAAGGTTCGGGAATGGACTAGTGCACATGCGCATACCCATAAATGTCAATCACAATGTTACAAGTGGGGATAAGTGTCCGTTATGCATTTATGAATTAAATATAATTCTTTCAAGAGCACATTAATCTGACATTATTAATTAAGATCTGTTTGATTGTTTAAAGGTGTTGGATCCGGTAATTCCTACACTTTATCTGTTACCAAAAGGTCCACAAACACCCCACGATTCCACCTGGACACCTAATAATATCCGGATGAGGCAGCCTCACCGAGAATGTAAGTAGGTTTGTCGATCATTACCTAAAACGGATAGTTGAAACCTTACCATCATACACACGAGATACAACCGATGTCGAATCACTATATATTAGGATGGTTTAAAAGCCATACAATTCTTTTTATCCATGGAAAATCTTGATCATGAATTCTCCTCATTTTTATTACAACTATTAGAATTTGTGCTCTTCCACAATTTGTGTTCAATGGGTCCTTTTACCTACAGCGCCAGGGAACAGCTATGGGGGGCGTCTTGTGCGCCACCATACAAAAATTTGTTCCTAGGGCGGTGGGAGAGGGACCTGTTGGGATGATCGGGATGGACCGGGTCATGTTCAGGGCTCGGTACATCAACGACATCCTGATTGTCTGGAGAGGCGATCTTTTTGAGTTACAGCAATTCTTTGAAAGACTAAATCAGAATCAGTTCAATATCAAACGTATTAACAATGCAGACAAAGAAAAGGTTTCATTTTTGGACATACTCTTACACAAGGACTCAGACGGCTTTTTGCAGACCAATGTTTATAGAAAAGAGACATCGGTGAATGCGTTACTCCATGCTACATCTTCACATCCACCTCAAACAATAAATGCAGGCCTATAGGACAATTTCTCTGTATTAAAAGAATTTGTTCCACAGATCAGGCCTTCGAATCCCAAGCAGCCGATTTATGCATTTAATTCTGACAACATAGATACAACAATAGGGTGATCAAGAAGGCCTACTGGTGGGCCAAGAAAACACCTCGACAAGAGCTACTGATACCTTAAATGAAAGAAAAAGCTACTACCCAGGTCAGATGCATTACTAACTTTCACTCACAATGGAATGAGATGCGTGCTGTATTAAGCAGATATTGGACAATACTGCAATCAGACCCTGTTATAGAGAAATATATTGCCCCATATCCCACTACAACTGCACCCCAGGTAAAAAATCTAAGGGACTTAATGGTGAGAAGTCACTATGTCTCAAGAAAACCCAAAACTATTTTTGGAGCGAGTCTTCGCAGTGGGGTTGTAAACCATGCGGCAAATGTGTAGCATGCCCGAATGTAGAAACCATTGACACCTTTTCCAATTCTTCTAAATTACCTTCAAAATTACCCAAAGCATGACTTGCAATACTCAGGCAGTGATATACTATGCAACGTGTCCATGTAAAAAGATTTACATTGAAATGACAGTTTGGGCAATGAAAGTCCACATAAGAGAGCATATGTGTGATATCAGTGCATCAAGGGACGCAGAGTTTAACACAGAGGGCAAACCTGTAGCGCAGCACTTTAAAGAAAGACATAACTCAGACCTCAGTTTATTAAGAGTACGGGGCATTGACAAAATCAACCTAGGTATTAGAGGGGTACCCACACAAAAGAGATTAGCGCAATGTGAATCACAATGGATTTGGACCATAAATACAATACAACTCCAATTTAGCAGTGGAGTTTGGCGCATGCGATCGGATTTTGGTGCATCGGCCATGGCTTTCATGCAACAAAAATCAGGGGGCGGGCCGTCGGACGATCCGACTGGTTCAGACTAAGCGCAGGATTTAACATTTAAATTGTGACGCAAGACATGCACTTACATGCACCGGGAAGAAGATGGTGAAGTCAGGCGGACCTGAGCGGGGAGCGACACATGCAGGATATCAGACGCACAATGTAAGTGAATCGCGGCAGCTGTGCATTCTCGTCGGACAACGCACCTCGGGGAACGCACAGGGACGGGTAAGTAAATGTGCCTCAATGAGTCACTAAGCTTTGCTCCATTTCTTTGAAACACCAGTATATAATAAGGCAGTGATGGCGAACCTATGGCACGGGTGCCAGAGGTGGCACTCAGAGCTCTCACTATGGGTACTCAGGCCGTCACCCAAGGACAGAGTTCACCAAACACTTCCAATCTTCCTGCAGTCCCAGGCAAATTAAGGGATGCTGCTCTCTCAGTGCTATTCGACACTTTGTTGGCTGTTTGGAACTGTGGGAAAAGTGAGGTTTTGACAGAACTGCAGTATCTTTAGAGGTCATCATGCTGGACCCGACCATTGTTCCTTTACAGAGAGACCCTGGAGAGAAGCTACAATGATATTCTGAATTTGCCCTCCTTCTTTTAACTGGTGGCCTCATACCGCCAATACAATTGAAAGATGTGAAAGAACAGGTAGCAATAAGTTACTGCTTAAAATTTCATGTTGGCACTTCACGGTAAATACGTGGATTTTGGTTGTAGTTTGGGCACACGGTCTCTAAAAGGTCCGCCATCACTGTAATAAGGCATCAAGTTAATTATGCACAAAACAGAGGGCATTTCTTTAAACATCATGCTGTATCTTCTCACCTGCGTCCTCTGTTTTTTAATTGTTTTTAACTGATTATGTCTTATGTTCTCAAGCCATAGGTAATTTGGATTCTGTACTCCATTTGGACATAGCCTTATGTCAGCAGGAAGAAATACAGTTCTTTTGATTGGGCGACTCCACGAGATTCGACTATGGACTAGTAATGATAGATTTCCAGTATGGTACTAAGATTATTTTCATGCAATGAACACCTGTTTTTCTGTGCCAAATATAGTAATATATGTACAGGGATGGGTATTTTAAGTATGTGAAGCTAAGCACAATATTTGTTATTATGCAATTTTAATATATTCTGAACACTATTGTACTTTGCACAATGTTCATAATTTGATTCATTATATGTATGAATTTGTAAACAATATATGAAATATATATGATTAAACGGTATATTCCAGAATTTTCACTACCTCGCCCCTTTCCTCACACCACCTCACTTCACTTTATAGATAATATACTGTTTATTTATTTCGTATAATTGTCACTATTATACACACAATTCATTATCACCATGCTTTTGTTGACCTTGCTTATTCGCTAAGAAATGTTATACAGGCGGTCACCTACTTAAGAACACTCGACTTACATACGACCCCTAGTTACAAACGGACCTCTTGATATTGGTAATTTATTGTACTTTAGTCCTAGGCTACAATGATCAGATGTAACAGTTATCACAGGTGTCTGTAATGAAGCTTCAGTGTTAATATTGATTCCCATGACAACCCAACATTTTTAAAATCCAATTGTCACAGAGACCAAAAAAGTTCTGGCTAGGATTACAATAATAAAATATACAGTTCCGACTTACATACAAATTCAACTTAAGAACAAAACTACAGACCCTACCTTGTATGTAACCCGGGGACTGCCTGTAACTAATATATGTTATGTACAGGTATAGATATTTCATGTATGAGAATCTAAGTGAAATGTGATTTTAAGAACAAAACTGCAGTATATTATGAACATTGGGGTAGATTTATCAAGTGTCTGAAAGTCAGAATATTTCTAGTTGCCCATGGCAACCAATCACAGCTCTCCTTTAAAATATTCATGAGCACTGGTAAAGTGAAAGCTGAGCTGTGATTGGTTGCCATGGGCAACTAGAAATATTCTGACTTTCAGGCAGCTTAATAAATCTGCCCCATTGTATGTTATAACTTGGGTTACCACATTTAAATGCATGAACTTGCAAGTAATATAATAAAGGATATGATCAATCATCAAAATGGTATTTTCACTTTTTCACTCCATTTCCGCACCATCACAGCACTCTTCCTCACTTCCCCAGCGGTCTCGCTATACCTTAGTTTACCAGCCTTCTGTGTAGAAGTGTAGGCATTATAATATATTAATACAGGCGGTCCCGTACTTAAGAACACTCAACTTACATACGACCCCTAGTTACAAACGGACCTCTGGATATTGGTAATTTATTGTACTTTAGTCCTAGGCTACACTAGACAACTGTAAAAGTTATCAAAGGTGTCTGTAATGAAGCTTTAGTGTTAATCCTGGTTCTTATGACAACCCAACATTTTTAAAATCCAATTGTCACAGAGACCAAAAAAGTTCTGGCTGTGATTACAATGATAAAATATACAGTTCCGACTTACATACAAATTCAACTTAAGAACAAACCTACAGACCCTATCTTGTATGTAACCCCGGGGACTGCCTATACTGCTAAATTTGTTGACTTTGGATATAAAACAATTTTAAAGTACATAATGTTTAATTGTGCAATATATTTATTGCTAGGAAAATTGTAATTAATTAAAAGTAATTCCCTTTTTCTGATCAAGTTTGGCATCTGTATGCATAACGCACATGTATACCCACTTGTAACATTGTGATTGACAGTCCGTTCCCGAACCTTTTCCGCCCCTTCTTATTCCCTACCTAACACGCATGTGCATAGTAGGCATCACAGGGCTCGTCATGGTTACGTCCCCAGTATTGCATATACGCGTGCGCGCAAGTGCATTCAGTTATGGTGAAGACCTGATGTTGAATGTGAGCGCGGCCCGTCACAATTATGTGACATGACAACACCACTGATGGGCTGAGAAACCATTTAAAAAGTCACCTATGACCCGGATGACGCCATCCCCAGACGAAGGCTCATCTTGCCAAAAAGCACGTCGGGGCAGGAGTCACCCAGGACACCGGAACCACCATTACTTATAACATGGGTAAAAAATAGCTCTCCTACATTTTGGGATATGATTGATATGACATTTATTACAGACTTTATGGCCACAATTCCCATACCATTGAAATATGCTATTCCAAACTGTTTTACATGCTAATAGTACTATGGTTCTGTAATGTCAGAGTGAGATGACTCCTTTATCTGTGTACCACCATCTGCAACTGCACATTTTTTTTGTGTTGTTTAGTTGGATTTTATGGATACTGTAGGGGTTCAGCTCAAATGTGGGGATCGGCAATGACAAAGCTCTCTTGGACAGCAGGATTAAAGTTGAAACTGTGCATTTATTCCAGCAGAAACAGCAGTAACAAACAAAACATCAAACAAAATCCTTGCCTGTCCGGCTCTAACTATACACTTGGCGGCCCTCACTAGCCACTGGAGGGCTTCTCCCTGCCAGCATGAAACATCCGTTCATACGCTCCACACCCTTCTTTAAGGGGTTGCACACCTGGTGCATTGTTAGACTCATTAGAAACTGGAAGCTTTGGTCTGGAGCAGTGATAACGCTTCTGTCTCCACTCCAGCAATTAGAGTCCTGTAACAGGTCTTCCCTGTAATACACATAAACCTTCATTTTTTCTCCAATTCAATAGTGACCTTGTCACAATACTTAAAGGGGTATTCCGGGAATATGAACGTCTGACACAAAAACCCATGGTGATATAAATAAATGAATACAACAATACTCAATGTCATTAGTCACAAAACAGAGCTTAAATAGTTTGATTTTATGATTTACAAAATTTATGGCCTCTCTAAAGTAGGTGGAGTTATCACTAAGATGGCCGCCACTGGAAACTACAAGTTCCATGATCCTTTAGTTCTCAGTAACTTCTCTTCCCTCTTATGCTCTGCTCCCGGTGATGATATAACAGACTTTCTTGCTCTGTTACCATAGTAATGATGTGTAAACTGCCATCACCACAACACTGTCCATACTGGCTGCACTGCAACCAACCGACTACAGCCAAATGTAGTGGTGATCACATGACCTGCCCAGGCAGGTACAGGACATGTGATGTGGACATGTGACTAGCAGCCATCTTCTGTCCTGCAACGGACCGCGCGGAGGAAATTAACGGACTGATTAAAGGGCCAGTAGCATATTAATTCTTCATTACAGTGTATGTCAGCAGCATTTTCTGCTAAGGGGAGCAAAATTTTAAATAACAACTAATTACATATTAGCTTATATTTTGAGTGCCCACTTGTATATGAATTATGCTGATTCCTGGAATACCCCTTTAATAAAGTTTTGATATGCTGCATCTTGAGTGTGGTTTATGCTTTGACTCTCCATCCCTTTGGGACACAATAAGCTACATGTCTAGATGGGGTGTAGAGTGTACAGTAAAGGGGTACAAGATTCTTAAATATACTCAGGATAACAAAAGAACACATTGGGGGTCATTTACTAAGGGCCTGAATCGCGTTTTTCCGTCGCGTTACCCGAATATTTCCGGCGCACGAGATTGTATTGTGGGCCATCGGCGCCGGCATGCACACGATGGAAATCGGGGCCAAAAAAAAAATCGGGCCCCCTGATTTTTGTTCCGACGGATTTGGAAAAAATGCCATATTTTTTTTAAAAAGTGTTGCTTGACACGCGCTTACCTGCATCCAGCGTAGGACGGTGAACGGAATTCAGCGCAGCAGCGACACCTAGTGGACATCGGGCGCACTACCTTGGTGAATTGCCGGGAAGACCTGAATCCTCCACACAGAACGCGCCGCTGGATCGCGACAGGACCGGGTAAGTAAATCTGCCCCATTATATAATTCACTGATATTAACAAAACTATAGCATTTTACAGATTTAATTCCAACTTGTCTCCATTTTTCCTGGTGTATACAATTTCAGTTGCCTTGGCAGCTGACTGTAAATCTTCAGATTTTTATAGTTGAGGACAGATTGTTCTCATGAATTGATTCTCCTATCTGCTCCATGCAATGTGCTCTCTGCCCCCCTTCCTCCATTACAAGAGGAGCTCACACACAGACACATCCTGCCAGCAAGAAGCAGCATGCAGAGACTTCCTCTACAAGCTATAAGTAAGATAAGGTCTTTATAGTAGAAGAAGGAGGTATGTAACAGAGCTACACACTATGCCCACACTCTGGAATCTTATAATGAGCACCACTGAGTGATACGAGCTAAACTATCATTTAAACTGAGTAAAAGTGAAAAGTAAGGGGGTAAAAAAAATAATCACTTTACTTTATTGTGTAAACATAGTGACAATAAGCATGTTGGGTGGAGACTATATTTCAGTATAAGAACTTGAAACCAACTGTAAGGCATGCCAATTACTGTAATTGATAGGCATAGTGTTGCATCACATTACAACTGTGCACACCGCTCTGCATGTCACAGGCCGCATGCGTGATGATGTCATCATGCATGCCGGACTGTGTCACTGTACAGGAGATGCAGCTGCCAATGGGAGAGGAGCTTCGGGTAGTGCCGGGGCTGGAGCCTGAAGGTGAACACAAGGTTTATTATTTTTTGGGGGGTGTCATGGCTCATGGCTGTATATATAGGGGAGGCTGTGCATACAGGGGAGGCTGTGTATACAAAGAGGATATTTACAAGGGGAGGCTGTGTATACAGGGGGAGGCTGTGTATAAAGGGGGGGCTGTGTATACAGGGGGAGGCTGTGTATATAGGGGAGGCTGTGTATACAGGGGGAGGCTGTGTATTTAGGAAGGAAGCTGTGTATACAGGGGAGGCTGTGTCTTCAGGGGGGAGGGTTTGTATTTAGGGGGAGGCTGTGTATACAGGGAGGCTCTGTATATGGGGAGACTGTGTATATAGGGGGGCTGTGTACACAGGTGGAGGCTTTGTATACAGAAGAGGCAGTGTATACGGGGGGCTGTGTATAGAGGGGGAGGCTGTGTATACAGAGGGAGGCTGTGTACTACTGGGGAGGCTGTGTACTACTGGGGGAGGCTGTGCACTACTGGGGGCATCTAATACATTTATTTGGGTGACTATGGGTGACTATGTAAAGGATGTTTTATGTGAGGAATAGTGTGTTTAATCAAGTTGTAAGGATAATATATATTAGAAACATGCTCCATTATACTGTCTTTTAGATTTTTATCTGGGGCTCAAACCCCTAATCATTGTAAGGTGACTTTCAAATTAAATGAGTCTGTGTCCAGCGCTGGAATTTGACTAACTTGAAAGAAAAGACAAGACCTGTCCTTGCAGGAAGTTAGCAAACAAGACTGATAAGTTTATTGAGGGACCCACATTTATAGAAAACCATAAGGCACTTTACATAAGGCGTGTAATTGTTAGGATCAGCAGATCCTCTGGACCACCGCGGGAGATGTAACTAGCCAACACCCGGAACCGGTGTATTCACCAGAGCCCGCCGCAAAGCGGGTTGGACTTGCTGCGGCAGGATACCACTTGGTCGTTCCCAGGTGTGACTAGCCCACGGTGGCAGCCGAGGTCGAGGTACCTTAGCGGATGACAATCTCGTAGACAGGTCCAGGCACAGGGTCAGGGCAGGCGGCAGAGATGCAACGTCAGGTCCAAGTCCGGGGTCAGCAATGGGAGGTCCAGGCAGGTGGGAACGGGAACACAGGCACACGGAACACAGCAACACGGAGGAACTCAGGTAACACGGCAACACAGGACTCAGGAGCGGGAACACACAGGAATACACAGGAATACGCAGGAATACACAGGAACGCAGGAATACTCGCTTGGAAGCTTTCTCTAAGGCTATGAGGCACAAAGATCCGGCAGGGGACACAGGAAGAGGCAGGATTCTTAAAGGTGAGGTTCAGCCAGTGCACCAATTAGCGGTGCGCTGGCCCTAGGAGGCGGGGACGCGCGCGCACGGCAGTCCGGGGAAGAGCAGGAGCCGGGAGAGGTGAGTGCAGAGACTGGCCTGCAGCGGGGGCAAACGGGGGTGCACGGATGCGCCCGCGATCCGAAACAGGGATCGCGGGAGCACCCGTGACGGTAATTAGGAAAGCAGCAACTATAATTGGGTGTTCTCACCCAGGAAATGTAACACTATTGGATGTAAGCACACAAAGGAATGTAGAACCATTGGCTGTCTTCACATAAACCAAATGTCCAGATGTTCACCTGGATACCTTCCACTAGGTGGTGCTAGCGAGCACTAAGTCTTTGTGTGCTGAGGGACAAACCCCCCTCACTACACAAAGTTATATGAAATGAATGCTGAGTCTTTAAAATGTCCGACAATACGTAAGATGGCGTCTGAGTCCAGTGTAATATCTTTAACATTTCCCCCCTTTTGAGCTTTGCATGGCCTGTAACTTTGTCCAGGGTGACCTCCTCAAACTCCAGGTACCCACAGGTAGGCTAAACCCTTACCTGCTGGACTTGTTAACTCTTCACCAGATCCCCTGGAGGCCAGTCACTCGGGGGTTACAGGCCTGCATACTCAAATTACATAATTGTGTTTCCATAGTTTATGGGTTTATTAACAAGCTGGTTCTTCAACAAGATGGTATCCTCCACACCGGCACTTCTCCTGTCATGGTTCTTACCACCTGGACGGCCATCTGGGACATGGTGGACTTGATGAGGGGGACCACACAACACACAATAAGTGACGAGAGCAAAATCACAATCCCCAATATCACCCCCACTTAAAGGAAACCCTTCCAATCCCCCAACCACATAGTGTCCACCCCAGAGTTTCTCTTGAGTTCCCTGGACAGTCCTTCAATCTTTTCAAGTGCATGGGTAATGGATCCATAGGGGGCGATGTCATCTGGGATATATATGTGACAAGCCACTCCCACCATCTTACAGACTCCTCCCTTCTCAGCAAGGATCATGTCCAAAGCCGTGCGGTTCTGGAAAGCATCTCGGATATAATCACAAATCTCTGTTGATTACAATACAACCAGTTAACCCAACCAACATCTTTACTCATAGCTCTCTGGGGAATAATGGACTCTAGACCTGCCCATATCTGATTGTGGGCCTTGTACTCATCTGGGACCCCCCTTGGTGCTCCCACTGTATCTATATAAACGTTGTCATCTAGGTGCTCCTCTCAGACCTCCAGAATCCTTTGGGATTCTCCACCTTTACTTTATGTGGCCGATCAAACCTATCCCTGGGGATCACGAGGAAGGAATGCACAAGTGTTATCACCGTACACTCACCTTCCCAGCCTCCAGGCCTGACCTGACTCTCCTATCCCCACAAATCCTGTACACATCAGACACTGCTAATACAGGGTTACCTGTGCTGTCAGTGTTATAGAAGGTCATTGTCTTGTTGCACCAGCCGTAGGTAAAGTCTCCTACCCTGGGGGCATCCTGGTCAGCCCTATAGATACAGTGATAGTCATGGTTGGGGTGTCCCTGAGCATACAGTCAGTCAGAAGAGACCAGCTAGCAAGAAGAATAAGTAAGTTTGCAACAGTAAGTGTGGGAAGCGTGCTGACTTCCCTCTAGCTTCACAGACGTGGCACTGGTCAGCAGGACTTGGAAAGGACCATCTTAGTGAGGCTCCAGACTGTCTCTCTGGTGCGTCTCTTCACCACCACGTAGTCTCCAGGCTTCAGGTTATGCATCCTGAGGTCTCTGTCTGGATCTGAAAAAGTAATCAGAAACACTTTTGCAGACCTTTTCCAAGGCCTGGCTTAACTGTATGGCATATTCCACTTGGTTTCCTGCCATCAGCTGCAGGGTCTGTGGGAAGTAGAGGCCTAGTCGGGGTGCACAGCCAAAAAGTACCTCGAAGGGGGACAATCCTATCTTTCTGTTGGGGGTGGTCCTGACTGAATGGTGGGCAGCAGGAAGACACTCGTGCCATGGTTTCCCTGTTACTTCCATGGCTTCCCGGATCTCTAACTTAAGAGTGCCGTTTAGTCTCTCAAACCCACCACTAACATGGGAAGGGCAAGGGGTGTGCAGGGCCTGTTCTACACCCAGGAGGGACAAGGCTTTAGGTTTTTACCTGTCCAGTGAAGTGGGTTCTGCGACCGGACTCTATGGTCTCTGGAAGTCCAAACCTGCAGAGAAAAAACTCACTCACCAACTTTTTGGCTGCGGCTCTGGCAGTAGCCTTGGTCATGGGAGAAGCTTCTGGCCACCCTAGAAAGAGATCAATGCACACAAGCACGTATTCCTACATACCACTTTTGGTAGCTGGATAAAATCAATCTGCAGTCTTTGGAAGGGATACAGCGGCTTGGGTGTCACCTTCTGTGGGGTCTTTACCACCTTAACCGGGTTGTGGCGGGTACAGACTATAAAGGCTTTCACTAGTCTAGTGACAGGGGTAGTAACGCCCGGGGTAAACCACTTGCGGTTTATGAGCACTAGCATGGCCATTTTGGATGTGTATGTGTCCGTAGGCTACTTGACTTACTGTCGGGTGCAGAGCTCTGGGCAGGCACACCCTCTCTCCCAGCATCCAGGTCCCATAGGCATCTGGGCTCCAGATTTCCTCCACACTCCCTTCACTTCTGATGACTCTCGGGCCACCAGGGACTGGAACACCTGTGGATCAAACTTTTAGCTCAGAACTCACCGCTGAGACTTCAGGACAGTCTCCGGGCTCCATCTGTGCAGCTGCCTTCGCCATCCCGTCAGCCACATACTTGCCCTTGGCTTGTGGAGTTACCAAATTGTGTGTGCTTTTAGTTTTACTATCCCCACCTCTTGTGGAAGTAAGAGAGCATCCATGAGCTCTTTAACCAGCGTGCCATGCTTAACGGGGGTCCCTGCAGAGGTGAGGAAATCTCTAGCCTTCCATATGGGTTCATAGTCATGTTTAGACCCCAGAACTATACCTTGAGTATAGATGTTTGCCCTTTTACCTTCCACCAGCTGTAGCACTTCCCTGAGTGCCGTCACTTCACCTCCTGCGCTGACCTGTGTGGAGGGAGTGGTTCTGCTTGTACTACCTCATGTGCGCCACTGACCACTGTATATCCAGTGTAGAACCATCTGTCTTCTCCTGCAGACCTGGAGCCACCTATGAGAAAAAACTCAACATCTGCATTAATCACCCTTCACTCCCCCCTCTCTGAATCCTGGAAAACTGGTGACAGAATGAAGGATTCAGAGCTGTGCACCTTATCAGTGTGACGGGGGATCAGGAGTGCACACTGGAGTCTGAGCTGTCTGGCCTTTGCTCGGATGCTTGGGCTGTATTTGGGCGATGACACTGTGCAAGGTATGTGGGGTTTGCACTGTAACTGAGTGATCTAGGATCAACTCACTGACCTTGCTGCTGCAGCTACTGACACATGAGGGGCTCCCCTCGAGACTGAGTCTAACCGGGCCTAATAGTGGGCCACTGGGGAGGCCACCACGTTCCTGGACTCGACACCTGTGGCGTGGCCTAGATACTCAGTGCAAAATAAAACATAAGTTTGATCCAGTGGGATGTGCCTAGGGCCGGTGCACACAGAATTTGTCAGCTTAAGGCTATGGAATGCATCAATTGCCTCCTGACTAAGGGCAAATGGAGAAGAGGCAATTCAATTATCAAGGGGCAACATCAGGCTGGAGGCAGCAGACCTTATCCCAGGCTGCAGGAGCTGGCCAGTCCTAGAAACATATGAAGAGGCTTAGGGCCTCAGGGCAAAGGCTGGGTATCAGAGGGAGGCTGTGTAATATGGGGAGGCTGTGTATTACTGGGGGGAGGCTGTGCACTATGGGGGCACCTAATACATTTATTTGGGACTATGGGTGACTAGTAAAAGGATGTTTTATGTGAGGAATAGCTGTGTGTAATCAAGTTGTAAGGATAATATATATTAGAAACATGCTCCATTATACTGTCTGTTAGATTTTTTATCTGGGTCAAACCCCTAATCATTGTAAGGTGACTTTCAAATTAAATGAGTCTGTGTCCAGCGCTGGAATTTGACTAACTTGAAAGAAAAGAAACAGACCTGTCCTTGCAGGAAGTTAGCAAACAAGAACTGATATAATTATGAGGGACCCACATTTATAGAAAACCATAAGCACTTTACATAAGGCGGTGTAATTGTTAGGATCAGCTGATCCTCTGGCCCCCGCGGAGATGTAACTAGCCAATCACCGGCAACCGGTATTCACCAGAGCCCGCCGCAAGAGGGTTGGACTTGCTGCGGCAGGATACCACTTGGTCGTTCCCAGGTGTGACTAGCCCAATGGGGCGAGCCGGCGGTCGGAGGTACCTTAGCGGATGAAAATCCGTAGACAGGTACAGGCACAGGGTCAGGGCAGGCGGCAGAGAGCAACGTCAGGTCAAGTCCGGGGTCAGCAATGGGAGGTCCAGGCAGGTGGGAACGGGAACAAGGCACACGGGAACACAGCAACACGGAGGAACTCAGGTAACCGGCAAACAGGACTCAGGAGCGGGAACACCACAGGAAAACAGAAACACAGGAATAAGCAGGAATACACAGGAACGCAGGAATACTCGCTTGGAAGTTTCTCTAAGGCTATGAGGCACAAAGATCCGGCAGGGGACACAGGAAGAGGCAGGTTCTTAAAGTGAGGTTCAGCCAGTGCACAAATTAGCGGTTGCGCTGGCCCTAGGAGGCGGGGACGCGCGCGCACGGCAGTCCGGGGAAGAGCAGGAGCCGGGAGAGGTGAGTGCAGAGATGGCCTGCAGCGGGGGCAAACGGGGGTGCACGGATGCGCCCGCGATCCGAAACAGGATAGCGGGAGCACCCGTGACGGTAAATTAGGAAAGCAAACTATAATTGGTGTTTCACCCAGGAAATGTAACACTATTGGATGTAAGCACACAAGGAATGTAGAACCATTGGCTGTCTCACATAAACCAATGTCCAGGTTCACCTGGATACCTTCCACTAGGTGGTGCTAGCGAGCACTAAGTCTTGGTGTGCTGAGGGACAAACCCCTCACTACACAAAGTTATATGAAATGAATGCTGAGTCTTAAAATGTCGACACATACAGTAAGATGGCGTGAGTCCAGTGTAATATCTTTAACATTCCCCCTTTTGAGCTTTGCATGGTCCTGTAACTTGTCCAGGGTGAACTCCTCAAACTCCAGGTACCCACAGGTAGACTAAACCCTTACCTGCTGGATTGTTAACTCTTCACCAGATCCCTGGAGGCCTCCCGGGGGTTTACAGGGCCTGCATACTCAAATTACATAATTGTGTTTCCATAGTTTATGGGTTTATAAACAAGCTGGTTCTTCAAGATGGTATCTCCACACGGCACTCTCCGTCTGGTTCTTACCATGGACGGCCATCTGGGACATGGTGGACTGTGATGAGGGGGACCACACAACACACAATAAGTGACGAGAGCAAAATCACAATCCCAATATGCACCCCAATTAAAGGAAACCCTTCCAATCCCCCACACACATAGTGTCACCACCAGAGTTTTCTTGAGTTCCCTGGACAGTCCTTCAATCTTTCAAGTGCATGGGTAATGGATCCATAGGGGCGAGTCATCTGGATGATATGTGACAACAACGACACACCATGCTAAAGACTCCTGCCTAGAAGGATCATGAAAGCCGTGGGTGCGGAAAGCATTCGGATATAATCACAAATCTCTGTTGATTACAATACAACAGTTAACCAACCAACATCTTTACTCATAGCTCTTGGGGAATAATGGACTCTAGGACCTGCCCATATCTGATTGTGGGCCTTGTACTCATCTGGACCCCCCTTGGTGCTCCACTGTATTATATAAACGGTTGTCATCTAGTGCTCCTCTCAGATCATCCAGAAATCCTTTGGATTCTCCACCTTTACTTTATGTGGCCGATCAAACCTATCCCTGGGGATCACGAGGAGGAATGCACAAGTGTTATACACGTACATCCACTCCCAGCCCCAGGCCTCACCTGACTCCTCCTATCCCACAATCCTGTAACATCAGACACTGCTAATACAGGGTTACCTGTGCTGTCAGTGTTATAGAAGGTCATTGTCTTGTTGCACCAGCCGTAGGTAAAGTCTCCTACCCTGGGGGATCCTGGTCAGCCCTATAGATACAGTGATAGTATGGGGGGGAATGTACGAAGATCATGGAATGGACTCCCTCCAGAGGACAAATCATCTGAGAGACCAGAGAAGAAGAGTTTGCCAAAGTAAGTGGGGAAGCTCGTAGCTGAATTCCTCTAGATCTAAACAGACGTGGACTGGTCAGCAGGACTTGGAAGGAATCTTAGTGGGCTCCAGACTGTCCTTCTGGTGCGTTTCTTCACCACCACGTAGTCTTCCAGGCCCCCTCAGGTTATGCATCCTGAGGTCTCCATCTGGATACTGAAAAAGTAATCAGAAACACTTGTGCCGACCTTTTCCAAGCCTGCTTAACTGTATGGCTATCTCACTGGTTCCTGCCATCAGCTGCAGGGGTTGTGGGAATAGAGGCTAGTCGGGGTGCACAGCCAAAAGTACCTCAAGGGGACATCCTATCTTTCTGTTGGGGGGGGTCCTGACTGAAGGGTGGCAGCAGGAAACACTCGTGCCATGTTTCCTGTACTTCCATGGCTTCCCGGATCGCTAACTAAGAGTGGCCGTTTAGTCTCTACAAACCCACTAACATGGGAAGGGCAAGGGGTGTGCAGGGCCTGTTCTACACCCAGGAGGGACAAGCTTAAGGTTTTATACTGTCCAGTGAAGTGGGTTTCTGGACCGGGACTCTATGGTCTCTGGAAGTCCAAACCTGCAGAGAAAAAACTCACTCACCAACTTTTTGGCTGCGGCTCTGGCAGTAGCCTTGGTCATGGGAGAAGCTTCTGGCCACCCTAGAAAGAGATCAATGCACACAAGACGTATTCCTACATACCACTTGGTAGCTGGATAAAATCAATCTGCAGTTTTGGAAGGGATAGCAGCGGCTTGGGTGTCACCTTCTGTGGGGTCTTTACCACCTTAAACGGTTGTGTGCGGGTACAGACTATAAAGGCTTTCACTAGTCTAGTGACAGGGGTAGTAACGCCCGGGGTAAACCACTTGCGGTTTATGAGCACTAGCATGGGCCATTTTGGATGTGTATGTGTCCGTAGGCTACTTGACTTACGTCGGGTGCAGAGCTCTGGGGCAGGCACACCCTCTCTCCCAGCATCCAGGCCCATAGGCACTGGGCTCCAGATTTTCCTCCACACTCCCTTCACTTCTGGACTCTCGGCCACCAGGGACTGGAACACTGTGATCAAACTTTAGCTCAGAAACTCACCGCTGAGACTTAGGGACAGTCTCCGGGCTCCATCTGTGCAGCTGCCTTCGCATCCCGTCAGCCACATACTTGCCCTTGGCTTGTGGAGTTACCAAATTGTGTGTGCTTTTAGTTTTACTATCCCCACCTCTTGTGGAAGTAAGAGAGCATCCATGAGCTCTTTAACCAGCGTCCATGCTTAACGGGGGTCCTGCAGAGGTGAGGAAATCTCTAGCCTTCCATATGGGTGCATAGTCATGTTAGACCCCAGAACTATACCTTGAGTATAGATGTTTGCCCTTTACCTCCACAGCCTGTAAGCACTTTCCCTGAGTGCCGTCACTTTCACCTCCTGCGCTGACCTGTGTGGAGGGAGTGGTTCTGCTTGTACTACCTCATGTGCGCCACTAACCACGTATATCCAGTGTAGAACCATCTGTCTTCTCCTGCAGACCCTGGAGCCACCTATGAGAAAAACTCAACAATCTGCATTAATCACACTTCACTCCCCCCTCTCTGATCCTGGAAAAACTGGTGACAGAATGAAGGATTCAGAGCTGTGCACCTTATCAGGTGACGGGATATAGGAGTGCACACTGGGAGTCTGAGCTGTCTGGCTTTGCTTGGATGCTTGGGCTGTAACTTGGGCGATGACACTGTGCAAGGTATGTGGGGTTTGCACTGTAAACTGAGTGATTTAGGATCAACTCACTGACCTTGCTGCTGCAGCTACTGACACATGAGGGGCTCCCCTCGAGACTGAGTAACCGGGCCTAATAGTGGGCCACTGGGGAGGCCACCCGTTCCTGGACTCGACACCTGTGGCGTGGCCTAGTATACCGTGCAAATAAAAATAAGTTTGATCCAGTGGGATGTGCCTAGGGCCGGTGCACACAGAATTTGTCAGCTTAAGCTATGGAATGCATCAATTGCTCCTGACGAAGGGCAATGGAGAAGAGCAATTCAATTATCAAGGGGCAACATCAGGTGGAGGCAGCAGACCTTATCCAGGCTGCAGAGCTGGCCAGTCCTAGAAACATATGAAGAGGCTTAGGCCCTCAGGGCATGGGCACATTCTGGACTGCAGCTTTTTCCCTCTGTCAGGTATCTGCCTGTGGCTGAGGAGCAGTGGCCTAGAAGCCACCTTCTCCGGCAGTACTGGAGACTTGTCTCTGGAAACTTGTAACCCTTCTGGAACAGAAAACATAAGGTCAATAAATGCATCTGGCAAACAAAAAACAGTAGGTCCCCCGCATACTGAAAAGGAGAACATCCAGTAAGGGGCCAGTCTGGTCAGACTACTCCTGTAGGGCCGTGTAGATATGGAGTACTGGCTGGGAGGAGTTTTACCCCCCTTGTGGGAGTCTACATCAGATATACTGGAATACTACACTGGTAAGGCAAATAGGTACTGGGATCCTCATGTAGGGGCACAGAGAGGAAAACATTTGCCAACAGGGAGAGTTCTACATGAAAGGCACTAACTCTATTTGGGGGGGGGGGCTTTCAGAAGAGGGGGACTATTCTTGCTGACATCCTTGTCCATTACCACACCCCTTGGTCCCGCCCGTGTGGGGCCATCTACGTTCCTAGAGTGTGTCTCTTTGTATTCTTATCACAAGTAAATTCCTTTAAGTCTTTTAGATTGTCAGCTCTGTCTCCCCACTCAACACAGATGCTTTCTGTGCGCTTCAAGGCCATTCTCACAGACACAGATAAGGCAAAGCAAAGCCCAGCTGCACAGCTGCCCACAGATCTCACCCTGATTAACTCTTTCAACTCCAGAAAGCAGGAACCAGAGACATTGCAACACTTTTTCTAGTAATTTTTCTGCAATTGTCAAGATCAAATAAGTTTAAAATAAAATAAACAAACAAACAGGTTGCACACTCAAGACCCTTAGCAAATGTTTGAAATTGGTGAAATATTCACCTGCTGGCATTTATCTCAAACATCCGCCAGGACGCTTCAAGGGTGACTCAGCTGCTATCTACAACCAGCCTACAGTGTAGAGTTATAGGCAATTAACTTTCAGGGACTTGAAAAGAATATGCCTGTCTTAAGATGGCCCCACTGAAAAATGGTAAGGCGTGTTCTTCTCTAACCCCAGATACGGGGGTGGGTCTAAGAGGTGCTGGTCTGCATTCCAAAAGATGCCATCTTTCTATCTTTTCCCTCAAATTCTTTCACATCAAAAAACTTTGAATGTCCCTATCGCCTGTCTCTTTCTTTAATGGGCACTCTCTGGCTTCCTGTCCTCTGTCCTGGTCCGTCCGTAGTCATGGTCTAATCTCCAGTAATCAACCCCATCCACTTTCCTTTGTCATTAACTCTCTACTTACATCAAACAACCTCTGCCTGGGGGTGCCACTTTTTGTCTTTGAGCCAGCCACCATTTTCATCAAGTGCTGTCTCCTACCTTGCAACACTCAGGGGATCATCTAACATACCCAAAAACTTCAATACCTCATAACTTCCTTTTACCCACTCTTACCTTTCCTGTGTGACACTATGTCAGTCGCCTTTTTAGGTCTGCAGTGTCCAGCTACAGTCTTACTTTCACTACCCATTTGTGGAATCTGTGGATACCTGATTTTGTTCAAGGGCTATAGATATCCTCCGTACATACAGCTCCAGACTACCCGCTAACTATCAGTAAGTACAAATGAGAGACCTTACACAATGTTTCAGAAATCAAGGAGATAACGCTCAACTGTAAAATTCCCTTCAGTGTCCCTCTTGCTCTACTGTCTTTCCGCATCACGGGCCGCATCAATCCGAAGGAAACGATATGTAAATTTGGCCAGATTTGTCTCTGCAACTTCCAGATTCTATCAGCGCTACATGAACAAAATCTTCACCACACAAACTTTCTGAACTACATCAACAATTCACAAGAGGGCACGCAGACCTTTTTTACAACATACATAGTCACGTCCAGTCTCGTCAGTCACTTTACAAGAGATCCTATGCCGAAATTAAGTGAACATCTATTAAATATGGACATATAAGCAAAGTACATAATATCACACAAGGAGATGACCTTACCCAGTCCCTTTCAGCCAGTGAAACAGAACTACAGTCAAGGTAGATAAAAATAGACTGACTTACCCCGAGAGCGACTCATTGTCAGTTCTGGTCACTGGCCGCCTGGATCTTGCGGAGGTCACCTCGATGGTTAGGTGTCCATAAAAGTATGGGCCACCCAGGAGCGCCAATTTATAGATGTTTATCTGGGGCTCAAACCCCTACACATTGTAAGGTGACTTTCAAAGAAAAGACAAGACCTGTCCTTGCAGAAGTTAGCAAACAAGACTGATAAGTTTATGAGGGACCCACATTTATAGAAAACCATAAGCACTTTACATAAGGCGTGTAATTAGGAAAGCAGCAACTATAATTGGGTGGTTCCCCAGGAAATGTAACACTATTGGTGTAAGCAACACAAGGAATGTAGAACCATTGGTGTCTTCACATAAACCAAATGTCCAGATGTTCACCTGGTTACTTCCACTAGGTGGTGCTAGCGAGCACTAAGTCTTTGTGTGTGCTGAGGGACAACCCAAACTTAGTTATCACTACACAAAGTTATATAAAATGAATGCTGAGTCTTTAAAATGTCCAACAATACGTAAGATGGCGTCTGAGTCCAGTGTAATATCTTTAACAACTGTAAGTGACTGTGGTATGTTAGGGGCACAGTGCAGAGTTGTGCTGCGTAGAGCTGAAGACGTTTGACTTTTTTTTTCAGCAGAGAAAAAACATGGCCGAGAAGTCCTCTTCATGATGGAGCAGATCATCACCTGTAAGGTACTAGATACTAGATGTCACTAATGTCTGTGTCACTGACTGACTACTAGTGTGTAAGGTAGCATCATCAGGCGTGGGCAGAGAGCAGAATTTCCAAGTTTTGCCTCAGGCAGCAAAAAGGCTAGAATCGGCCATATCAGTATGAATTCTTTATTGCTCCATAAAATGCTTGTGAGGAAAAGCCTGAGAGCCTGATTTAGATTCCAGGCCAGAAGCAGTAGGCGAGGCACTACCTGGAGAGCTGAATTCTGGACAGTGTTCATACAGCAAAGGTAACTGAATGCCTCTTGGTATACTGCTGGCCAAGAGCGTGTGCCTGGAAGCCAGGTGTACGTATAGATAGGAAAATGGTATTGTATTAGACAGTACTCAGACGAGTATGATTTGTTTTTGTTTATGCCTATGCTGAGGCTGAATGTAAGTTATTGGACTGAAAAGTGTGAATAAAACACTTGATTTGGACTATAACCTGCGTGTGTCCCTGCTTCCTGAACTTCTACCCAGCGTCTAGCAGAGGAATTCCCTACAACGCATATGCATTTTGGCAAAGCATCTCCCATTTTTGTGATGCAGTCAAAACACATTAAAAAATGTGTGAATGTTGCCTTAGCGTTGCCTTCTCTGTTAATTTCAAAAAGACCCACCCATTCACCAATCTTCACAATGTCATCAAACCTGATGAGATTTATTTGAAGCTCCACACAGCATAGACAAGAAGGCTGCATAGAAGAGCAAGGTTCTCATGTATAAGAGTGGTCTTCAGCACTTCTTAAAGAATAGTGTTGATATCCATTATATCTCCAGCAACAATGACTCCTCAGCCATTCTTTGTTCAATAGGCTTTTATTGATATAACATACATGTGCAACAAGCATAAAGGTAAAGTGCTTAGAATAGTTGGAGATGGAACTCACAACTGCAAAGAGGATATCGTCAAGGTACAGTATCATCAGTCAATATAAACAATAAAGCCATCATCAGATAACACAAACCTCTTGTGACATGAATAATATAAAACTACAATGACAGGGCAAGTGCCCACTCGAATCAGCTTATATGGAGTACTCAGGGACATCACATAAACAAGAAAGAGGAAACACAGGGAAAAAACAAGAGATGGGGAAAACTGTTTTAGGGGTACATTAAAGACAGAAGGAGACGAGCAGGAGGGACAAAGGAAAGGTGGGGGAGGGGAAACATTATTACCAATTTCAAGGTCAGGAAGCTAGAGATAGGAGACTATCAGTTGGAATCTTGTTATAAACATAGGATGTGGGCAGTCATCGTGCGACCAATTCCTCAACCATTCTTTATGGATGTTTGGTGTTACTCCACCAACCTGCTACACTGTATTAGGGAAAGAGCCTTTACATCACTTTTAAATTAGTGGATATACTCTTTGAATAAAAGGTTCAGTCTTAACTGAACCCTATGAAATAGAAGTCACAAGAAGAACCACTTTTATTTATGTCGGCACAATGCTTTCTAATCTAAATAAGTGGTCCCCAAACTTTTCGTAGCCAGGGACCAACTGTATGCAATTTTTTTACAGGGACCAGTGGGGTTTGAGCCTACCCCCCGCCCCTCCCCCTAAATGGTTCCCAGAAAATAAAATTATGTGCACCTACCTTACCCTGTACTTAACAGCAACTTATATAATACCCCCATTGTCATAGCCACCCCCTTTCTTACAGCCCCCTTATAATACCCCCTTTAATGTACCTTCACCTTCATATAAATCTTCTTTTCCAAGTCCTGCCCCCCTCCTTTCGTGTAATTGCACCTGTGCACAGCAGATAACAAAAGAGGATGGCCTCTACTGCTTCGGGGGAGCATGAAAAGATGAGTAGATCATGTTTTGTCTTCAGCTTTTGTCTTGGCCTTTGGGTCGGTACGATTACAGGGATAACAAATTTATATAGGTTTTATAATGTTTTCATACATTTAAAAAAATTAAAACCTCCTGTACAAATTTTTTTGGGGGGATTTTGCCATATTCTGGCGCTAATAACTTTTTCATACTTTTATGTATGGAGCTGTGGGTGGTGCCGTATTTTGCGGATTTCGATGACGTTTACAATGTTATCATTTTTAGGACTGTACGACCTTTTGATCACTTTTTATAGAATTTAAAAATTTTTTTAAAATGGCAAAAAATTTGGGAGCAATTTTCCGTTACGGGGTTAAACACAGTGAAAAACCGTTATCATATTTTGATAGATCGGGCATTTTCGGACTCGGCAATACCTAATGTGTTTATGATTTTTACTGTTTATTTATATTTATATCAGTTCTAGGGAAAGGGGGGTGATTTGAATTTTTAGGTTTTTTTATTATAATTTTTCTTTTAACTTTTATTTTTACTATTTTTCAGACTCCCTAGGGTACTTTAACCCTAGGGTGTCTGTACGATCCTATCATGTACTGCCATACTACAGTATGTGTATTTTACTACTCATACATTACAATGTGAGACCCGAAGCTACCATGGCGACGGATCGCTGCTCCCCGATGACGCCCCGGGGAGTGACTATCCTCAGAAAGATGGCGGCGGCAATCAGCGGGAAAACACCCACGATCGGTGCCGGCACCGTTCGCGGGTGTTACTAGTAAGCCTTTGCTGCAATATGCAGCAAAGACTTACCGGCTACGGAGAGGTGTTTTGAAGGGTGGAAGGAAACCCACGCAAACATGGAGAGAACATACAAATTCTTTGCAGATGTTGACCTGGGTGGGATTTGAACCCAGGACCCCAGCGCTGCAAAGCATAAGTGCTACCCACTCAGACACCGTGCCATTGTTACTATTCCCCCCACTGGGGAAGAAGGAGTCACTGGTCTGATTGATCCTACCATATAGTGCCATACTACAGTATGGCACTACATGGGAATTTACTTCCTCATTCATTGCTATGTACAATTAGCACATTGTAATGAATAAGTTAAAATGAGACAGCCTTGGGTCTTTGGAGCCATTTTTTTAAGCCGCCGGCATAGTACCCGCAATCGACAATGTGCAGCAAAGACTTACTGGCTATGGAGAGGGCTCAGCCCGTTAGCCCTTTCCATGTACCTGCACCCGACGCGCACTGTACTATTACGTATTACTATTACGTTAAGGGGTTAAAGTTATGTCTACGAAAAGATGGCGATAAGAAAGTAAATTAGATTTTCTCTATATTAGTTTTTCTTCAGTAAAATTGCTAATGTTGCAGAAAATAAGCCTTTAGATGTTTAAATTGCCCAAAAAATAAAGATTGTATAGACGTTAAAAAGGGACAAGGCATAATCTGCTCTGAATGGCGCAGAGTACCTCTAATGCCATGGCGTGTTCCCATACAGCAGGTACCCACCACATATGGAGCATTGCTATAATCGGGAGAAATTGGGTATCAAAGTTTGTGGAGCATTTTGGTATTTTATCTACTGAGAGTGGAACAAAACCACCTGTTTTTTGTTCCTAGTTGCAGCACCCACTACTGAATTACTGTAGCTCACTGTATCCTTTTGCCACAGGCCTCATGGATAGGGTTTCCATGGCTGAGAAGCCATAAATAGTTCAGGGATCAGGTGCTGGAGAAATTTAAAACACACCATTAATTGACTCTACAGCTATGGGGATGTAAGGGTGGTAACCTTTACTAGTAGTGGCTTACAATACCAGTGGGTTTGGGCGGTAGCCTGGGGCCCAAGTCTTCCAGGGGGCCCATGGCCACCCAAACGACTCATTAAAATTTGATTTGAAGAAGGACCTGCAACCATGAAATCCTCGTACATCTGTTCCTGCTCTCAATACACTTGTACACAAGAGCCATTTCAGGACCTTTGAAGTTCCTAAAAAGACACACCCTCCATTCCCCAAGAAGCTTGATTCTAGTCTGAAATGTAAGAAGTGATTCCAGACTTCCAAAAAGGCTATAATAGTCCTACAGCCAAGGCCCCTGGTAGTCTTAATCCGTCCCTGACGTTTACCACCATTATTGTATGTGATTTATTTTTTTCCTTTTTTCTTTAGCCCCTTTGTGATGATTCCATATTATGCCAAGATATTTATGCACTCTTTGTAATTTCTTCACCCTTGTGTATGTCTTATTGGATGCCTGCAGGGAGTCAGTGTAAACCATTGCACACAGGATGCATGTATAATTTGGAGCTGTGGGAGTGCCAGGCATTCTTTGTGACGCATGGGAGCACCCAAGGGTAATTTACATAATTTTAAAATATATGGACCTGTAATTTGGTTCAGTTTAAAATCTGCCTATCCATGTGGTTGATTTCCTTTAGCCATTAAATTGGGGTACTTGGGAGACGTGCAATTCTGCCTTGTGTGTGGACACAAATTTTTTTAAATTACCTCAAAACTGCTCTGACCATGACAGGGCTGTTTGGGATGATAAACTAAGGAATATAGTAGAGAACAGGGGACTGTTTCCATTTCTGAATTGTGCAACCACGTGAGTTCACTGCAAAGGGGCCCACTGAGGCTCTGCCACCCAGGGGCCTACTGAAACCTGTAGCCGGTGTCTACAGCAGGAGACAGTAGCTGGCAGTAGGAAAAGGACGAGGATACTTTTACTATTTTGAACATTAGAAATTTATCTATCTATCTATTTATGAAAAGTGTTCTCATGATGATTTAAGGATGAACAAAGTTTGATGAACAAAGTTTGATACCCAATTTCTCCCAAGTATGCCAATACCCCATATGTGGTAGTAAACTGCTGTATAGACAAACATGCCATCACGAGGAGTGACAATCTTTTTGAAGCCACCAGGAGTTTTGCTGATGGCGATTGACAAGATACAATATGCAGTAAATACTTGCCGGCTGTGAAGATGGCTCAGCCCGTGAGCCCTCTCCATGCACCGGCACCCGATGAACGGCATACTATTACAGCACATGTCGGTAATTGGTTAAGGATAAGAAAGTCAATGTTTTGAGCGTGTTAATAAAAAAAAACTTGATCCCAATTCTATAGAAAATGTAAAGACAAAGCTAAAAAAAAGTCCAAAGTGGCCTTCATACATGTTTCAGTTACACAAGTTCTGTCAGGAGGAATGGGATTGTGTTCCTACCAACTATTGTGAGAAGCCTATGGAAGGATATTCAAAATGTTTGACAAAAACCATACAATTTAAGGTCAAAGGTACAGCGTGCTGAGCTCTCTACAAACACAGTGTTAGCAGTAAAATAAAGCGGTCACCTGCCTTTTACTGCCGCGGTCGGTGCTGGTGGAACACCATCCAATCAGCCACCTTGAACCAGCTTGAGTTGTTCTTGCTGTTGTGGCTGTTTCTGTGTTCCAGAATAAATGAACTGTGAGTTTTATGGTTGACATCCCTTGTCTCAGAGTGATCCCTGCATAAAGCTGCTAACATCAAGGGTGTCCCATTTACCATCACCCAGGGATCCCTACACCTACATCGGGGTTTCCCCAGGGAGAACTATCCTTCATCTGCAGCCTCTCCCTCTTTTCTTGCAAATCCAACTGTTGGATACCTGCTAGGCATAGAAAGGCCTGTTCCTCTGGTACCCAGCGACCGTGACCCAGACAAGCGCTAGGCCGCGCTCCACCAGCACTTAATCCAGCTGTCCACAAGCTGAAAAAGGTCCCGTGTGAGATGTTGCATATGTAAACTTTGGGTTTGAACTATATGTTCTTATACACCCACAGTGTTGGCACTATGGTCTACAAAGTCCTGTAGGGCAGCTTAGTTTAGTTGTACTGCCCTTGTCAGGGCAGGAGCTTGTTCTGGGACACTTAGGTATAGACAATGCCCATCCATATTCAGCCAGAATCAAACTCCAAAAAAACACCCATTGCATTCCTCCCCCCTCGATTCTTCCCTCCTTACATCACATTAATGCTTCAGCATAACACCCAGTCAGCAGTCAGCGATTATCTTTTACAAAGCTGTTTCACTGGAGGTGGTAGATTTCCTTTAAAGGGGTTGTCCGGGAATACATTTTTAGTTTATATATGGCTGTGAAGTCTGTAAAAACAATGAACCTTTTACACTCACCTCTCTCTCTGAAACAAGCTTTTTTTTAACCTCTGAATGCTCTGCGCCCAATGTATCTGGCGCTGAGCGCTTTAACTTAGCACTCAGCGTTGAATATATAGGACGTAGAGCTGATGCCAGCTCAGCTAGAGATCGGAGCTGAGCCGGCATTGAAATACACTAGGTGTCAGCTATAACTAATAGCTATCACCCCAACTAGCTGCATTTCGATCAGCCGCCCAGCCCCATCTTCAGGGAGGGCAATCACTGCCATGGCAACCCTGAAGTCCGATCAGGACCCCATGGCTGTCCTCAGGAGGTGCCTGTAACATCCCGTCTGCCCATACAACGGTAAGTTAGGTGCCGCGGTTGGATTCGACCGTGGCACTTAACAGGTTAACTGCTGCCGCGATCGGTGCCAGCACCGACCGCGGCAGTGACATGCGGGTGTTGGCTGTTTTATACAGTTACTGCCCGGTGTGTATGGAGAGAGGTGTTAAACTACAAAATGGCTAACCTGTCAGCAGATATTGATGTAATAAACCACCGTAATATACCAGTATTTCATCAAACAGCTGAAAACCTTCTAGATCATGTCTATTTCATGGCCCAGCCCGGTGGCATCATCCAGAAAATCAACTTTGAAGTGACATGTAATTTGGTTGCATAAAGTCAAGGAGGCGGAGAGTTTAACACTGAAGTCAACATCACTTCAAAATGCCCTCTTCACTGTAATTGATGGTCCTGCAACCAGACACATTACTAACCAGATTTCCTTCATTCTGAAGTGGGGAGAGCTTGACTTCAATTCTGAGCTCTCCGCCTCCATGACAGCACTTAACTTCAAAGTTTATTATAATTATTATTTAGAAAATCATCTTTATTTATATAGCGCCATCATATTCTTTAGCGCTTTACAAAACATAGGGGACAAATACAAATATAATAAAACATGACAGAGCACAAAACATTCATATGGAACAAAAGGAGTGAGGTCCCTACTCGCAAGAGCTTTTGGTCTAAGCGGAAGAGTGGGGTGACACAAGAGGTAAAAAGCTTATATAATGGTCCAGCCATTATTCAAAAGGGAATAGAACAAAATATAATATAATAAATAGAAGTGCTGTCGCTTGACCCAGTCATCAGCCATCATCTGATATACAAAGTCCAGGGTGAATGGGACTGCAGAGAAGCTTGGTGCCTGCTGGTTGCTGGATAACAGATGGAGGAGGACACAGGACGGGTTAGTAGAAAAATAAAGAGTTGAAACTTCATGCAGTTTTATAGGCTTGCTTAAAGAGATGGGTTTTAAGAGCATGTTTGAAACTTTGGAGGTTAGGTGTTAGTCTGATAGACCGGGGCAGAGCATTCCATAGAATGGGTGCAGCTCTAGAGAAGGAATGAGGGTTATTATTTTAAACTGTTTTTGAAAGGAGACTGGAGGCGTCCGTGAAGCGTTTGGCCTGAAAGACGAGCCTGGCTGCTGCATTAAGAATAGATTGTAGAGGAAAGAGTTTGGCAAGTGGAAGAGAGTTACAGTAGCCTAGTCGAGAGTGAATCAGAGCAACAGTTAGCATTTTACAGGTTTCAAATGTGAGAAATGGGCGGATTCTAGAGATATTTCTGAGATGCTTGCGGCAAGCAAGTGAGCAAGAGATTGAATGTGTGTCTCAAAGTAGAGGTTGGAGTCCAGAACAACCCCAAGACAACAGGCCTGCTGCTTCGGGGTTATGGTGACCCCACAGACTGATATGGAGAGGTTAGGATAGACTCTGTTAGTGGATGGTGGAAAGACAAGAAGTTCAGTCTTAGAAAGATTAAGTTTCAGGAAGAGAGAGGACATGATGGTAGAGACAGCAGAGAGACAGTCACTAGTGTTCTGGATTAGGCCAGGGCTGATGTTACGTGTTGAAGTATACAGTTCTAAATGATGCCATGATCTGGAATGTGTTAATCTGCTTCACAACATCCTGTTAATGGTTAATTAGGTCAAATTCTGATGACAGGTTCCCTTCAAGGGGTTAAAAAGAGGCCGACGTTGCCATCCCGATTACAGTGAATCTCAGACTGTATAAGCGCAGTCGTGTCAGAGGTGGCATCGCTGTCCTTTGTATAAGAAGGTCGGCAGTGATGGACTGCGCATTGTTTTAATGCCAGCATCAGAAGAGGTGAGTATACAAGGCGAATTCTTATTATAGTGACACCTTCCTTCATAGGGGACTAGTTTGGGTGCCTCACAATCGCAAAAACAAAGAGATTCCAGAGGTTTTCACTTTATTTTTTTAAGCTAGTAGTTCCATGAATACACTACACACATGTTCTACTGTCCAAACTTCGTAAATAGGATTGTAGTTGCACAACAGGAAGCCAGGACCACAGTTAATTGACCTTCCTAAAATGGCTATCGTAAAGCGACCTTCCCAAGATGGCGACACTTTGCTTCCCTTCCCCAGCAGCACGCAATGTGTAGGTCACACAATGGGGGAAGGGTTAAAGCTGCGCAGGCGCACTGAGTCCATAGCTAAGAGTGAGAGGGACAGAGTGAGGAGCCGGGGAGGGAGAAAGAGAGGTGACGGCTCGGGCCAGCTGTGCTGCTCCGCCCGCTCCCAGGTCGCTTGTTCCTGTAGTCCGCCGGCCAGGCAGCGCTCTCCACCTCGCTACAGCATGACGGAGCCGCAGTCTGCGCTCCTGCTGCGGAGGCAGCTCGCAGGTAATGTGCCCCCCTCCCCGGGGTAAGGAGGGAAGGAGCGGAGCCGCACATAAAGGGGGCAGCGCTCGGAGTGTAGCGGTGTGTGTGCGGGGCAGATGGCTGTGCTGGGAGGGGGAGGGGGTGTTGTGTAGCAGGAGCGCAGTAGGCAGGCAGCGGCAGGATGTAGCTGGGGAGCGCCGGGCACTCCAGGTTATTATGCAGGTGCTCTCCTAGTGCCCTGGTGGCGTCATACATGGGAATTCCCAGGCTACAGGGCGCACACTGCTGCTGCCGGACAGGACGGGAGGCAGGTAAAGTTTGCTGTTGTGTAACGCCGGGCTTCCTGCGTCTTGTGCGCCCCCTCCCCTTTGTGTCAGCTTCTCTCAGCCCTTGGCTGCTGTTGCCCAGGGCTCTAGCTGGCTGCCAGTGACACACGGCCCGGGCCGCCGCACTGCGCCTGCGCACTGACCTCTCACGTTGGGGGCCTTACAATGCAGCTTACATGTGCTGCGAGGTTTAAAGCGACAGGAGCCAGTTCTGTGTCATGATCGTCAGGGCTGCCACCAGATCTCAGGGGGGAGGGTACACACTGGTATGATCGAGTGTAGCTACAAAATGATAGTGTGTGTATAATTATATTACTATTTAATACTGAACTAGTAATAGTAAGGCTGAAAAAATAAGCAAGAGTGCCAATGTAGCAGATGTTATGTGGGTCCACAATCTCCCAAATTCTTCTTAATCATCTCCTCTTTCCATTGGTCCAAGGAGAAAATAAGAAAACACTCATCTTAGTTCTATCTGATATGTCACATGTTACTTTAAAAAAATTTAATAGATTTTATATAAATGACAGAATTAATATATGTATTAATCTTATATTCACAGTGCTTGGGAAACAACATTTTTTAGAGAATCTGTCATGCAAATTACCCCACCCAGAATAAATACTTCATTAAAAACTATGATTAAAATTCATTGCCCTTGTCACTAAATGGTTCCTTTCCATGGCTGCAATGTTACAAAATCACTTATGTGAGTCCTGCAAATTAAGTGTTACTTGCATTGCCTCCTTGTTCCTGATTGAAAGGCTTGATATTCAGCTGTATGGAGAGCTCTGTTACATCATTGGGCACTGTGTAGTCCCAGGGGTTGTGCTTTGGTTTGGATACATTTCAAAAAACATGTCTGTGTCTACTGAAGACTACTCAGCTCTCAGCCCATCTTTGTGCTCCTGTACAGCTCAGACAAGAAGTTCAGTCTTAGAAAGATTAAGTTTCAGGAAGAGAGAGGACATGATGGTAGAGACAGCAGAGAGACAGTCACTAGTGTTCTGGATTAGGCCAGGGCTGATGTTACGTGTTGAAGTATACAGTTCTAAATGATGCCATGATCTGGAATGTGTTAATCTGCTTCACAACATCCTGTTAATGGTTAATTAGGTCAAATTCTGATGACAGGTTCCCTTCAAGGGGTTAAAAAGAGGCCGACGTTGCCATCCCGATTACAGTGAATCTCAGACTGTATAAGCGCAGTCGTGTCAGAGGTGGCATCGCTGTCCTTTGTATAAGAAGGTCGGCAGTGATGGACTGCGCATTGTTTTAATGCCAGCATCAGAAGAGGTGAGTATACAAGGCGAATTCTTATTATAGTGACACCTTCCTTCATAGGGGACTAGTTTGGGTGCCTCACAATCGCAAAAACAAAGAGATTCCAGAGGTTTTCACTTTATTTTTTTAAGCTAGTAGTTCCATGAATACACTACACACATGTTCTACTGTCCAAACTTCGTAAATAGGATTGTAGTTGCACAACAGGAAGCCAGGACCACAGTTAATTGACCTTCCTAAAATGGCTATCGTAAAGCGACCTTCCCAAGATGGCGACACTTTGCTTCCCTTCCCCAGCAGCACGCAATGTGTAGGTCACACAATGGGGGAAGGGTTAAAGCTGCGCAGGCGCACTGAGTCCATAGCTAAGAGTGAGAGGGACAGTGAGGAGCCGGGGAGGGAGAACGAGAGGTGACGGCTCGGGCCAGCTGTGCTGCTCCGCCCGCTCCCAGGTCGCTTGTTCCTGTAGTCCGCCGGCCAGGCAGCGCTCTCCACCTCGCTACAGCATGACGGAGCCGCAGTCTGCGCTCCTGCTGCGGAGGCAGCTCGCAGGTAATGTGCCCCCCTCCCCGGGGTAAGGAGGGAAGGAGCGGAGCCGCACATAAAGGGGGCAGCGCTCGGAGTGTAGCGGTGTGTGTGCGGGGCAGATGGCTGTGCTGGGAGGGGGAGGGGGTGTTGTGTAGCGGGAGCGCAGTAGGCAGGCAGCGGCAGGATGTAGCTGGGGAGCGCCGGGCACTCCAGGTTATTATGCAGGTGCTCTCCTAGTGCCCTGGTGGCGTCATACATGGGAATTCCCAGGCTACAGGGCGCACACTGCTGCTGCCGGACAGGACGGGAGGCAGGTAAAGTTTGCTGTTGTGTAACGCCGGGCTTCCTGCGTCTTGTGCGCCCCCTCCCCTTTGTGTCAGCTTCTCTCAGCCCTTGGCTGCTGTTGCCCAGGGCTCTAGCTGGCTGCCAGTGACACACGGCCCGGGCCGCCGCACTGCGCCTGCGCACTGACCTCTCACGTTGGGGGCCTTACAATGCAGCTTACATGTGCTGCGAGGTTTAAAGCGACAGGAGCCAGTTCTGTGTCATGATCGTCAGGGCTGCCACCAGATCTCAGGGGGGAGGGTACACACTGGTATGATCGAGTGTAGCTACAAAATGATAGTGTGTGTATAATTATATTACTATTTAATACTGAACTAGTAATAGTAAGGCTGAAAAAATAAGCAAGAGTGCCAATGTAGCAGATGTTATGTGGGTCCACAATCTCCCAAATTCTTCTTAATCATCTCCTCTTTCCATTGGTCCAAGGAGAAAATAAGAAAACACTCATCTTAGTTCTATCTGATATGTCACATGTTACTTTAAAAAAATTTAATAGATTTTATATAAATGACAGAATTAATATATGTATTAATCTTGTATTCACAGTGCTTGGGAAACAACATTTTTTAGAGAATCTGTCATGCAAATTACCCCACCCAAAATAAATACTTCATTAAAAACTATGATTAAAATTCATTGCCCTTGTCACTAAATGGTTCCTTTCCATGGCTGCAATGTTACAAAATCACTTATGTGAGTCCTGCAAATTAAGTGTTACTTGCATTGCCTCCTTGTTCCTGATTGAAAGGCTTGATATTCAGCTGTATGGAGAGCTCTGTTACATCATTGGGCACTGTGTAGTCCCAGGGGTTGTGCTTTGGTTTGGATACATTTCAAAAAACATGTCTGTGTCTACTGAAGACTACTCAGCTCTCAGCCCATCTTTGTGCTCCTGTACAGCTCCTCCCTCCTGCTCCATCACAGAGCTCACAGCCTGATGACATTAGTGGGACATAATTGAAAAGGACACATGGAGGAGCGGTTTCCCAAAGGGGGTGGGGGGGGGGCGGATTCCTCTATAGCCACTCCCAGGAGACGAGTGCCTAGTCAGAGAGCACATGGCTTTAAAAGGTGCTATATAATATATCCTTTTTTTTTTTTTTTTTTTTTTTTTATGTAGAACCTATTTATACAAAATCTGTAGTGTTCTATGCTCTGTGTGAGAGTGCTAGCAATTTTGATTCAAAGTGTAATTTTTTTTAAAAAAATGTATATAAATTGACTGATGGCAAAAATGTGCCCCAAACAAAAAAATGATTTTCTTGACGCCTCCTAAGTGTAACGGATGAACATGTGTAGAGTTCATAGATACTGAATCGTCCAATGTTCACAAGAATAAATCCTCATAAAATGACTTAAAAGACCTCTACCACCATGATGAAGGATTGTAAACAAAGCACACTGAAATGCTGGTTTGTGTCTCCTCTGGCAGGATCTCCTCATCGTTTAGCTTTGTATGCTCTGATATATAATTTTAATGCTTTCAAATTATGCAAATGAGCCTGGGGGGCTCCGGAGTGGACTTCACATACCAATAAATGGGCTGCAAACAAGTGTAAATGTCCAAAAGTAAATAAATAAAATAATAAATATAAATAATAATCTTAAATGTGTACTTATGTGTGTGTGTATGTATGTGTGTATATATATATATATATATATATATGTGTTGTTTTTATTTTTTTTAAAGAAAAATGGTTAATTAATAAAAGAAAATTGCATCAAAATCTGGACTCCCAGGAACCCCTCAGTACTGTAAACTTGATAAGAGCATGTGATCCTGGCTCAAAATTTGCAGCCAGATCACAGCCTACAAAGAGGTCTACGGCACCCGGTTAGTGTGGTGTGCGGCCGCCCGAGAGGTGAGGGGTGTGGTAGCGTTGCTCCTAGTATTTGTCTGCAGGGGCATCCTCTGAGACATCTGCCCGGAAATCATTTGAATAGATGTGTTGGCCCAGCGGCAGAGCAAGCACTAGATCACTGGGGAAATATCATCATCTTTTGTCCATATATGGTGTTTTTTGAATCTCCCAGGGCTTCTCCTGACACTAGGTCTCAATTTTGATTGAACAAAAAAAAAACAAAAAACATTTTTTCCGCTAGACAGGGATTTGAACTCAATCTCCACACACTGCCATGCCAAAGAGATGCAGTACAGTGCCTCTATCCACTACCGGAGGAAAAGGACTTTTAAAAATATACAAATGACCTTCATGGGCTCCTGTGTACGTCGCAGGATTCCCTTCTGGCTCCGTCTCCTGCTTATTTTATCATGCTTTCAATTGGTGTACATGCTGGCCTCCACTCCCCTCCCCAGAGAGTCGGCGACTAATAGTTAGCAACCATTGGAGCCAGAAGGGGTTCTTATGACATACACAGGAGGCCCTGAGGCTCATTTGTATATTTGTAAGTCTTTCTTCTCTGAAACTAAGCCATAACCTGCAAACTGAAGAACAGATTCTTTTCCAGTACTGCATCCATTTGGTAGATTTCCTTTAATGCACTGGTATATAGAGATGGATCTTCTCAGAGATGTCTCTGTATATCAGTACATTATCCTAGCAGGACAACCTTTACACTACATATAATAAATTGTCATAAAAAAACTAAAGCGCTCCTCGCAAAATGCTGGTTGATTGGTACTGATTGCATGTGTTTCAAAGGAAGTGCATGAGGCCTAAGTGAATGAGATGTAAACATTGAACGTTAACCCCTTTCCGCACCTTGACGTGATTCTAGGTCGTAGGAGGCCTTTCCCGCACCTTGACGTAGAGTCACGTCATAGCGATCGCCCGGGCTCAGAAGTGCCGATCATTAGGATGGTAACCCTGAGGTCCAATAAGGACCCCAGGGCTGCCTATAGTAGCAGGCTGTTAGGATCGTGCACTGTGCACGATCTTACAGTGCAGCTGTCAGCCTGCTAGTATATACACTAGTATTGTAGCATATTACAATGAACAAGTGATCAAATGATCACTTGTTCATGTCCCACCCTGGGACAAAATACAACAGTAAAAAAAAAAGTTTAAAAATAAAATGTGAAATTAAAAAAAAAATAAAGTCCCCTGAAGTCCCGTACCATGCAGTAATCAAATAAAACATAAAAAAGTGAAAATCGCCAAAAAAACACAACATATTGGTATCAAAACGTCTGTAACAACCCGTCCAAAAACACAAAAAAAACCTCATTATTATGAAATTTTGACCGCATAAAGTGATCAAAAAGTAAAATTTACCCCAACATTATACGAAGAAAAAGTACAGCTTGTCCCGCAAAAAATAAGCTGTAAACCAGCTCTGTAAACAAAAAATATAAATGTTCTGCCCATTGTTACTTGGTGATGAAAAAACAAGCAAATTTCTCACAAAATGAGTTCTATATTCTGCAAAACTAGTTGCCTATAAAAAAGCCATATAAATGGGGTATCGCTGTAATCGTGATGACCCATGGAATAAAGATAACCCATAATTTATATGGTATGGTGAACGTCGGGGGTGTGGGGGGAAATGCTAAAAACCCATAAACAAGAATTAATGATTTTTTTTTAACCACCACCAAGAAAGAGTTAATAAAATCTGATTAGCTATTGAACCCCCTGTAAATAATGTACCTGAAAAGTGGATCTCATCCACAAAAAAATAATCCCCCATATGTCCAAATTACAAAAAAAAAAACATTTTATAGCCTGTAAAATGTGACCTTCTAGATCTACTCTGAATGGGCCCGCCCTTCTATGCCCGGCCCTGCACCCATACAGCAGTCACCACCACATATGGGGCATCCCAATTGGGTATCAAACTTTGTGGCGTTTTTCGTCATTTAATACTTTGTAACGGTTTAATTTTTGGCCAAAGTTACTATATTGTCTAAAAAAAAATTACAGCATGTAAATTATACCTCCATTTTTTGTTTTAACCCCTGTGTAGCATCTAAAGGGTTAACACGCTTCTTAAAGTTGATTTTTTTTTTTTTTTTTTTTAATGGCGTGTTTTATGGGGTTTTACGGTTATTTAGGCCTCTCAAAGTCACTTAGTCCTGAGCAGGTGCCTCTAAATAAGGGTTTTGGTGATTTTCATAAAAATTAGAAATTCCACCCACAATTCTGAACCTCCTAACAACCTAGAAAAGAGAGAGGATGCATAAAACCCTATGCTGATATAAAGCAGACATTCCGGAAATGTTAGTTATAAAGTTACTTGGGTGCAAAAAAAAATTACAGCATGTAAATTATACCTCCATTTTTTGTTTTAACCCCTGTGTAGCATCTAAAGGGTTAACACGCTTCTTAAAGTTGATTTTTTTTTTTTTTTTTTTTTTTTTTTTTTTTTTAATGGCGTGATTTATGGGGTTTTACGGTTATTTAGGCCTCTCAAAGTCACTTAGTCCTGAGCAGGTGCCTCTAAATAAGGGTTTTGGTGATTTTCATAAAAATTAGAAATTCCACCCACAATTCTGAACCTCCTAACAACCTAGAAAAGAGAGAGGATGCATAAAACCCTATGCTGATATAAAGCAGACATTCCGGAAATGTTAGTTATAAAGTTACTTGGGTGCTGTGACTATCTGCCTGAAAAGCAGAAAATCCTCAAAATGTTTCTATTACTTTGAAGTAGAATATGTGACGGGAAAACAATCTCAAAATCCCCTGGATATGTTAAAGCGTCACAAAGTTATAACCTCCTATAATGACACAGGGCAAATTTAAAAAATCAGGCCTGGTCCTAAAGGTCTAAAATGGCTTAGACACAAAGGGGTTGAACGTTTTTTGGATATGACTGTAACAATTTCTATTTCTTGTGTTCAGTGTGAACGTGTGCAGTATTTGCACCTTAGAGGGACATTTCAGTCCTTGAGATTGTGAGTGTGTAGAAACAGATGACAGTTCAGTGTATGTATTTGGTGTGTGTGATCAACAGGATTGTAATGTACCGTATTTGCACGTATATGTATTCATGTGAACATTGTGTGTGAGGTGTTTATACAAAGCCGTGTAAGACTTTTTTATTTTTCCAGTCTCCTACATGTCTTTTTATTTCCTTCTGCACGGATTCATGATGTGAGTGGAAAGAGGAATCCCTTTTCTTGTGAAATGACAGCATATAACACCTCCTTGGTAATGAGCACAGTTTTTAATACGACACCGCAGCTTGGAGTGACAACTAGGGTGTGTGGAGACAGAGGAGAAATCTGCTGGAGTGCTGCTCTGTAGTAATTTATAGGGTCTGGAGAGAAGAAAATCTATACAGGTTGACTGTCACAAGCCTTTTCCAAATCACTGATCTGTCAAAGCTGAGGACTCGATGGCCTTTAGCGTGCCACAAGAAATAGAGGCCTGTGTATATGAAGATCAGCTGTAATGGCCTATCAGACTCCATGTCGGACTAAAACGCATCTCAAATTTTACATTCCCCCCCTCCCCCCTAAGGTAATGGCTATTCTTTGGGGAATGTACATGCCAAAAGTCTTGCTTAAAACCTCTGAAGAAAAAGGCTAAAGTGGCTAAAATAATCACACTGGCCTTTTCCTGTCACTCAGAAATAGTGGTTGAATCACTGCTACACTGTGTAAAGCCAGATTTATTACTTGTGTATTGTGTGGGGTGTCTTTTTTTTTTTTTTTTATTCTCATGTAGCGATTTATTTAAGAGTTTCCCAGACACTGTTGAGATATTTATTAAAGGCCCAAAGCCACTTTAAGAAATGTGATGGGTAGCAGCGCTCCAAAGGCAGTCATAGAACTAACACAAGGAGTCTGCCTGATGGTAACCCCTAAAAAGTGTAGTCAGTGGTCGATATTTATTAAGACTGCTGTATTAGGTAAGACAAGCATATCCGGGCCTAAAGCATGGAAGTTTCCCAAGCATGTAGAATCTAAACTACTAATGAAAGGAGATGGTTAGTAATTTTCTTGCTTTAGTCTTTGAAAGACAAACATGTGTTGGTGAATAAAAATGTAAACTTGTGCAGCAAAACCCGGACCATAATGTAGGAGAAGCCTCTTTTTTTTTTTTTTTTTTTTTTTTTTCTTGATATTATATCTTGATGTGTAGTACACGGTCCATTATTCTCTGTATACACCTCATCCAGTGGAAATGGAGTATGGCATGGTCTGCTCATGAGAGAAAACCATTGTGCATTGATTGATTGCATAGTCAATTATTTAAAGGGGTATTCCGTGAATATGACTGATATGTCTGATAACCCATGATGCTATTAAAAAAACAAATATAACAAAACTTAATGCCATTAGCCACAAAATGGAGCTTAAATAGTTTGATTTTATGATTCACAAAATATTAAGGACCCATTTTTATATGAATTATGCTGATTCCCAATTTCTCCCGAGTATGCCAATACCGAATATGTGGTGGTAAACTGCTGTATGGGTATACATCATAGCATTGAAGGGAAAGAGGCCATTCAGAGCAGATTTGCATTGTTACTTTTAGTATGCTTATTTTTTATTTTTTTTTGCAATTTGGACCTATACGGCAGGGGTCGGGAACCTATGGCTTGTGAACCAGGCTCTTCTGATGGCCCCATCCAGCTCGCAATCAGGGCTCCTATCCATGGCATAACTACAGCTTGTGTCCCAGGCCCCTGTTGTGCCCCTGGCTGTAGTTATGCCCCTGGATGTAATCGGCAGCGCAGGGGTGTGCGGGGTTAATTCAGGGGCGGGCACCTCCCTCCCTGTCCTTGCAGCAGCTTCCTCTGTGTGGGAGAGAGGGGAGGAGACTGTCTGCCTGCAGTGAATTTCGGCGCTGGATGTCAGCAGCGCGGGAGACTTGGCCTCATACAGAGGAGAAGGGACTCGGAGAAGGAGTCGGCAGCCCCACTGAGACTCCCCCCCCCCCCCCCCCCCCCAGTGTCTCCTCACACTCTGCCATAACCAGTCTCCTGCGGCTGCTGGCGCGCGTATTGGAAAGGGGTGCTGCTGCAGCAGCGGCTGGTGCGCGTATTAGGAAGGGGTGCTGCAGTGGCGGCTGCTGGCGCGTGTATTGGGGAGGGGTACTGCAGCTCCCGTTCCTGCTGATCGTTGACTAGTAAATTGAAGTTACAAGTTCCCTATGGGACTCGGCACCCACTTTTTTGGTTTACCTTATTTAAAGAGAACCCATCAGGCAAAATAACCCCCCTAAACTCAATATATTTTCATAAACTGCCATTAGAGAGCATTGTCTCTATCCCTTCATTGTCCCTCTACATGCCTGTAAACCTAAGCAATGTGGTCCTAAAGCTGTATGCAAATGACCTGTGAAATGTCCAATGAGTCATTAGCATATTCAAGCTGTCCAGCTTATTCATGAGTGGGAGGCACAGCCACACCCCCAGTGCTTGACTGACAGCCTGAATAATGGTGTGAGGCTGTATAATGATGTGCTTCCTGGTGCTGGTGGCCACACACCCTGCAGCCTGTGTCTGTGTATGTGAGAGATATAACAGCTCCAGGCAGCCATGTTATAGCAGAATATGTCAGGTACTTGTGTAGCTGATGTCTGTGTCTCTGTGTATTAGAAGGATGCAGCATGTCGGCAGATAAAGTACAGACACTAGCAATGCTTTACTATACATTACACATGGACATGAGCAGGGGGGGGGGGGGAGGGGTGACATCACTGCCTCTGTGACCAATCTCATTTACATAATAAATGATTTTATAAAGATTAATGTATGAAATAACTAGTTGAAGGCTTGGATGAGATCCTTGTGAGCTGCTCCAACAGGTAGTGGTGACAGAAATAGTGACAGAGACCAGATGACAGGTGTCCTTTAAGACCGACACTTTTAAAGGGCCGCTGACAGAACAATTGCTCCAGCAGTCATTAGTACGCCAAGGAGTGTTCTTCCCTGCTGTACTAAGCCACTGGACCGAAACATTGGTAAAATAGATAATTTACATTGGACCTTGCAATGCACTCTGGCCTCTTCTTTCTTCTGCGCATGCCTGAAGACTGGCACTCTCTCAGCATCAGGCGGGAAGAATGTCTGCTTCCAGTCACAGCCAAATTACCATTGTTATGGTCAAGTGGTGGCTTAGTACAGCAGGGAGGAACACTCCTTGCTGTACTAATGACTGCTGGAGCGATTGTTCTGTCAGCGGCCTTTAAACACATTATACGGCTCTCGCAGAATTATATTTTAAAATATGTGGCGCTTATGGCTCTCTCAGCCAAAATGGTTCCTGACCCCTGCTCTAAGGGCTTATTTTCTGTGAGATTACAAATATTTCATTTTTTTGCGTCTTTAGTTTTTGCAGATTTTTTTAAATTTTTTTTTTAATGTAGACTTCCATAGTCTCCTTCCGGTACTCCTCTTCCTTCAGCTCCTAATCTGTAACAAAGCGGGCAGAGACACGTCCATGTGTTCTGCCCACCAGCTAAAGCTACAATGTGGCTTTTTCCAGTCATCTGTGGCAAAAGTAGGTGTCTCGGCTTATACTTTGGTTCAACTTGTGCTCAAGTATGTACAGTACCTCCTCTAGCCCCCGCTGTAGACACTTGTGTTTTGCTCTCGTTTACTCTAATGAGGACCTCTCAGCAGAAATTGCCCTAATAAACTACTAGTATGTTGTGAAGCCGCTTCAGACCTTCCATATGTTTTTTTTTTATGGCCCATTGTGGTGGCATCATGTGGAAAATCCTTTGAAGTGAGATGTAAATTCGTTGTATAAAGTCATAGGTGGAGTTTAGCACTTTAGCCAGGTCCTTGCCTCCTAAAGGGGTTAACCACTTTCGGCAAATTGACCAAGCTGTAGTCAAGCTCTCACTACTTCCCTGACTTTATACAACCAATTTACAAAAGTTGATTTAATGGATGATGCCATCTTACTGAGACATGAAAGAAACCTGGTTTCCTTTATGTAGTCTTGTATTGTATAAATTCTTCCTGGTTTTTCTATAGATGAAGCCTTGTATATACATTGAAAACACCTTTGTGTAATCATGTGATAAGATTGTATAAACTGAAAGCACTTGCAGGCATAACCTAGGCACAGTGAGACGTGGCTGCATATTTGTACTGTAGCCTGGGTTGTGTTATGCACTGTGACTTGTTGCGGGATGGTGTTGAATTTCTAGATTAATGTACACTTTCACAGTAGCTTTGCATTATAACTGCCGAAATATGCTTTGCCAATGTTCTAGTATATGTTCGTATGTGACAGTGGGAAATATAATTGCCCTGCAACCTGTCTGTCTGCCTTTCTCTATGGCCTTGGCTTGAATTGGATCAATTGTGACAATGATGGCTTTCTAGGAAGCTGCTCTTCCACATTTATAATTCAGTCCTTTTAAAATTCAACATAACTTTAAAATAATACCCCTCCTTTAATGTTTTAAAGAATCTCTGCCAAGGGAGGGGACAAACTTTTGGAGTAATTTTATGATGCTTAGGATTTTAAATTGTTAATATGGTCACAGTTAAAGTGAATCGGTCACCAGTTTTGACCATACAAAGTTGCAGCTAGTGTTGGGTATTGTCCCTGGGTCTCTGTGTAACATATTGTAACCTTTTGTGTGTTGTGCATTTTATTTTCCTGTATTGTAACTGGATTTGGAACAGTGATGTGCGAGAGCTCTTCAATGTACTGCTACGTGGCCCCTCGTCCCAGAGGTACTGCTGCACATTGGCTGTCCAATACTATCCCGACATGTACACTGCACAGACCTAATGCTAGTTGCCCTAGCAAAAGTTGCTTAATTTAAATTACCCCTGAAGGTTTTTCTAGCAAGAATGAAATGCATTGGGTCCTATAGTCTGTGTCAATGACAGCGGCAGCTATTACAGGCATAACTACTGAAGTAATAGAAAAGGGCTCTATTTTGATAAGCATTGTAACTCTAACAAAGAGGCAAAACAGCCCACATCAGGGTCCACAATCAAGTTGGCACAGGAGCCAGTTGGCTTAGCTGCCTTTATATCACTGTGCTAAAAGTATTATTACACTCCCCTGGTGTATATGTCTCTCTGAGCGTGTCTTAGCCGACATGGCAAATGTTTGACTGTGAGATAATGCTGGCCCCTGATGTGATAGTATCCCTAAAGTATCCAAATACCCACCTCCATCAGGGACACTCTGAGTGTAATAGAATAGAAGGCTGAAAAAAACGCAAGTCCATCAAGACCGATCTTTAAGAATGAAACAAATGGTTTTTTTTTTTCCCACAACCTGTGATATTCTTTGCTTTCCAGAAAGGCATTCAGGCCTCTATTGCACACGTACATGGAGTCCTCCGTAACAACCGCCTGCGGCAAAGCGTTCTGTAAGAGGAGTGAGTCTATGCAAAAGAATCCCAGTCTATGGCTTTGGTAGAACCGCCTCTCCTCTAGGCCTCCTTGTCCTGGTCTTTTAATTACAAGAAATAAAAGCTATGTTTTATTTTTGGAAAAATGCCTCCTAAACTGTGAATTTAGGTTGATCCAAGGAGACCTAATAATAAAAATACTGGGGGACATTTGCATAAAGTGTCGGTGTCTGCATTGGCTTTGTTACCGACCTGCTCTCGGAAAGAAGATACACATTTATTATTGTGTTGCTGTGCAGATACATTTCTGGCGCCAAGACCATTTTCTGTCCCTGGGACCAAAATCTGTCCCGAGCACCAGTAATGTGTCCAACAGTCGGAGAAAAAGCAGCCCTGTCACTGGTACTTTTCACCAGTTTACAGCGCCCAAAAAATGGCTGCGACATATATTGTGTCTGAGTTTCCACTGCGCCAAAGCCACGCCCCTTTTCGGAGAAGAGTAGGAGCAGGCAGAATGTCGTTTTTTTTTTTTTTTTTTTTTTCCTGACGCCGACAACTAATAAATAGGTTGGAGAGCGCCACATGCGGTGAGAGCACCACAACTGGCAGAAACGCCATAGTAAATGTCCTCCACTGTGTCTACTGTATACCCTCGGGTATAAGCCTGAGGTACCTAATTTTAACACTTATACTTGAGTCAATAGGTTTTCCTGGTTTATAATTCTAGGGTGGGAAATGCATTGGTCACAGCCTCCACCCAGGCCTGCCAGCCCCCTGCAAGTCTTCTTCTTGTTTCCTGTCAGACTGATGTCAGCCACCTGCTGATATTATAGTGTGTGTGCCCCACCATCACGCAAGGCCTGTTGCACACGCTAAGTGATGTCAGAAAACTGCTGACGTCAGTGTGTGCACAGTCAGCACGCAAGGACCGCCCACCAAAGGAGAAGCAAGAACAGTGTGAAAATTGACAGATTTTAGCCTAGGCTTACAGTAAAATAATAGCAATTAAGGTCTATAGGAAATTTCTTCCTTGTGTCTCAATACAGATGTTATTACAACCACTGCTCTCGGCTATTGGAAACTGTCACCAGCTAAAAATCACATTCATGTCTATAGAATATATAATGAGATTTAATGCTCACTTTTTGAATGCAGCAAAAATATAATAGCAGGCAACTTACTACAGCACAACAGCAAGCTGGCATCTTGCATTAACTGAAATGAGGTTCTCTGCTTGGGAAGCTTTCTTTCCTGTAGGAAATCCTATCTACTCAGGAAGTAAAATGAGCTTAGACTACAAAGGTGACGCAAGGCTCCCAAGATACTGGAAACTGCTTCAGAATATTTAAAGCACTGGAGAAATCTTGCAGATGTTATAGTTCTAAGATGTGCTATTTATAGTACAGAAAATGGCTTTTTTTTTTTTTTTTTTTTTATTTCTCTTAAAATCTAGAATGCAGAATGGAAGCTACTCTTCTGCACATCTGAGAAAGTTGCCCTTCATAAATCTGTCTACCACATCTTGATAAATCATGTATAAGGAGGCTAAAAGTTAAAGTGGAGCAGGTTGACAAATTTAGCAAAAAAGTCAGATTGGCAGTTGAGACATTTTGTATGGCAGGAAACAGAAATGGTGAAATCTGCATTATTTTTCTTTTTTCTGTGAAAGTCCCTCATAATGTCTAGTTTATTGGGACTGGACTGTGAATTGCTGGCCGCTTTGCAGCACTTGTCCTATATTACTGTGGAAAATATCTATGTAACTTGACATGTCCATTATCTTTGTCACGGCAACACATTGTGCGTTCAGCATTGTGACCAGGAGACATGGAAGTCTACGGAGGCCGTGATCTGGCCTCAAATTATTCAACCAGATCTCAGGCCTATGACCGGCCGTGTGAATAAGCCCAAAAATGAGAGAACTGACAATAATGTAATGGGGTCACATAATATTTCCTATCAACAAAAGACAAAAACGGACTGCACACACTTCACAGCTAAGTGCAGTCCATTTTCTATAGATTTCAGTTAATTTCAATAGGTCTGAGCCTCACAAGAACATATTCAGGAATAGGATGTGTCTCCTATTTTATGAATGCAAAATGGTTATGGGGGCACATGTATCAGTTTTTTGACTGTCACTTTTTCAAGTTTCTGAAGGTTGGCCTGCTTAATGATTGCAATGTATCTTAAGTTCTTTCCCTTTGTGATACATGTGATGAGTTGCCTGTTTTTAGTCTCACTTTTGCAACTTTGTACTGTGCAACTTTTTATTCTGAAATACTAGCGCTGGGTCTGCTCTGTTTTGGGACTTATTAGGTGCAAGAGGTGGGGACAATTTTCAGAGCAAAAAAGTCTCACGAGTTGAACAAACACCTGGTATACAAAGCTAATAACAGACACTGTACTAAATCCTTGATGCAGATAACTTTGGTAAGCTGCTTGATTCTGCACCTAAAAAGTCTCGAACTGTGAAAAGTCTCACAAAAAGTTGCACAAAAAAAGAAAGCAATAGCAGTGATACATGTCTCCCATAAAGTAGGAAAAACGCACTGTGGGCATAGGCTAAATAAAAAATTTTGACATACGTTGTGTGCAGATAGCATAAAATTTAGTCCATTGTGGTCTTCCTGCAATGCATTGGGCCAACACTAAAGTCAAGGGCCCCTTTAAATGTTGTTCTAGGCTCACAGCTTACAGATAAAGGGGTATTCCCACGAAGACCCGTTTCTTATATGTACTCAGCACAACAAAATAATACATTCTCTAATTCACTGTTATTAACAAAAATACAGCATTTCACAGATAGAAGTCCAACTTGTTTCTATCAGTCTTGCTGTACCTGCTATATTACCAGCGGACACAATCTTTTGATCTTTTGCTGTTTAGTTAGCATTCTGAAAGGTTGTATATTTTGCTACAACTCAGTAAACCTGAGTCTGTTGGAGTACAAAGTGTACATTACTTTTCTCTGAAATTATGCAATACACATTATCTGACTGCAGTGATTATCTAACTATAACAGTTACAGATATGAAATTACACGAAAGAAAAAAAACCTGCCATACTTGGGCTTTGTTTTGTTTTTTTTCTTATGTAACTATCCATTAAAAAAAAAAAATATACATTGTCCACCACAACCTTGAGTTGTGTAGCTAAGTTTTATTGAAGTCCGTTACATGACTCTGCGGACTCTATATCAATAAATTGAAAGCAAGAGATTGAATGACATATGCTGTATTGTACTGCTGCAAACCCAGATAAGGCAAGAGGTAGAGAAACCTTACATTTAATTAATTATGGGATCCATTATGTTCTAATGGATCAAAGCAATTCCTGTTTAAAAAAAGCTATCTGGGAATTTTCCCTTATGACCGACCCCATTAATAAAATTACCTTGGACATTTTATTTTTGTTTTTTTATTGGAGCCATAGTCAAAGAGGAGGGGATGTGGGTATGTTTAAATACATATGTATATAGTATTACCTTTTCCCATGCTCTTAACAAAACTTGATTTAGCAGTACACAACACAAATAAGGATGGTGCTGGTGTTATGGTAGTTATGATGTGCAGCCACAGCCCTTTCCTGATTTTCAGGCTTGCATGAGATCAGTGTTGTGTTTCCATGAGGTCAAATGGTTGGCTGGTGACTATTAACACAAACTTGGAAAGTTGGATACCGTTTATATCTTCGGAATACAGCCAGAGGGTTCCTTCTGCTTAGTCATGTTTTCATATTAGTGTTGTTTTATTCAGTTAGAAGCCTATAGAGACAAGCTGCTGCAGGAATCTGTAGATCCAGAAACCTCAGTCTTATTTACTGCTGCACATTCACTGAGCCCCAGTTTTCCAAGGAAAATCTAAGCTGCAGTGCTTGTGCTGATCTCCCCTGCTTCTTCAGGCAGTAGCTCACAATGGGTTAGCAACATTTTCGATTCAAACCAGTCAAAAGCAAGGTAACACGCAAAAATTCATGTGTTTTTGTAACCTCAGATCCAGTTCTGCGTTCTGTCAAACTCCCAGAGTCTAGTCTTGTTTACTCCGTCTTATAGGGTTTTCAGCTTTCTGGGTTAGTGTATGTGTTTCCGAGTTATACACTAAATGTCTACCATAGCTATGCCAAAAAATGCCACAATACTGCACTAAATGTCTACCAAGTGACTAAATATTAGTATCCAGTGGAGGATGCAGGTGTGATTGAAAGATCCTATGGATAAAAAAGCAGATGGGTTCCTGAGCGCTCCTGGGAAGCAGCAGCAGGCGCATTCAAGCCCAAGGTCGCGGGGCTACATGCGTTGTCTAGTCTCTTTTGTTTGGCTTTCCCGACTGGAGGGAAAGATTTAGACTGGTTGGGCGGTCCAGGTCACATCTTATTTTGAGTTACCACTGCACAGAAAGCGCTGCTTTCTTAGCGAATGCTGGGCGTGTGGACGCCTGTAAGGTCTATATCAGAAGGTAGAACTCGGTACGAGTTTGGCCCTTATCTAATTCTGCCGAAGGGCCTTTGGACTGAAAGAACCTGGACAGAGGACCCCTTCACCATCTTAAAGTAAGCTCGCTGTAGTTATTCCCCTGTGAGGGGGGGTTCTTAGTGCCGTAGAGTCGCTGGATTACAATAGAAAACATCTTGCGAGTAATGGCATAGCAGACAGGCAGAGAGGTTTCCTAGTACAAGGCTCACAAGAGAGGAAGTTTTTCCCCCGCTCAAGGCTGATTGTAGATCTCCTCAGGAGATCCGGAGACAAGAGACGGGGGTGGCAGATAACTCCAGGAGGTCTAAGGGACATGCTTCGATTCTGTTTTACTCCCCGGCCTCAGGTATTCCACAGTAAAACGGTCCCGGCCAGTCAGCAACTGGACGGCCAGGGGTCGCTGTGGGAGGAAATAGGCTCTCCTGTTAAAGGAGGAGTGGAGGCCAAGATTACAGGGAGCAAGATGTGGATTTTGGGATCCAGACAAGATTGGGCCCTAAAATTACCTGTTTCGACCCCTCCCCCAAAGCGTTTCCAAGATAACTCCAGTGGCCGGAAAGAGCAGGGGAAAAACAGGCTCTGGAGGAACGTAAGTAAGATCGACTCCTTACTGGGGAAAAAGGCGGACAGGTGCTGTCAGGCGCGAAAGGCAGATGCGGACTCACTGCGCAAGAGTGACGGAGGACCTAGACAGCCGACGACAGAGACGCCAAGAGAAGGTTGCGGTGACGATGAATTCGAGCAACCCTAAGTTCACTCGTATAAAGAAACAGCCGGATCGGCGCGGACAGCTTGTCCCCAGGGGCACCATTGACATCGAATATGTAAAAACCAGGTTAGACTAGCCGCTCTCAATGGTCGAGACCTGTGCAGCAAGCGTCGGTCCAGAAAAGAACGTCTAACACAAAGAGTGCGAATCGATAAGGATCAACGACCCGATTTAAAGCCGCTCTGTTCAGGATTGTGTTCTATGAGTCGTCAACACTTGTCCAATAGACTGCAAGAGGCGGGGGCGACATGGCAAGTTAGCGGGACGTCCATATTCAGAATCGGGACACAGAAGAATTCGAGATTCCTGAGGAGGTGAGGCAAGTGGTCCAACTTCGTGTGATGGGGCCTGTGTCATCGAGTAGAGAGGACGGGAAGATAGAGCACAACTCCAAGTTCAGAGCCTCTACTCTCTTTGGTAGTGGCGATAGCAGCGAGAGGTTATGTCACAAAACTTATTATCGGAGTAGGAGCCCTACATTACGAAATATAATCGGCACCTTTGTGCCAATATCTAGACGACTTCACTGGGCTAGCGCAGGTTCGGCAAGCAGAGAAGTTAACAGATTTTGATAAGGGATCGGTATAATGAAGATTTACATACGCCTGGGGGCGGGATGTTGAAATCGAAGAAGTGCCCTCCCTTACTCCGGCCAGATTCAAAGATGATTCCTCGCATCACATCTAGAGTTCCACTCACACGCAAATCTTTCCCTTACCCAAGGGACGACGGTTTGGTGAAGATAGTAACCTCGGTGGAGAAAGCTGTACAGACAGCCAACTCCCCCTGACGACCATAAGGGACATTATGAGGACTCTGGGCCTCTTTACAGCGGCAATAGCCGGGTGCATTGGGCGATGTAGTCACATCGGCCTTACAGGCTTCATGTTGGAGCAGGAACATGGGAGGGGAGAGACCAGCCTGCCTTGGACAGATTGAGGATACACTTCCCCCTACAATCCTGATTCCCTGAGTTGGTGGCTAGAGAAGAGAAACCACAGAGAGGCAGGCCTTGGAGAGAGGAGAACCCCTACTCCATGATTACGGATGCAAGCTCTACGTTGGGAGCCCAGGTGTCAAGGGGCTCTTATTCCAGGGGTCATGGAAACGAGGAATCCATCGGGAAGTATTCCTCAAATACAGGAACTAGAATCACCATGCAGGCATAGCAGCAAGCTCTGCCTGATGATAATCGGGGTGGGACAGACCGAAGATTGCCTCGGACAATTACACGCGTGGCGTTCGTTGAATCGCCAGGGAGTACCGAAGCGGGTCACTTAATTACCTCGAACTCGTCAATGTCTGGAGTTAGCAAAGCAATTAAGATCAATATCGCAGTACATAGTAAGGGGCAAGGAACAATCTGCAGGCAGGAATCTTCATAGCGTCATCTCTTACGTCAGGGAGATGGTCCCTGAACTCGGAGCGTGTTCTCCAGATAAACCAGACTCTGGGGTCAACCAGAGGTAGATTTTTTCGCCACAAGAAAGAACAAGACAGGTCAAGCTGCGTTCTGATCCCTAGACCGAGAGACCGTCTTTAAGTTCTGGTATGACTTCTCAACAAGTAGGAACTTCGGTCCTAGCCTATTCATTCTCCACCCTCGTCTATTTCGACCGAGGGTTCTGAAGAAGATACGACAAGACCGGCCGCAGAGTATTCTTATAGCCCCCTTCTGACCAGAAGGGCATGTCTCAGAGTACTGAGAGAGCTACGGATATCAGACCCTTGACCTCACCTCCAACGAGAGTCACGATCTCCTCCTCCCAGGGCCAGTATATTCACCCGCAGATTGCGAACTCGCATCGACGGCCTGGAATTTGAGGTGGCGCATCTGAGGGAAAAGGTCCTTACGGAACCAAGTTAATTACCACCCGCGAGAGTAGAAAGGTAGGTACCACCCCCTCTAAAGTCTATTTCATGGTCCTGGACGAGTATCTTCAGATTTTTGGTGCTCCGATAAAATAGGACTTAGCTCATTCCAACATATAGTAGCGAAGATAATATTCCTGCAAGCAGGGATTAGATAAGGCCAAAACCTGCCACCGCTATAGTTCTCAGAGTTATGCCCTTAGCTCCTGTTTGAGTCCCCTTTGCCTCTCATCCCTGGTATCTCTCGGTTCATAAAGAACGGCATTCGTATGACCCCATTTAGGAGATGTACCGTGCCACCCGGGACCTCACTCTGGTTTAAATTATTGATAAAGGACCCTTTGAGCCCCATGGAGTCTTGTTCACTAAAAGGTTTTTAACCATTAAATTCGTATTTTTGGTAGCAATCACTTCGCCCGTAGGGTTGGAGAGATATCATCTCTATCCTGTAGAGCGCCTTTTCTCAAGATCTGTGGATGACAGGTAGTTCTATGACAGACCCGCGCCCTTTGACCAAAGGTGTTTCTCTAGATTCCATTATCCAGGGAATCAGGCTCTCCATCCTTCCTGTAGTAAACACCTTCTACAGATAGGAAAGGAAGAGTTTAACAAATTAGTGTTAAACGGGCCATTGAGCTTTATTGGATAGGACTAGAGATTGGAGAAAATCTGATAGTCTTTTGTTCTTTTTGGTGCAAGAATGGGGCAGAATGGCACTCAGCGGTAGTTATAACTAGACTGGAGTCAGGCAAGCATTAGTCCGCTTATGTACGCCAGCCCGTCAGCCGGATACAGAAGGTTCTAAAAGCCCATTCCACTAGAGCAGAGTCTCTTCCCTTGGGCAGAATTAGAGAGGTTGTCAGTTAATCCAGATTTGTCAGGCGCCACCTTGGTCTTCCATCGCCACTACTTTCTACAGGTCACTTAGGCTAAATGTAGCTAGGGTGCACAGGAACTTTCCTTTGGGAGGGGAAGACAGTTCTTCTTCGGTTATCCCCTCCCTAAGGATTCATCTATGTTATTCTCTCTGGTTGTGTGTGTGCGGTCGTGGAGAGGGGGAAACCGTAATTACCCGGTAATTGTGTTTCCTTGAACCACACGTCACCCTGGTTTATTCCCTCCCTTGTAATTTGTTTCACACTGGGTGTTCAGCGTTTTGTGTGATCAAGAGCGTGTGAATTTCTCATTGAAGTGATACTGAATGATACGGTGGTCAGATTAATCAAGAAATAAGTCCATACAGTTCCACTCTGTAATCCACTGAAGGCGATGGGGCGTACCGCACAATTTGATCTGGGTTTCCTGTCCCTGGAGGCGGAATCCCTCTGCTCTGGTTGGGTGCTGTCGTGGCAAGGAAACACATTACGAGTGACGTAATTACCGGTTTCGATTCAAAACCAGTCAAAAAGCAAGGTACACCGCAAAAATTCAGATGTGGTTTATGTAACCTTCGGATCCTTCTGCGTTCGTGCAAACTCCCTGTCATCTAGTCTTGTTTACTCCGTATTATAGGGGTTTGTCAGCTTTCTGGGTTAGTGTATGTGTTTCCGGTATACACAAATAGATCGGACCTAGCTATGCCACAATACTGCACTAAATGTCTACAAGACTAAATATTAGATAGTACAATGTACTTGGCTATGTACCATGATTCAGATTGCAATACTGCACAATGAGGCCTCAGCAAGTAATGATGCTGCACTGTGTAAATGAAAATTGCATGCAGATTTTGCAATATAGTGTGTATGGATCATTCACATGTGACTCAACAGGAAGCTTCATGGTTTACTTCAGGTGCCATAAGGCTGGTCTCTAATATGTGGATTGTGTCACACACAGGTGCATGTTAGCAATTGAGTCAGAGAAGTTATGTGGAACATATGTGAAACTTTTCATTTACACAAACAGTATTAAATGATTTGCGAAAGTGTCACACTCCTCCGTACCAGCAACATTATTACTCATCCAAATACTTTTGGAAATCCCATTGTAAGCTGCGCTAAACATATCAGCAGATAAAGTTGTTTGCTTAGAGGGGTTAAGAATCAACAGACTGTCAATATTGCTTTGGGTCTTGTGAATTGGCAAGGTCAATTCTTCAATTAAAGATTAACGACACACCATGTAATTGAGTGAGACACAGTGCAACATAGCTATTATGTAGTAAGACGAAAACTATATATAATTTTTGTGGAGGATTTAACTGCTACAATGGATTGTCTAGGGCAAAATTTGTCGGGACAGCTTCTCGTAGACTTAAGGAAAACCTACCAGTTCAAATGGTAGGGGTAAGCTTTAATGACCGGTGGCTTACTTCGTTAGTGTTATGACGACTGCTGTAATGGCGTTTTCACACTTTTTAAAGTTTACATGGCTGAAGCTGCTTCGGCGCGACCTGCGCGAGCAACATCTCCGGCACTTCCAGTAGGCATGCGCACGTAGCGCCAAGCCTCTATAGCTATAAACTTTAAAAAGTGTTTTAAAACCGCGAGTACAGCGGAAGAATAACACTAACGAAAGTAGCCCTGGCACCCAGCGCGTTTACGATACAGCTTAACACCTACCATTGAAATGGGGAAGTTCCTAATACCTTAGTAATACTACGTTCACACGCTGGTCGGGTGGTACATGGCTAGAGAGCTACGGGCTGTAGACCCTCTCCAGTTAGCCGGGTGAAGGTCGTTGCTGCATTTGCTGTATCGCTGACCGGCGGCTTCACAAAGGAGGTGGCGCAAGGCCGATCCGTCGCCACGGCTAGCCTCGGGTCTTCCAGACCCGAGGTACTTGGGGTTACCTATGAGGAGTGAAAATCCCATATCAGTATGGCAGTAGAATGATAGATCAGAAACGCAGAAAACCTGTCGTACACTAGAAGTCTTAACACAATGGTAAAAAAAATTAAATAAAACCCTAAAAACTCAATCATCCCCCGGTCCCTAGAACTGATATAAATATAACGATAAACAGTAAAAATTCAAACACATTAGGTATCGGCTGCGTCCGAAAAGCCCAATCCATCAAAATAGTAATAACTTTTTTCACGCCGTTTAATCCCATAATGGAAAAATTGGTCAAAATGCCACGTTTTGTGCAATTTAAAAAAATTAAAATTCTTATAAAAAGTGATCACAAAAGGTCGTACAGTGGCCTAAAATGGATAACATTTGTAAACGTCTCAAAAGACGCAAGAAAAACACCTCCAAGACTCCGGTCACCAAAGGTATACGAAAAAGTTATTAGCGCCAGAGACCAAACCCCCCCCCCAAGAAAAAAAACTTTTATCTTTACAGGAGGTTTTCATTTTTTTAAATGTATGTAAAATCTATAAAACCTATACAGTCTATGGTATCCCGTATATCGTACCGACCCAAGAATGAAAGGGACATGGTCATATTGTGGCAATAAGCAGTAAATATCCGTAAAATCCAAGACCACACAAAATACGGCACAAAATCTGTGTTTTTGTTTTTTTTTCTTACCAATATTCAGTGCATTTGGATTTTCTTTTCCCGCTCCAGGACAACGGCATGGAATATATAAAGACCACCCATTTGAAGTGTATTGCATTACACAGAAAATAAGCCAATAACCTAGCTCTTGTACATGGAAAAATAAAGTTATAGATTTTGAAAGTGGGGGGAGTGAAAAATGAAAACTACAAAAGGCTGACGGCGTGAGGGGTAGACACAAGAGTTCTATCCAACTCAATGATTTTAGGGCTATAAATGTGATTATTGTCCTATACTAACTTGATCACTGGTGTCACACTTACTGTAAGCAGCACTCTGATGCCATCCAATCTTCCAATGGTCTACAACAATAAATGGTAAGATGATCGTATTTTCACTCAGGCTTGACGTACAGCTACTTAATGCACTGTTAACTTCATCCATGCAGAATGTATATAATTGCTCAGAGATTTATGCTTACTGGTACAAGGAAGCTGTGCGCTCTGCCCATTACAAAGAATCCCGAAGGGGAAAGTTCACAAGTGTTAAACATAATTCCATATGATTTCCAGATTCCAATCAGTCATGGAGATAAAGTGGCAAACATTTCAATTCTTGTGAACTAAGAAAATAAACTGATTTCCTCTCTGAATTAATTAAAAATCGTAAACCTTAGCATCACATCTTATAGTAATGATGGGCTCTTGTGAGCTTATGAAATGAATGGATATGGTGTGGGTGATCGATGGGTAGCTTATCTAATGGCGAGTATCTGCCATATGCACGTACTAATACTTATTTTGCCTTGTACAGCCGCACCATATGCAAAAGTGAATATTGCTTATACCACAATATCGAGGTTAGTAGGCCTTTAAATACACTCCCGTTGTGCAGAAATGGGCCACAAAAAGGGGAAGTTTTGCCAGGGAGTCAATCACCCCTCCCATCTCCATAGTAGTTGAGCAACAGGCACAAATCTAGGAGGAATAGGAATACACAGTCTGCTAGTTGTGTGCGTAAGGCCTTAGCGGCAAGCTAAGAAGTTAACTGTGTGTAAAATTCTGTATTGTAAGTCTTTTTGTAATTTTTGTTTGCGAACTAAATAAAAATCCTTGTAGAAGGTTTTTCAGCAGGTTTAATGCATGACAATGACCTATACCGATGGGAAGTTCTTATATTGGCCCTCAGCATACATTATAGTAAGTATTTTGATGCTTATATTGTATTTCTATTCTGAAAAAACAAAATAACCAATAACATAATAGAATACTTTATATGGATCGATTTAACTATTTTCCAGTTCTAGTGCACCTCTGCAGACAGGAGCACTGAGGAGTAAAATGGGTACCACAGGGGTACATCAGACAGCAGTCATGCTCTTGGTACATTGAAATAAAGATTTCACTGCAGTCAAGCTTTAACCCCTTCCCGACATTGACGTAATACTACTGCATCGCGGAGGGCTTCCCGCAAAATGCAGTACTCTTATGTCATGCTTCTGGCACAGGCTCCTGAACTGAGCCGGCTCCAGAAGCTGCAGGTGTGGCTATATTTCTCTGATACGCGGGTGTTAACCCCTGACACATCGCGGTCGCGCTGACCGCGTGCGTGCAGGGGCATTTTGGAGAATCTGACAACACAACCCCCCGATCTCTTCTCCCCCTCCCCCGCAGCGCTTACCGGGGTCCGCTGCTCCGATCGCAGCCCCGGGACTGCGGTGCCCGGGGCTGTGCGATCCTCCCCTGTGTGCCGGGTCCCTGCCTTCTGAGTGTGTTACATTACACAGTATGTATGTATACACTGTTGTAATTCGAGACGAGAGCTTGAACAAGTGATCAGGGGATATCACTGGTTCAAGCTAACCGTAAAAGTATAAAAAATGTTAAAAACATTACATTAACTTTTTTTATAATTATATTATTTAAAAAATATTTAAGTCCCCTAAACACAAATATTCCTTTACACATTGCAATAAAGGGAAAAAAAAAACATAAAATCGCCAAAAATTGGTATCGCCGCTCCGTACACTGTACAATAACTCAGAAACATTATTGGACCCGCTGGTGAATGCCGTAAAAACAAAACCCGAAAACCACACCAAAAATGTACATTTTCATAAAATCTCTACACAAAAATGTTCTAAAAAGTGAATCAAAAAAAGTTAGTGCGCAAAAATGGTACCAGTGAAGAGAAACACTCAACACGAAAAATAAGCCCTAAACTAGTCTGTGTCAACCAAAAAATATTAAGTTGCGTCTCTGAAAAGATGGCAATGCAAAAAACAAATGAGATTTCCTCTATATTAATTTTATCCAGTAAATTGTTAAAAATAATAAAAAACTATATAAATGAGGTATCACCGTAATCGTAGTGACCTATAGAATAAAGATAAGTAGATTTTTTAGTGTACGGTGTACGACCCCACAAAAATACGAAAAGAAAGTAAACCAAAATTGACAATTTCTTTTCACCCATACATTCAAGGTTAATAAATCTATCAATAAGCTAATGACCCCACTAAAATGAAGTATTGTAAAGTGCATCTCATGTCGCACGCAGAAAATAAGCCCTTATATGTCCAATTTGCAAAAAATAGATTGTATAGCCAATAAAAAGTGACCAAGCATATCTGCTCTGAATGGCGCAGTCCCCGCGATGCCCTGGCGTGTGCCATACAGCAGTTACCACCACATGGGGTATTATTATACAAGGAAGAGATGGGTATCAAATTTTGTGGAGCGTTTTGGTATTTTTCCACTGAGAATTTGTACATTTTTTTGAAAAACACATTTACTTTCAAATTGCATCCGATTTTGTTTTAACTCCTGTAAAACAATTAAGGGTTAACAAACTTCATAAAGTGTTTTACGTACGTTGAGGGGTGTAGTTTCTATAATGGAGTAACTTATGGGGTTTTACTTCATTTAGGCCTCTCAAAGTGATTTGAAACCTGAGCAGGTCCCTCAATAGCAGGATTTTGCGTTTTTTATGAAAATGTGAAAAATCGCACCTAACGTTCAAAGCCCCAAAACATCCCACAAAAATAAGAGTATGCATAAAAAACCATGTCCACATAAATTAGACATTTAGTGAATGTTAGTTATTACGTTTTTTGCGGTTATGACTATGTATGGAAAAAGTAGAACATTTTGAAGTTCGAAAAATCAAGCATTTTTCCAAATATCTGATTTTCTCATAAATAAATGCAAAACATAACACCAACATTTTTCAACTAACCTGAAGTACAATGTGTCACGAGAAAACAATTTTAAAATCACTTGGATATGTTAAAGCGTTTCAAAGTTATAACCATTTGTAGTGACACAGGGCAGATTTGAAAAAATGGGCCGTGTCAGGAAGGTGAAAAGTGGCTTCAGTGTTAAGGGGTTAAAGGAAACCAACCACCTGAAAACATTTAAAAAAAAAACTTTAAAGGTTGTTTTATGATGAAAAGCACTTCGACAAAGGAAAGCTTAAGTTAACTAGGATATGACTGGTCCCTTCCAATCTTCTAGTGTTTAACAGTGTAACCTAATGAGATTGAGTTATGATGACCCTGGTTTGTCTTAAGTGATTACTCACATAAAATTCTATTTGTCAATTATTGTATAAATATTATTTTTGACACTCCACATCTTGGACTGGTATTGTATTCTGCTCTCTTTTTAGTGACTGTTGCATATTTTGTCACTGATCCATTGCATGATGAACTGCCGTAGATGCAAAAGGCCAAAAGCACAGTTATTATTTATTTTTGTTTTGTTCCCTATTTTCTATCATCTTTTGGAGAGAATACTCCATAATGTACACATTTTCTTTTTGCTCCTTAGTGAGGGTGGTGTTTTTAAAGCACATCTTACTTTTCCAAGGGATTATCCCCTAAGGCCGCCTAAAATGAAATTCATAACTGAAATTTGGCACCCGAATGGTAAGTAGCAATTGCCTCAATTTTTTTCAATTCATTGTCTACATTTTAAAAATAAAATCTTTATAAAAAAAAAAAAATCTAACATACTTAAAATTAAACTATATTCCAAATTCTTGCACAACTACATTGCACATATTCTGAACATCGGGAGGAAATAATTCATGTCAAGCCAAATCCAGGGTTAATGTTGTAACTCTTAAAGGGAACCTGTCAGCAGAAATTGACCTAGTAAAACACTATCAATATGTTGCCAAGCAGCTGAAAACCTTCTAGATTGTTTTTCCTTCATGACCCATTTGTGCTGGCATCCAGAAAATCTTCTTTGAAGTGAGATGTAAACTGGTTGTATAAAGTCAAGGAGGCAGAGATTTTAACACTGAAGTCATGCTCACTAACCAGATCTCCTGAAGTCAAATGCATGATATCAATCAGAGGTGGAGGCATTCAGAGCTCCCCACCTTGACTTCAGTGTTAAACTCTCCGCCTCCTTTACAACCAATTTACATTTCAAGTTGAAAGTTGATTTTCTGGATAATGCCACCACACTGGACCATGAAAGAAACAAAAACTAGATGGTGTTACGCTGTTTGACAACATATTGGTAGTGGTTTAATAGGCTAATTACTGATGGCAGGTTCCCTTTAATACTGTGAATATCAATTTAGATCCATACCCTTTTATCTTTTACTTGAGTAATGATGATCTAACCATAGGGCTACAATTAAAACATACAAAGTCAATATAACCACTCATGGATCACCACTTCTTATTTCAGTTTAAATGTATTGCTGTGTTGGTGATAAAAGGAGATAAATCCAATATGGAATCTCCCAAAGTAAAATAATGTGCTTATGTTAAGGAAGAAGTCTTAGACTGAAGTGTGGCAGAAATGTGTTCAGTGAAAAACCTGACTCTTTCCATCAGTTTTCAGTCAGTTTGGAGTTATATTAATTAGCTCACAGACCCAGAAGCCTGGTTTGATCTGAAAGCTTAGATTCTGATAATTTAATATAACATACAAAAAAATTATAATAAAGAACCATACTTTTGGTATAACCTCATTTTTATTTCCTCTCTTTCCAGTTGACAAGAATGGTGATGTGTGCATTTCTATTCTTCATGAGCCTGGAGAGGATAAATATGGCTATGAAAAACCAGAAGAGCGCTGGCTTCCTATCCATACGGTGGAAACTATAATGATCAGTGTCATTTCTATGCTAGCAGACCCCAATGGAGACTCCCCAGCCAATGTAGATGCAGCAGTATGTTCACGTTTTATATTATGTTGTGGGGTAATCTTTGTAATTTTCTAATGTTCTTATTAAATTCAATCCGCTCAGTCCTGGTTATTGGATGACCTGTTGGAGGTGTTCTGAGTAAAAGTGGTTATACACATTACTATTTTGGAGTGCACAATACCAGGGGGGTTAAATTTCAGATTACTCTTATCACTTGTTCTTGCACTAGATAAGTTTCCAAAGGTTTCTGCAAAATCTCTTTAGTCAATTTGTGATTTCATTTGAACAGCTTTCTTGAGCGGTAAATTCAATTTACCTTTCATAGTTAACCTTATACAGAACCTGAACAAACACCTAGAAAACCACGTAAGGTAAAATCGCAGGTACCAGCAGGTCACCACAACAGTTTATATTTGTAGCATGAAGTATATTGGAAAGATTTGTGCTTATGTGTGTTGCATACAATCTTTTTTTTTTTTCTATAAGCTAAATATTTTCTTTTAATCTATTTATCTATCATAGAAAGAGTGGAGGGAAGATCGAAATGGAGAGTTCAAGAGGAAAGTTGCCCGCTGTGTAAGAAAAAGCCAAGAGACTGCTTTTGAGTGACATTTATACAGCAGCTAGTAGCTTCACAATTTCAGGGTATGTTTTTATTCACTGTCCAATATGCAGTATTTGTGTAGTAGAGCTTTATTACTTGGTATATGTGGCACCCTTTTAATAGAGGTATAAGTTTAACTTTACTGTATTGTTTTACGGGATTCAAGACGGGAAGCTCAGAAAAATATATCCCCTCCTCCCCCATGTAATGCATTGATGTGTCTGTCTATAAGATACGTTTTAAAATGCTGTAGTATGGAACAGACACACCAGTCAGTTCTTCACTGATGTAAGTATAGAAAGTGAAAGTATACAAATTTAGCTTCAATGAAGGACTGACTGGTTTGTATTTACAAGGAGCTGAATAGTTGGCTGGTACAAAGGGCTTGTTCTTGGCCAAATCCTTTAACACTTGCTGATTAAGGAATCTATATGAATCATTGATAAGGTCTTACATTTCTCTAATATATCTTCTATGTTTTTACTTAACAAATGTATTATAGTTTTGAATATGAAAAAATTAAAAAAAAAATTTCTCCTTATCCCTTATAGGTCTCCATTTGAGAAACAAGGCACTGTTTTTCCTGCACTCTACCCACCTTTTTGCTGGACTTTTTGTTGTAATTAGTTGGCAAACACTGGCTGGCACCGGGGTTGCAATAAAACATGCCAGTTATCAATGCTGACAAGAGCCTAAAAAGTGCCAACTTAGGTGATTTTCGCATTTCAAAAATCTAAAGAACTGCTTTAAACTTCAGGAAGAATTGTACAGACGTGTACATAGCACAACATGATCCCGATAATATATATAATGTTCATGTACATCCTTAAATACACATTGTACCAAATAATGCTTTCTACGTGAAAGGATGCAAACACAGCAAGAAATTAAGGAAGAGTGTTTGTACGTGAAGCTTGCCAGTCTTGCTTTTCAGCCTGTTCTCCAAATTCCTTTTCTCCTTTATCCATTTTCCCCACTTCTAGAGGAAGTTGGACAGTTTTTGAACAGTGCAGGGTCCCCCGTTTTCCTCTCAACAAGTGCTAATGAAGTCTTACAAATATATCTTCCATTTGGTATCAAAATTGAAAGTTCTTTCTATGCAGAAAAGCCCTTTATTGGTATTGGTTGGTAAAGCTGTAAGTAATGGTTTTAATATTTCTGTGCAGCAGGATTTTAGAATACCCCTCCTCCACTCCCAAATGTTTCCACTTTATTGTCTTCTGGCCTCACAATCGTATGACTATATATTCTTTTCCAATACATGTAGTCACTGCAGGAGTTTGGTTACCCATTTTGTGATGATTCATATTTAACCCCTAAGGGGAATGTGGGAACTAAACTTCTGAAGTGCCTTATGACCCAACAAAATGTTTTGTGAATCCCCTGGTTCTACTGAGTCAATGTAAACACATGCTGCTGTACTAAAAAGTTTGCTCATAGAGCCTTAAATCCCTGCTGCTTTTACTTAAACAATCAGTGAACTGGTAATTTGCATTTTCTTTACAATGCTAGTCCTTAACTGCCTGGTCTTGAACTTGAAAGATGGAAAGCATGCATACGTGTCAGTCTATTAAATTATCTTCAGGGTTTGACATAATGTTGCATTTTCTCTCCCTCTCCCTCCCCCTCCCCAATGTGACTTTTCCACTTTCTCCTATCATCCTTTCTACTTCTCAGCAGTTTTTCCGCACCCATTGTACAAAGAGAAAATTGCGATGTATATTTTCATGTAATTTGATTTTGGAATTCTGTCACCTACTGTAGTGCGTTCTTCCAAAATATAATTTTTTTTTCCAATAAGTCTTATCTGTGTGAATCCATCATTGTCTTACACTTGCAAAGTCTGCAGAAGGCTGCAGTACAGGCAATCTTGTACGACTAGAACTAGATGTGGTAAAAGGTTACAATTGGTTCTTATGTATTTGTACACCAATTAGGCTTGATTATTAACAAACTCCATTTTGTTGCAATATGGCCATTTCTAGGTGTAATAGCTTCATAAAGCTTAACCAAAAGTGACCTAAAAGTATGTCACAATGCCTCTAAGGATGTATGATGAGGCGTCACTGCAGTCCTCTTCATTGTTAGCAGATGTTTACTGCATAATGCCAGCTGTTAACAGATTAAATGCCGGTGGCCCTTTTTTTCTCTCCCACATTTCCATATGGTGTAATCAAGGGGCAGCAATCTGATGCTATGACAGCCAGGCCCATCATTCAACCACATCTGTCAATCTGTTGGAGGCCAAAAAATAGCCCCCATTTCCCTAGAACTGGAATAAAAATAAACATGTTAGGTATCCCCATGTCCCTTTTAAAATATATAAAAAGATTATTCCCGCTGCAGTACCCCATAACTGAAAATGGTGCCCACTTTTGCCATTTCACAACACAAAAAATGTAATTAAAATTTTGTACAGTCCCCAAAATGGTAGCAATGTAAAAATCAGCTACTGCTGCAAAACAGAATAACACCATCTTCTTACATAGGATAATATAATAATATATAATATAATAATATTTTTAAACCAAATAAAACCTCTATAAATCTGGTATCTCCGTTATCTTATTGACCCAAAGAATATAGGAGAGATCTCATTAGACGGACACAGTGAAAAGTGTAAATGCAGAGCCCACAAGGAAATTGCACAAGTACTAAAGCTAGAGAGTTCTACTTGTTATGCAAAAATCAAGCCCTCATACAAATCTGTAAATGGAAAAATAAAGTTTAAAGCTTTTGAAGGCGGGGGCAGATCAAGAGCAAAAAACTTAAACGCAAAAAGGGCATTTGTGGCAAGGGGTAAAGATGTGTTGAACGTATGATGGAGGAAGGAACATCTTGCTTGACAGTTTTGACAAAAGTTTGATCTGTGGGATTATATTGTAAATTTGAAGAGGCGGTCTCTCATATGTCGTGAGAGTGTCTGTTGCTTTTCATAGGATTGTGCTTGCTACATGACCCATTGCTGAAGGATACTTATTACTAAATTAGGAAGTGCACAAGCTAAATATTTCATCAAGAATGTTCAAGATCAGCCTATATTGCTGCAGCATGTCAGAAATTCTTCTCTTCTGTTGTAATTGAGTAGCTTGAATCATTCACCACTGGTTTGGTTACCAGAGAATTCTTTTAATATGGACTGGTCTCCAAAATCTGTAATTATACGTATGGATCCATAATATATCAGTGTTTGGAGATACTTCTCTAATTGTGATTGTAGTGACCTCTACCGATTTAACATATGCTTGTCATCGCCATCCCAGTATTCACATCGACTTCCACATCTTAGTAAAATTCCATTTCTAAAGATATAAATGAAAAGGAACCTTTCACCCCCTTTTACACCACTAAAATACCAGACTCTCCTCCGTGCATATGCAAATGAACAAAGTCACTTTTTGACACTTTTGAGGTAAGTCACAAGTAAGGGTGAGGGTTATTTCAGATGTCTATTTTCTGAACCCTTATTAGAAGACTAAAATCCTGCCTTCTGTACCTTCAAGATTTAAAAATTTTCATCTTTCAAATTGCATCTGGATTGTCAATACCAAAAATACGGACAGTTATACTACAGTATGTCTTGTGTGCAGCTCTCGTTTCCAACTGTAATTCGGGGGGGCTGGTGGTTTAGTGGGGTAAAACCTGAGTGCAGTACAGGCAGCTCCTGACTTGCAGAAAATCCCTAGTTACAAATGGACCGCTCTCCCCAATGTGACTATACTTCCTTTACTTTAGTCTCTGGCTGCAAGATCAACTGTAAGGTGTTTGCAATAAAGCTTTATTTTTAATCTTTGTTCCCATGTTAACCCAAAATGTTCGAAATCCAATAGGGACAGGCACCAAAAATAATTCGGCTGTAGTTGCACTTAAAGGGGTTTGTCCATAAAAGAAAGCTCTCAAATTTTAATTCCGTAGTGCTCTTTACACATTAAAGATCAATTTTAACCCCCTAACTTTGGAATTCTACAATGAGCATCACTGAGTTCTATGAGCTAAAACAGCAATAAAGCTGAGTTGTATTGTAGAGTGGGAGGAGACTCTCTAAGCAGACATTTCATGATTTCTCTGTTCTATGAGATGCCATGTGCTTAGATAATCAGGGTACAGGTTTATCTACACTTTTATTTAGCCTCTGACTCCTAAAAAAGAGATGAGAACGATCAGAGTTCTGAGATGAATGTAAGACTCAATAAAATGCTTAGTTCTGCTATCCCACCTATAACGCATAGAGTCAGTTCTCCTATGCCACAGCCCCCGCCCTCCAACCTCCCTAGGATAAAGACCTTATCTGTCTGTAGCTAACAGATAAAGTGAGGGCACACTGCTGCTTGCTGGCAGGAAGTGCCTGTGTCTCAGCTTTTCTTGTAATGCAGAAGGCAGAGAGCACTGCACACAAGAGAAGGTATTCATGGGGAGAATCCAACTATAGTACAAAGATTTACGGTTGTATCCAGGGGCAGCCAAAATTGTAAACACCAGGACTGATAGATGGGTTGGAATTATATCCGTGAAATGCTGTATCATTGTTAACCGTGAATTAGAGAATGTGTTTGTTATCCTGAGTATATTTAAAATTCTTGTCTTTGTGGGAATACACCTTTAAATTTACATGATTTAAATATACCTGTTCTGACTTGCATACAAATTTTTAAAACCCCTTCTATGTAACCCAGGGACTGCATGTATAAGGATATAAAGAGAATAGAGAGTGGGGCAGCACAGCAATGCAATGAACAGCCAATTTAATCTATGGGTGATATTTTAAATGACCTTGAAGTGTAATCTTTATTGAATGACTCTCTGGCTTTGAATGTGGACTTTGTTGTGTATTATCTTTAGCTTTGGGGATGTAGGGTTTTTCTATTGTACTGATGTTTTGGTCTCCATATTGTACTATTAGTTTCTGGCGTTATTGCAGGCAATAACACAAAAAGCTCCAAATTTGGTTTGCTCCAAAATCTCTGCCTATTTATTTCTTTTGCTAATCAAGAGTAATTAGTCCTGCAAAAAAAACAAAAATTAATTTTCCTGAAATGAATAATCCATTAAAGTATATAAATTTTATATACCGTATATAACTTACCGTATAAGTGCCATAGCTTTTGAAATTTGTTTTGTCAATTTGGCTGTGTGAGGGCTTATTTATTTCGAAAAGACCCTCATATTTTCTTCTGAAATCCAATAGGGACAGGCACCAAAAATAATTCGGCTGTAGTTGCACTTAAAGGGGTTTGTCCATAAAAGAAAGCTCTCAAATTTTAATTCCGTAGTGCTCTTTACACATTAAAGATCAATTTTAACCCCCTAACTCTGGAATTCTACAATGAGCATCACTGAGTTCTATGAGCTAAAACAGCAATAAAGCTGAGTTGTATTGTAGAGTGGGAGGAGACTCTCTAAGCAGACATTTCATGATTTCTCTGTTCTATGAGATACCATGTGCTTAGATAATCAGGGTACAGGTTTATCTACACTTTTATTTAGCCTCTGACTCCTAAAAAAGAGATGAGAACGATCAGAGTTCTGAGATGAATGTAAGACTCAATAAAATGCTTAGTTCTGCTATCCCACCTATAACGCATAGAGTCAGTTCTCCTATGCCACAGCCCCTGCCCTCCAACCTCCCTAGGATAAAGACCTTATCTGTCTGTAGCTAACAGATAAAGTGAGGGCACACTGCTGCTTGCTGGCAGGAAGTGCCTGTGTCTCAGCTTTTCTTGTAATGCAGGAGGCAGAGAGCACTGCACACAAGAGAAGGTATTCATGGGGAGAATCCAACTATAGTACAAAGATTTACGGTTGTATCCAGGGGCAGCCAAAATTGTAAACACCAGGACTGATAGATGGGTTGGAATTATATCCGTGAAATGCTGTATCATTGTTAACCGTGAATTAGAGAATGTGTTTGTTATCCTGAGTATATTTAAAATTCTTGTCTTTGTGGGAATACACCTTAAAATTTACATGATTTAAATATACCTGTTCTGACTTGCATACAAATTTTTAAAACCCCTTCTATGTAACCCAGGGACTGCATGTATAAGGATATAAAGAGAATAGTGAGTGGGGCTGCACAGCAATGCAACGAACAGCCAATTTAATCTATGGGTGATATTTTAAATGACCTTGAAGTGTAATCTTTATTGAATGACTCTCTGGCTTTGAATATGGACTTTGTTGTGTACTATCTTTAGCTTTGGGGATGTAGGGTTTTTCTATTGTACTGATGTTTTGGTCTCCATATTGTACTATTAGTTTCTGGCGTTATTGCAGGCAATAACACAAAAAGCTCCAAATTTGGTTTGCTCCAAAATCTCTGCCTATTTATTTCTTTTGCTAATCAAGAGTAATTAGTCCTGCAAAAAAAACAAAAATTAATTTTCCTGAAATGAATAATCCATTAAAGTATATAAATTTTATATACCGTATATAATTTAATTTTTTTTTTTCCTAGCTTTTGAAATTTGTTTTGTCAATTTGGCTGTGTGAGGGTGTGTTGGCTTATAAATTTCGATCACACCCTCATATTTTCTTCTTGATAATGGATAGTTAAGAGTGAATTAAGTTTTTTTTTTTTTTTTATTGCAATTAATATAATTTTTGGGTGATGGATGATTAAAAAAAAATAAAGGAAAATCGCCAAAATTGAAAGGTTTGGGTTTTTTATTTTTTCCTAGGATAAATTGCTTGAATACTTGTAGATATACACGTGAGATTGTTTGATCTCTTATATCAGTGGTGGCTAACCTATGGCACGGGTGCCAGAGGTGGCACTCAGAGCCCTTTCTGTGGGCAGTCGGCCATCACCAAAGATGACTCCAGGTATCTTCCTAAAGTCCTAGACAGCCCAGGACTTTCTGTGCACAGAGGTATTTTAAAGTGACAGAGCTACCTGGGACTACTGGAGGGGTGGAAAGGTGTGGACAGATCTTGGTTATCATTGTAGCTCCTGCTCCAGCCCTGACAATTCTTCCTGTTTATGGGACCCTGGAGGGAAGCTCCAATCATCTAAATTTCTTCTATTTTCTGCTTTATTGATGTTCTCAGGGTGCTGAAATGAATGAAATCTGTGACTAATTACATTTATGTGTTGGCACTTTGCGATAAATAAGTGGGTCTTGGTTGTAGTTTGGGCACTCGGTCTCTAAAAGGTTCGCCATCACTGTCTTTTATAATGCACTGCACTACTACTTATGAAGTGCAGTGATTTACATCTCTCCTAATAGGCATCTATTAGGCCTTACATGTCAGAGTCCTTTACTGGACCCCGGGCTGCAGTGCAACACCATCGGGGCCCTGCAATTAGTCACAGGGTGCCGATGAATAACAGAGGGGCACGCACTCCCTTTGTAACCGCTTAAACATCAGTGTCTAAGGGGTTAAACATCCAGTATTGTCACTTTTCTGATCCCGGGGGTGTTGCTACCGGGCTGTGTTACACACGGTCATGCTGTGATATCGCAGCCCTGCACTGCCACTTGCAGGACCTGATGTCCTGCAATCTCTTCTTCTGACGTGCTGCCTTTCATCAGAAGTACCCTTTATGACTATAGTAGAATCTCAATACGACTGTCATTAAGGAGTTAATGTATTCTGAAGCTCTCTTAAATCTCTTGTGCCATGCAGACACATACTCTTTTTCCGCAATTTCCCCCAAAGGCTTAGAAAATGACTGTGCTCTTCTTGTCCTGATTCATAGAAAATCCTTTGCTTCCAGTGATGCATAGTACTAAACTCACTAATGCAATATGAAGGTATGGCTATAGAGAATCTAAGATCCATGTTTTCCACTTGCTTGTAAGGTTGGGTTCACACCACATTTTATGTATACACGAAGACTAAGCAGATATGTTGGATGCTTGCCATATGACACACAGTGGCAGAAGGAGGCATAGTGGTCTCAGACTGGCCACTATACATCTTGTACATCAAAAAATGCAGGATGGAAAGATGTAGCAAGCTTTCCGAGGAGAGTGGATCCCCGGGCGATGTATCCCACTGTATAAGAATCCTCCTGACCTGTGCTTACAACATATGCCAAACCCGGCCTAACAGTCATATGACTTGATATACGCACTTAATGACCAGTGGTGCATATTTCTGTGGTAAAACATAAGATGCCACTGATCATTATGTATGGCCCCCAATGATGCTGACGGTACTAGTTGACAGAGATCCAAGCGTACGAGTGCCACAGAACAACTATTGTGTTGTGTGTCTGCAAGTAAACATTTTACCATAACCAACAAATGTAAGAAAAAATACATTGGTAGAGATGTATCAATCTATACAGGACTGATTTGCACATGAAATGCTGTGAACCACATATTGAAGATTTTAGATAATTTTTTTTCTTTTTAGGCAGTTTTCTGAATTGTCTGAAAAAGGGCATGTCCTTCCAGAAAATTACCTGTGCGCCATGATATTCAATATTATAGCACAACAAACTAAACCAACTAATAGGAGTTGTATAGTATGATTCTCTAGTCTTATACTGCACCAGATTAATCATTAAGCATCAGACACTGATTAATCTGGTGCAGCACAGAGCTGTCTAGTTCTACTCTGCACTGGTCTATAGACCGATACATTAATACTTTTTCCCAAATGTCTACAATTTTTAGATCTTTTTAAACATTTTCCACTTCCCCTTCCTGAGAGAATTTGGGTTTGTTTTTCAAATATTAAAATGTAGTTGCCGGATAGCCACTATGGTTTACATAGGTTAACAGTTTTATCAGATTTTTAATGGCCAAATACTCTTTGCCAATATCTTTGTCTTTCGTCTTCCATATGTGTATATGTCCTCCTAAAGTGCTGCCATTAGCCTTTAGATTTAATGTTCTTTTTCCACCATTTTTTCTGTTATGGATCAATAAGAGAATTAATACAAGTGAAATGTGTATCTGCTGGCAAAGGTTGATGTACCATCTTTCAGAGCAGATGTCTCAGAATCACATAAAGTGATAAATCCTGTTTGCTGGAAAGCTTTTCAGCACACCATCCCCCCTGCATGCCAATTAGGTTTTTGTTCACGTACTAATTGGTAATGGTAAGGATTTGTTGCTTTGTTAGGTCAGTACTTGGGTCTGCTCTATCCCCATTTTCATCATTTGCAATACCCACTCAAATTGCCAGCTCCTGAATGGTGTTTTCTGGTAAGCAGACAAAATGTGTTGCTTGACAGTTGGTTAGTAGCCAGACACAATAGACTTGCCTACACGGAGAATGATATGTGCTTGGCTTCCAGCAGGGAAGGACTCGGAGTGGCAGCCAGCTGGCATCCAGTCATGTTACAAAAGATGTTTCTTGTCTGCTGTGTTTCAGTAATATAGTTAAACATGAGAGCAAAGCAGTGTAATACGAAAATGTTTTCTTAGTGCCTCAGAGTTCACACACAAGACTTTCTCAGAAAATGATGCACTGGTATGTTGTATTAAACGTTCATTAACTATCACTTTTTAAGGTTGACAAAGATGTGTTTCCACCAGTTGAAATGTAATCTTAAACATAAATCAAGGACAGGATTTAAAGGACATCTGCCATCAGTAGACAAATATCTGAAAATAGACTCCTATAACTTAGGCTAAATTCACACTACCGTTCCTTCCCTACATTAAAGTGAAGAATGGAGGTTTAACATATCAGTTAAAAATCCAATTGACATCAATGGAAATTTTGTGTCCTCTGTTATGGTCAGTTTGTCATAGATCCATTATTCTTTATTTTTTTTTTTTTAACTGAGGAAGTACGGCAGCCACTGTCACTTTTTTTCCATCCAAAATATGCATGGATAACGGATTCCTGCCTAAACGGAACAAAATGGATGATATAAAATTTGATGTCAATGGGATTTTTAAGTGATAAGTTTAAAACTCCGTTCAACCTTTATTCTTTACTTCGCCTTACCGCTTCATCTTATAAGCCTTACCGGTTCATCTTATTATGTTTATTAAACCATTTTTATTTTCTCACAGAACGGAAGCATTCTTAAAAATTATAATTTATTCAGTCCCCCTGTATTGGTCACACTGCCAGTGACGTCATCCAGCAGTCTGCAAGTCTTTATGGAGTTGGCTGCAAGCAAAGAAAGTCTCTGCAAGATTTTGGGTGACATCACCGGCAGTCTGAAAGATACATCGGTGGGACGTGGCTAAAATGAAAATAAGGGGGTTGTGAATAAAAACATGCTCCGGAGCAAGGACGTGTTTAGGTGGCGTAAGCCTGAGCCTGTTCAGTTCATTTGCATATTTTCTATCTTTTTTAGTCCCGGCTGCAATGATCAGCTGTAAGGTGTCTGTGATAAAGCTTTATTGATGATCCTTCTTCCCATTAAAGCAAAACATTTTGAAAATCTTATTGACTGAGGGGCAATATTTATTTTATTTTTTTTTAAATATACAGTTCTGACTTACATACAAATTCAACTTAAGAACAAACCTAAAGAACATATCCAGAGAGAGAGTGAGACTATATCAACTCAGCTGGGCAGTGAGGGTTTTAGTGTGAATTAGTTGTGTGAAGGTGGCACATTCCTGCTGTTCTTTACTTTTTAATGTAGTCAGGAGTAAACTACTTTACCACCAACATGGAGTGCAGTGCATATATTGCACTGTGTCTTTACCCATCCAATATGACAGGGCCTGAACATCTCTATAAAATGTGGCATAATATTATGGCTCAATGTTGGTAATGGTGAATGAGCTGAGCCCTCATGATACACAGTGGGTGTCTTCTTTGTTACCTGGGAAATGGAATGTCGGGTGGAATGCAACCTCACCTAATAGGTTTATATGCTGCCATACTGGTACCAATTGCTAACATTCCCCTCTTTCTCCAGACATCAATTCCATCTCCTTTGGATTTTTTTCAGGCTTTCCATTAAAAAGAATTTTAAAATGTGCCAATAGATAGAATAAGAACTTTAGTTGGTAAGGTGCTGATAGGTTCCTGTTGGCGTTTGCTGACAAAGTTCATAAACTATACGTTTTGCACTCTTATATACTTGTGGTTAAGTCCCATGGTTTCACACTAAACAAGGCTTAAAAATATTTCACCATTTTTCCAACAAAATGAAAGTAAATTAGTGTAAACTCGCCGGGAAGTGAATCTACATTACAATGTTATCATAGGGGTATGGAGAGTTTCTCATGGGCTGAGCCTCTTTATACAGGGCAGGTGTATGCTTTGTTATGTTTACTGGTTAAAACCTTAGAAAATATATATATTTTCATGCAACATACCAGTACTGCAATATACACATAAAGAGATGGCAGGATGTAGCAGTACAGACTGAAGGTATTCTTTTGAAGAATTCTGAAGTTAAAAATTCTACTTGGGTTTAATAAATGTATGATGACTTAACTTGGCTAAACATTTCCATGTGGTGCAAAGGTCCAACATCAAGAGAGGACCTAAGTGCAGTTTTGTGGAACACATCAATGCAGTGAAGTCCGTGCTATTGGAGTTACCTGACGTCTATAAATAATGTCAGTGTGAAAACCAGTTAGTCTCATTAAAGCACAAATGTTTTATATCATTAGTAACCCACAGCCAAAGTCTTTAGTTTTTTTTTTTTTTGGGGGGGGGGAGGAGATTTTTTCTTTTAAGCAGTGTACAAGCTTCCAGACGTACCTCTCCTGGTTTCCAACTTTCTGCCATGTTCTAATTCAGTGAGCAAATGAACTTACTGTAGCTGTTGCCAATCCTCAAACAGGACTACTGTAGCACAACAAAAGTAGGGAAAAAGGTACAAGCAGGGCCGGCGCTATGGGTAGGCAAAGGGGGCAATTGCCCAGGGCCCCCTTAAAGGGGAGTATCTCTTCTTTCAAATGAATCTTGAATTTTGTTTTTTAGGTTCCCTGGACCCAGAGATATTCAGGTTTAAAGTGAGAATATCAGGTGCCATTTTTATATATAAAAAATTACTCCTAACGGCATTTTAACAGTTAATATCTCTGTTTTCCTGATACTTACAAACACATTTGGATTCATATAAAAGAGGAGACTATTCTTTCGTAGGAAAAAAGAAGTGAGGTTCTATGTGTCACAGAGCCAGAGATACAGTCCTCTGAAGTGTCCCCTCCCCCCCCTCCAGATTCTTAGCCGGCAGCTACAGGGAGAATTTGCTGCACACAGGAGCTACTGCACCTCACAGATAATGGAAATATTCACTTTATATATTACTATATTTTGAGAAGGAATAATATCACCTAATATTCATGTTTTAACCCTTCTCTATGCAGAACTATCTAAGAACACACTTTCTCTCTTATTGCCTATTATTTTGTGATTTTTTTTTATTTATTTATTTTTATTTATTTTTTGTTGGGAAAATTAACTGATACGATGAACATTCGATCCTCTTCACCTAAGGTGACTACACCGTGACCAGAACATGTCCAAAAACTTATATGTAACACCAAAAGCACACACATGTTCTGGAATAAAGATTTTATTTCCCACCATCCTCTGTTATTTACACCTATGTTATTACGTTCTCACTCAAATTCTTATGAATTGTGGAGGGTCCTGTTTTTGTGCGGATAACACAATGGCGCACATCTAAAAGTGACTTTTATTATCTTATTAGCTTTGGTTTATGGATATAGTTATTTATTTGGGTCACCATTGTGTAAGGAACATACAATGATAGATCTGTGTGACGCTCAGTGCAATTTTCTCCAGTTCCCTTTGCTGCATATTTTGGTGAATATATTGGTGTGGGGTATGTATGATCTCCTCACATCTTACTGTTTTAGGAAAGTATATTTTCTTTTTATAAGTATTCTGGATTTGTACATATTTTAGAGGAAATTTTGAATGTTAATTGCCAAATGCATCGCCTGGTTGTCTGCTTTCAAAATTATATAGGTTTTATGGCATCTTTACTTTTTATTCTGATTTATTGCTATATTTTGCAGGTTTTCTAGTTTAAAAGCAGATATCTAGTTATTACAGTTTTAGTGATATTATGTGGATTTATTTATGTGAACATATCAATATGGGACATTTGTGAACTCTACACATGTCCATCTGTTACATTTAAGAGATGTGAAGGTAAATTTGGAACACATTTTTTGCCATCAAAGTCAAATTTTAAGTATTTTTTATAAAATGTTTCAGTTTGAATTAAAATTGCATGAAGGCGCCTATGTCTATAAACTCTTTGATGCAATTTTGAAAATGGGGCTAGTGTCTGCTTTCAGAAAATATCGGTCCCTGTCCCCAATGGGCCTCAGTCTAATCAACCTACCAGTAATTTTTTGGAGTGTGGGAGGAAACCGGAGGACCCAGAGGAAACCCACGCAGACACAGAGAGAACATACAAACTCTTTGCAGATGTTGACCAGCGCTGCAAGGCTGTAGTGCTAACCACTGAGCCACCATGCTGCCCATCAAACTCCCAATGATTTATCTCGTAAAAAATTCTCCAAAATTACAGTTTGCTTTACCATACTAAAGGGAGCCTCTTGCTGACTGTGACTAGTCATAAAATAGCTTTATTTTGGGGCCCCACTTTTAGTTTTGCCCAGGGCCCCACTTTGTCTAGAACTGGCCCTGGGTACAAGGGTATGATAAACAGTAGGGCAGGCAAGGGAAGGGTGGATTGCTGTCATCTTAGCTCGATACCATGTGGTATATCACGCCTTTTGTAGGGCATTCGGGTAGGAACCAACTAAATGATATCCAAGAGTCAAAAATTTTTCCAGTCTCTTTCAGAACTGAGTCCTATATCATTCTTCTCCTCTAAAGCATTGTGGGTTGTTACATCTACTCGGCAGCGGTATTTAAAATTTAAAGTGCCAAACTCAATTGTGGCACTTATATAACATTGCCACATGTAAGCTGCCATTTTGGATTTGATCACTGACAAAAATGGGCAGTGGCGGTTTATACACCCAAGTGGGGTCTATAAAAAAAAAAAAAAGTAACAATGCCCATTTTCCCAGAATGCATATAAAAAGAATCATAAGCATGTTGAGGTATCCTTATACCCAAAACTGCCTAATATAGCAAAATAATGATCTATGCCTGAATTATATCTGTGAAATGCTGTATTTTTTTTAATAGCATTACATTAGAGAATGTGTTATTTTATTATCCTGAGTACATTTAAGAGACTTGCAATCGTGGGAATACCCCTTTAACCCCTTCACGCTCTGCGACGGATTTATCTGCGGTCGGTGCATGTCCTTTTTGTATACTGGTGCCCAAATCTGTACACAATATTCCATGTGTGGTCTGACCAGGGATTTGTATAAGGGCAAAACTATGTCTTTATCATGAGAATCTATTCCTCTCTTTATACATCCCATAATTGTATTTGCTTTATTTGTAGCTACCTGACTCTGGTCACTAAAATGTTGTTTACCATCCACCTATACCCCCAAGTCTTTTTGACTGTTTAGAACATAATTATAGTTTTTGTTTCCATGGCCTAAGTTCATAACTTTACATTTTATGTGCATTCAGCCTCATGAGCCATTTCTCTGCGCATTCCTCCAGCTTCCACAAATTCCTTTTTGTAATGTTATACTATTGGCCTTGGTATTAATTACTTTTACACAGCTTAGTATCATCCGCAAATATTGAAACTTGACTGTGTAAACCCTCTACAAGGTTATAACCCCTAATGGACGCAGGGTTTTTTTCCATAACTTTTTCATTTTTCTGTGTACAGAGCTGTATTGGGGATTTCTGCGTAACAAAATTTACTATTCAGTGACGTTATTTATTATTCTATGCCATGTACTGGGAAACTGGAAAAAAATTCCAGTGTCATGAAATTGGCAAAAAAACCATTTGCATCACTTTTATTGCTAGCTCCGTTTTCATGACTTTCACTGTATGCTCCAAACAAAAACTCTGCCTTATTCTTTTGTTCGGTACGGTCACAGTATTACCAAATTTATATAGGTCTATTGAGTTTTAATACATTTTCAAAAGTTAAACAAATGTGTATGAAAAAAAACATTACTAATCACTAACTTTTTTCATACTTTGGTGTATGGAGCTGTGTGAGGTGTAATTTTTTGCAAAATGAGCTGACTTTTTCATTGCTACCATTTTGAGGACTGTAAAACCTTGTGATCACTTTTTATACATTTTTTTGTGATGTAAAATGGTGTAATAGCGTTTCAGACATTTGGGTGCTATTTTTACATTGAGGTTCACAGACGGCAATAACCGTTTTTATATTTTGATAGATCTGGCATTTTGAGACGTGGTCGCCACACATGTTTGTGTTTTCTACTGCTTATTATGTTTTATATCAATTCTAGGGAAAGGAGGCTGTAATTAGATTTTATAGTTTTTTAAAATTTTTTTTTTTTTAGACCCTCTGGGATATTTTAACCCTCTTCATACAGCCTCCACACCGCATGAACAAGTTAATAAAAATATTAAAAAAGTGGCCCCAACCCAATCTGAGAATGTGCCATTAATGATGACCCTCTGTTTTCTATCAGTAAGCAAATTACTTACCCAAATACCACAGATTTTCCCCAGGTCCCAGCAGTCTCATTTTATGTACCAACTTCTTATGTGGCAATGTATCAAATGCCTTGGAAAAGTCCAGATATACAATATCCACAGCCACCCCATGTCCCGACTAGAACTTACCTCCATGTAGAAGCCAATCTGACAGGACTAATCCCTTATAAACCCATGCTGATGCTTGGTTATAAGGTTATGTACAGTGAGATACTCTAGGATAGCAACTCTAACAAACCCTTCAAATATTTTCCCTCAACAGAAGTTAAACTCAACGGTCTGTAGTTTCCAGGATCATATATTATATTGTGAATAAGTCTGTCTACCACAGCACACAATTCATGCAGTACACAGGAGTGTATGTCATCTGGGCCTGGTGTTTGTCTATATTAGTGATTTTGAGGCATCCCTGCACCTTTTCCTGGTTAAACTCTTGAGAATAAAAAAAAAAAATGTAGATTATTCTTCATCATGTCTTTCTTTCACCATGGGATTTTCTTGTGTAAAGACAGTCTAGAAGGCGATATTTAATAGATTGTCCCTTTCCTTGTCTCCCTACACCATGACCCCTAGGTTATTCCTCACAGGGCCCACAATCTCCATTTTTAGTCTCTTATTATTTATATACTTGAAAAATTATTTAGGATTATTTTGACTTTCCTAGGCAATATTTCTTTGTCTCTATTTTTGCTGCCTTTATCTGTTTTTTTACAAAAAATAATTTTTCTCTCTATAATCCTGTAAAGTCTCATTGCTACCTTCGCGTTTATTGCTCCCCTACAGAACTAGTGAAAATCATTGGCTTTTTCTTGTTTCTCTTTCTCTTTTCCCATATGGTATGTGTTTTTCATAGGCCTTTTTTTTTAGTGAAAATCTCAATTTTTTGGGGGTGCTTTTGTTTTTGAGAACATTTTTTCCAGTTTATGCATTTAGCAATTATGATGTGATAATCAGTATTACCCAGGTCTGTTGGTTAGGATAAGGTCCAGGAGTTCCCCCCTTGTTGGCTTCAGGACTGGTTTTGACAGCTAATTGTCTTTTGTTATTGACAAAAACCTGCTGCCTTTGAAGGACCTGCAGGTTTCTGTCCCCCAGGCTATATCGAGGTAATTGAAGTCCCCCAAGATGAGTACTTTACTGTGTTTTGAGGCCACATGAGGCTTGAGGTAAGATTTCACATATAAACAAACCACTCCCCCTTTTTTATGTATATGATCATTTCTAAAAAGACTATAACCATCTATAGTAACAGCCCAGTCATAGCTACTGTCCAGCCATGTCTCACTGATATCATATTAGCCCTCCAACATTTTGTTTGTGAGGCTTCTGGCATTAGTGTACTTCCACTTTATATGGTTTTCCATATTCCTTTGGTTCTTATTCCCTGATCTTATCCCAGTCACCCTTTCTTCCCATGTACCATGACTCTCTCCAGTTCCCTATATACACTGTGTTCTTGCCCTGTACAAGTGTAACCATCTAGTAAAAACACTCATCCAACCTTCTAGCCATTTTATCCCCCAAAACAGCTGCACCCTCTCCATTTAGATGCAGCCCATCCCTGCTGTAGAGCCTGTAGCATACAGAAAAGTCAGCCCAGTTCTCCATGACCCCAAACACCACCTTTCTACACCAACTTTGAGCTACTTATTTACCTCCCTAATCTCCCTTTGCCTTTCTTGTGTGGCACATGGTACAAGAAAAAACCACCTCGAGGTCCTTGCCCAGAGCTTATGGTCCTGACATCTGGGCACATGTTGTTTTGGACACTGGGGGGCCCTAGTCATGTGAACAGCCCAGGGCCCATGAGACACTTAATCCGCCACTGGCAGATGCAATTTTAAGTGTGACGCGATCAGGGAACTCCTGGGGGGTATCGCACTCTGACCCTGGACGCACGGCCGACGGGATGACATCATCACAAGAGAAGTACATCAAAACAATGAATCAAATAAAGTCAGGGCACTAGAGTAAAGCTGTTGTTCTAGATTTTACTTTTTATTTACACTGTGGGGCACATTTACTAAGGACTTCGACCAGTTTTCTGTTGGACTTTGCTTGTTCTTTCTAGTGTAAACTGCTTGCACAGGTATTTAAGAAGTCTCTACACCACAAATGTGGGACCCAGCATTATACACAGGTATAGCACTTTTAGTGCAGTTTCCTACATTCTTAGTAAATGTGCCTCAGTGTTTTTTAACAGTGGTGTGGCAACAAGAAAGAATCTATACTCACCTCTCTCCTGCGCTCTGGTCCAGAGCTATGCCTCCTGTCACTGCCAGTTTTTGTATGTAAACAGAAGCTCAGTGGTCACGTCACAACCTTACTATGTTCCTGTTGAAGTCTTTGCCTGCAGCCTTTGGGAATCTTACACAGGCCGCAACCTGAACCTGGAGTGGGTGCATGCATTGCTCATCACCCCAGAGCTTCTGTAAACATACAAAGACTCACAATGACAGGAGCGCAGGGAAGAGGTAAGTATAGATTATTTCTTGCTTCCATGGACTTCTGTTAAAAAAATAAAACGCCAGGACAACCCCTTTAGTATACATTGTGGTTTAGTTATGGCGTATAATTGATATATATGGAGGGCACAGTGTGGTTAGTTGTGTTGTGGAGGGTAAATACTTAGGGGTCCAGTGTGGGACATTGTTATTTAGGTGACATACTGTAAGTGACTATGTTTTTGGTTGCAAAGTGTGGAAATGTGCTTGTGGGAGCAGAAGACACCTGGTGGAAAATTCTGCAGCAATATTTCACTGCACTTCTGGACCTATGTTTGTCATGCAGTTCTAGACCCAAAGAAGAAGACATCTCACCCATGAGGTAGTAGATGCCACTTCTGTTTGTGTCTGATAACTACTGTAGATATTAAATAACCTTCTAGTGTAAGACAACTCTCATTCTGTGTACTGTTATTTCCATGGTGTCATTGAGCCAAGTCTCCTCTATGTTCTGTGGTGAGTCCAGGGTGGGGGGTGGTTATAGTCATATGTTATTATTAATGTTATCAGCATTTTCTTAATGGTAGCTAAGGAGTGCAGTCACCAGTACCGCTTACGCTGCGTTGATAGTGTACAGGGGTAGGCCTCGACCCGATCACATATGCGTTTCTATGGATATGCATGCGATCGGTAACCAGAACACAATGGGGCACATGTATCATAGTTTTTCGGCTGCCACTTTTTCAAGTTTCCTGAAGTTGGCCTACTTAATTATTGCAATGTATCTTAAGTTTTCCCATTTGTGATATATTTGATGAGCTGCCCGCTTAGTCTCACTCTTGCAACTTTTTGTGGTGTGCGACTTTTTAGTCCCAAATAAGTAAGTCTGGGTCTAGCATGCTATGTTTTACGACTAATTAGGCACAAGAATGGGACAATTCCAAGCCCAAGAGTCGCACAAGTTAAACAAACATCTGGGCTACAAAGATAAATACAGCACAGTGCACTAAGTCCTTGAGACAGGTAACTTTGTTACGCTGCGTTTAAAAAGTCGCAAACTGCAAAAAGTTGCAAAAAGAAAAAGAACGCAATAGGAGTGATACATGTCCCCAGTGTCTTGCAATAGAACAACGTTAGACGCCAGGATCTGGTTTCCATAGAAACACATATGTTATAAGGCTATGGCCTGCCCCCATACTCTAGCGCTGCGTTCGTAAACACTGCTGCATGATACTGTACCCTGCAGTTGTGTGTTGACACATACCCAACCAAAGCCCAGGCACCCAACATTAATACCCTGACATACTGTAATGGCACCACTGCTTACAGTTCAAGAGTTGTGCACTGGAAGGGAAGGAAAAAGGGATTACTTTTCTTTTTATTTCACTGCCTCCACCACCAATGCCTACAAATTCTCTGATCCACGACTCCCGCTTTATAGGTTATATTTATATGCAGCAGTTGGTGGACCCCCAGAATCAATTTCACTGGTGGGCCATAGGCTCCCCAGTTTGACCCTGCAGGTACTATGTCATCAAAGCATCTCCATGATACTTTGTCTGTGATTTCTTGTGGCTGAAAGCTTAAAAATAAGGGTACCATAATTAAAAGCTACCAGGTACTTATAGTGTATTCCGGTCGGATAATGCACTTTCGGGGAATGCGTCAGGAAGGGTAAGTAAATGTGCCCCTAGTGTTGAGTACAGCCCTATGTCATACATAGGACTGTAAATGTACATTGTGTATCTTACTTTGTTGTATGCTGTGTTTCAGTATGTGTATATGATTGTAAACTGCAATAAATCCATGCGTCATCCATTAAATAGTCTGAGAAATATGGCTGGTATGTGGACCATGTTTCTCATGTAAAACATTGTTGTATAAAAACATTATACGGGCTTATTCACATATCACATGTGCTCTCTCTGTGGAGAGCACCCAATACAAACGATATCATGGGTTCATATATTCCTTTGGACCTCCAAAATGCCAAATACACAGCTGGGTGGTCCAGACTGCGTCTGCCACATGGTGGAAACTGCCCACCGGGTCCTAATGAAAGTATTTTTAGGTTGGAAATGCCAATTTCATAGTAAAAAAAAAATATCCTCAAGCAGGTGGTACTATAATAATATGTGCTAGTGACTATGGCTATTTGCATCTATAGATAAACATTTCTTAAAATATGACAAATTAAAACATAATATTTTTGATACTCTGATAGCTGAGCTCTTGGCAACAACCCCAATTAGCATGATGTCAACTATAAACCATTGTATTTTCACATTGTCTCCATAAACCATAAATTGCATGCTCAGCGCACAAGGACCACACCCCCAGCTCCACTTAGCCACCAACCTCCTAGCAAAGTGGTGAACGACCTTTTAACCTGGAGACAATGAAAACCAACCATTCCTCCAGGATAACGTCCCAGGGGAAATAACACAACCACCTCACTCAAATAACTCCACCTTCTTGCTGATTCGTGGCTATAATTTTCCAACCACCAATTTGTTATGCCCACTGGCTGTTGCCAAGAACCCACCAAGCATGACGTCTTGACTCCTTAAGTCATCCTGCTCCCCCACACCCGCACACAGAAATCTGCCACTTCAGACAGTCCAAAATTAAAAACATCAAAGACCACCTCCGTCAAATGCACACCATCTGGGCCCGTGTATTTTTTATCCTCATCCAACAGTTTGTGGTGCACAACCAAACCACCGTTCAATCTCACAAACTTTGCCACACTATGTTCACTTTCATCCTACATCTGTTCAGTGCGGCTACCGACACTGCATTCCTCCACGACTACCGCTGTATAATGTCGGACAACACAATCATCATCTCCGGATGAAGATCCAACAAACACAAAGTGTCCCTTTTAATATTCTTAAGAAGTGGCCGCATAGGAAAACTCCCAATGTCATTCCCCCCAACACGCAGAATCAAAACATTTGGTGGCCCCCATCTCCTGAAACACTCCTGCAGCTTGGGCCTCACTCTGCTCCATGTAAGGCCACGAAACCCCAACCAGTGGACACTTACCTGCTCCGGGTTCAAACCCAATTACCTATCCCAAAGCAGTAGCTCCGCCCTCCTCTCAGCCCAGTATACGAGTGGGCAAATACCCATATTACACATTTTCCTGTCCCTAAGAGAAAATAAACAATTTGAAATAGTTACTTCAACCAAAACTGCCACCTGTACCCCCTGCCACCAATTATTCGCAAACCCTTAGACTAATATTCCACCAAACCTGGCCTAACGAAAGACTTGAAGCGCTGCGACTCACACTGACCTGTCCACATAATCTCCTCCTCCTGTAATCTCGCTGCTTCAGTTGTGGCACCGATCCTGAAGGAGTGTGAACTATATTCCCCAGGACACAAACCAATCTGAGACAAACATTCCCTGATTACCGACACAAATTGAAATTTCGATAATGTGGAACCATCCTCATGCACCAACAATGACTTCCTATCCTGTTTCTGTATCCCCACAAAATTCTCATAAACTAAAACCGGACAGAATGTACACCACAGCCTATTCAGCTAAATAAAAAAATCCCACCCTTTTTTATCCGTCTTTGAACCAAAAAGCCAAATATGTATAGCATTAACCACCTTGGTAACATGCCTTGCCGGCACTCCCTCTTCACTCGTCTTACTGCTACTAACCCATTCCCCCATTCCCCAATTCTAAACGCCCCAAAAAACACCCAGGAGTAAGCCAATTTGAACAAACATACTTCATACCCCGATCTACACACGTTATGCAATTCCTGAACAATTTTACCCAACAACTCAAATGATAAAGGCCTTTCATTCTATGAACCACTGACCCGAAACCCCTCTATCAAACTATAATATAGCTATAAAACAAAACAACTGGTCGGACCAGACACTCCAATTCCATTTACACCCCATTCATCTTAAAACAAAAACCAATTCCTCCAAACCTTCTGGTATTCTGTCCATGTCGACAGAGCCAATGACCTACGTATCCACTAAAAAAACCATACTAGACTTACTCCCACAGGCACCCTGGTAATGAGTTCCTTGCAGCCTCTGGCACCAGACTCCAAAATCTTTCTAACTGCAAGCGAGACAATGCGTCAGCAATGTTATTGCTTACCCCCGGGACATGCACAGCCTTAACCCCTAGGCGCACCTGGACATTATAGTACGTCCCGGTGGCTAGATACTTAGCGCACCAGGACGCACTATAACGTCCTGCTTCTGGCACCGGCTCACGAACGGAACCGGCTCCGATCGTGGGTGTTAACCCCTTACTGCGGTGTGTAAGGGCGTTTCTGCTATGGATCGGATCCCCCGTGCCGCTTACCGGAGGATCCGATCCTATTCTGGGCAGCCCCTAAGTCTGCCTAATGCTCCGAGGCAGTCAGATCCCTTCCGGGTCTAACTGTAAACTGTCTGAGCATGCGTGTGCATGCTAAAATTAACATTTTTGCCAAATTACTTTCTATTCAGTAAAATGGGAAAAAAATACAAAAAAACTATAAATAAGGTATTTTTGTAATCGTGGTGACCCATAGAATAAAAATAATATACTATTTTTACGGTATGGTAAACGGCCAAAAAAAACCACAAAAAAATGTTCTTAAAAATTGATGATTTTCATTTCCTCCACCAACAAAGAGTTAATAAAATCTCACCAATTAGCTATAGATGCCCCAAAATTATTTACCAGAAAATTGCATCTCATAAGCCCCCTATAGGTCCACAATAAAAAACAAAAAAAAAATTATAGCCTGTACAATGTGACATAGTAAATTTGATATGCATGGCGCCTCCTTCCCTTCTATGCCCGGCCATGCGCCCATACAGCAGGTTAATTTTCCACCCAAAATGAATGTATTGTCAAAAAATATTACAATTTGTAGACACCTCCATTTTGTTTTAACCCCTATAAAACACCTAAAGGGTTAACAAACTTCTTAAAAGTGCTTTTTCATACGTTGAGGGGTGTAGTTTCCATAATGGGGTCATTAACAATTCTACCTATTATTTAGGTCTTACAGTCAATTAAAAGTTCAGGGCCATCTAAATATTAGTTTTGGTGATTTTCCCAAAAATTTAAAAAATGGCACCCAAATTCTGAGCCTCATAACATTCTAGTAAAATATGTGGAATCTTAGAAAACCATGCCAACATAAAGCAGACATTTAGGAAATGCAAGTTATGAATTTATTTGGGTGCTATGACTATCTGCATCAAAAGTAGAGAATTTAGAACTTTGAAAATAAAGAATTTTGCTAAATTTTGTTTGTTTTCATAACTAAACACAAAAGATATCATCCAAATTTTTTAACTAATTTGAAGTACAATGTGTCACGAGAAAACAATCTCCCCTGGATATCTAATATCGTTTCAAAGCTATAACTACTTATAGTGACACAGGGCAGATTTGAAAAATGGGGCCGCGTCTTTAAGGCCAAAAGAGGCTGAGTCCCGTAGGGGTTAAACATTAAATTCCGCTGGAATCATAACAAAACCAGATGCTGCAATAGTCGAATAACAGGAGGGACGAAGCCGATTGTTTACTTATGACCTCCACCACCGCCATGTTATCGCAGTGGAACACCATACATTTGTTGGACACCAGTGCCCCCTATAACTTGACAGACACCACAATAGGAAATAGCTCTGAAAGACAGAGGTTCTTTGTATACCCCTTTTCCACCCATTCCACTGGCCAACTCCCAATGCTCCATTCCTCTTGAAAAAACGCCCCAAACCCCACAGATCCTGATGCATCTGTAAATAGATCTAGCGCCACACTAGAAACCGGATCCTCCATCCGCAGAGTCCTTTCATTTTAATTTACCAAAAAGCTATCCCACACCCGCAGATCATTCCTGTGTTCTCGCCGCAACCTAATCAAATGCTCCAGACGCCTGACACCCGCTGTCGCTTGTGCCAATTTCCTAAAGAAAATACTCCCCATAGACATTATCCTGCAAGCAAAGTTAAGTTTTCCTAGTAAAGACTGCAGTTGCCTTAAAGATATCTTTATCTTCACAAGTGCCTCTTGAACCCCCAACCGCAGGTCCTCCAACTTAGACGCCAGCAGCCTACACTCCATCTGAACCGAGTCGATTTCTATCCCCAGAAAACATAAACATGTGGTTTTACCCTCCGTCTTATCTTGCGTTAGCGGCACCCCAAACCTATGAAACACATCCTGTAACGTCTGCAGTAACACTCAACACCCCCAACCCTCGCTCGGGCTTACACGCAGAAAATCATCCAGATAATGAATGACTCCATGTAAACCAGACTCTCTCCGAACAACCCACTCCAGAAATGTGCTAAATGCTTCAAAATAAGGACAAGAAATGGAGCATCCCATCAGGAGACAACCATCTACATAAAACTTGTCCTCAAAACAACAACCAAGCAGGTGCATGGATTCAGGACGCACAGTAAGGAGCCTAAAGGCCGACTGGATGTCTGCATTTGCCATCAAAGCCCCCTGTCCAGCATACTCTCAAATTCTCCACCGGCTGTCAAACGGGGACCCATCATTCTCCCCATGCTCACTTCCTTCAGCAGCTTCTCCCTTATCTCTCCAGGATGCTCCCCCACCAACTGCAAATTTTTAACAAAACCTACCCCCAAACCTGCCTTAAACAGAATCTTAAAACCAACTTGAATCCCCTGTAACAATAACTCTGCCTTTTTATTATTTGGATACATCTCTGGCCATTTCTTCTACCTTCACTGGTGTCTCCCCCTTTTGAGACCCATCCCGACCTCTGTTGCCCTTGCTTTGCTCTCTTGAAACATTTGAACAAGGGGTGGTTAGCCACCCCACACCCCAAACATTCATGCCTATAGGAGCAAGAAGCTCCCCAGTTAAACGTACTCTCATTAAACTTCCAGCACACCCCTTTTTTATATCCGCACAACGCGTTGCCTGCCTTTGTACCGTCGGGCACCTCTGGAAATTGCCCTGTCCCCGAACTCCCAAACGGATTCCTGGCTGCCGTTTTAGGAGCTGTCATAATTCGCATCCACAAAGCGATATCTCTGTGGTCCCACTGCAGTGTAGGCTGTACTGCCATCCTCTGCCTAAACTGTTCATCGTACTTTAACCACGCAATACCCCCCCCCCCCCCCTTATGTCTAAAACAGCACCGAACAGTATTCTGGATTCTCCTACCCAATAACACTCCTCAAAATTGCAAACGCATGCAGCCTGTTGCCAAAATTACTAGGGATTAATCTATAGCTCATGCGTTCCCCATCCTCTTCCTTCCGCTGCTCCTTACCCTTTTCCCATTTTTCAATACTGAAACACTCTAATGGAAGCAAGGTGAAAATGTCTATATTTTCCCTGCGCCAAATCTTTTCCTTTAACTTCTGCTTTAAATGCTCCCCCAGCTGTCCAGCAAAACAAATGTAAAGGCTGCCTTTTGCTGCATCTGCCACCAGCAAGACCTTGGAACCTACTTCCTTCTCAGTCTGCACCCCAATCTCCGTGGAACCACCAGCCCCCATTGTCCATGCTTGCTGTTACCGCGCCGTCCTATAGCAGTCCTATACCCACCCCCACTGATCCCCCTAGGCCACACTGCCGATTGGTGCCTCCTAGAAGCAAAGCCATCCTCCGGCTCTGCCAATAGCTCTCCACCACCTACTCCCCCTCTCCACTCCTGCACCTCCTGCGGTACGCTGAACATCTCCTGTCTCTCTTGGAGCAATTTGCTCCGCTCCTAGGGGGTAGCCGCATCGACTGGCCACCCCACGCTCTCCAACATGCCTGCTATCCCCAGACACCTCCTGGCCCGCACTGGTCTCTCCGCCCCGATGTCTACGGACTGTCCTGCACCACACCGCCATCCACCCGGGCCCTCTCATCCTCTCTAAAAATTCTTCCATCTCCGCCATGTTTTTTAATCTATCTCTACTGCTCCTAAGAACCCCTGTCTAGTGTCCTTGAACCTTCTATGCCACTGTCCTGTCCTACTGCTATTGCTACTGCTAACTCTCCTACACCGACAATTTTTTCTGGCCAGAATGAGGCCCTCCTCCCTGACAGCTACCTATATAATAGCTAACTCCACCCCCTTCTTTAAATCCCCTTATTGCCTAAATTGTTATTTTCCACCCCCAATCACTACCACGCCAGTATTCTAAGATCATCCCTGCCCAGCCTGTCATGCCCGCTCTCCGCCTATCTGCGCAGGCTCAGCTCTACCAATACAGTAGTATTGCCGTATATAGTATGAGTAATCAGACGCTGCAGGGTTAAAGTACCCTAGAGAGTCTGAAATAATAGTAAAAATAAAAAAATAAATAAAAAGTAAAAGCTTAAATCACCCCTTTGCTCTAGAAGACATATAAAAATAAATAAACAGAAAAATTATAAACATACTAGGTACGTCCCAGTATCAAAATATGAAAGACATTACTCTCGGCCATGAACACTGTAACGGAAAATAGTGCCCCAACGGCCATTTTTCCATCCATGAATATATCCATGAAATACATCATATAGGTCCCAAATTGATATAAATTAAAATGTTGGCACATACCGCAAAAAAATTACACCTTACATATGTCCATACGCCAAAGTGTGCAAAAGTTATTTGGCAAAATAGCCAAATATTTTTTTGTCCATAAGATTGAATTTTTTTAAAAAAAATCTACTAAAACTTAATAAAACCTATATAAATTTGGAATCCCTGTGATCGTTTCAACCCAAAGAATAAAGAAGTGTCATGTGGAGCGCAGATTGAAAGCTGTAAAAACAAGCCCACAAGAAAACCCTGCCTATGTGGGGTTTTTTTTGACGAATTCACCGCTCTTGGATTTTTTTTATTTATTTTTAATTAAAAAAGGTATCGCATTTGTAATGCTGGGAGTAAAAAACAATCCTCCAATCCGTGCAGTGTGCTGAGAGGATTTCCCCACTATAGAAGACTAGTGTGGTAGTTTCTCCATTCTTCCGCTAGATGGCACTGAACGACTCTTTAATAGTAATCGCTAACACAAAAGCAGCGAATGAGTCAATGGGTTTCCTCTGTGTCACATCTCCCGGGAGCTACCTCACCCCGCCTGCCCACGTTACTTCCCATCTACCCGCTCTTCTCGCGATATCAGCCGGGCGGATCCATCATGGCGGAAGGTAAAGAAGTGGTCCTGAGGGAACCTTAAGGGGGCTTAAGGGCGGGAGGTTGTTGGCAGGTCACTGGGTGTTGGGGCGGAAGTCCAGGTGTGTACGTGTGTTCCCGGCGGGTCAGTTGACCACCACACACCGTTATCCTGTCAGTGTGTCAGGGGCTGTGGTGCAACATCCATAGTCCATACACTGCGCTGAGGTGTAGCGGCTGCAACCCATGTGACAGGGTTACACCTCTGTGTGGAAAGCTACAGGGCAGGAAAACATGACAGCCCAGCCCCATAGTGTACTGTGCCACAGCACCCTAGCCCCATAGATATACATTTTACTGTGCCACTGCACCCTAATCCCATAGAAATACATTGTGCTGTGCCACTGCACCCTAATCCCATAGAAATACATTGTGCTGTGCCACTGCACCCTAGTCCCATAGAAATACATTGTGCTGTGCCACTGCACCCTAATCCCATAGAAATACATTGTGCTGTGCCACTGCACCCTAGTCCCATAGAAATACATTGTGCTGTGCCACTGCACCCTAGCCACATAGAAATAACATTGGGTCCTGTATTGACAGCTTCCAACAGAGAATTGTGACACTAGCGCCATATAGTACTGTATTGATCTATGACACTGCAGAACTAATGCATAGAGATACATTGAGCGGAGACACAACATCCACACTTTATAGGATGGTCGACTAATCAAGTCACATCCAACCAGAATAAGAGGACTTTAACATTTCTAACTCCTAAAGGAACAGAAAACAATGTCAAAAATACAAATTATAACTGAGTTGTGACTTGTACCAGAGACGATACACACTAAGTATTATACTGAGCTCATACAGAGAGACTCACATTGAAGAATATTCTCCACATTAAAAACCTTTTGTCAGATATAAGTTGGCAGACAGCCCCAGCCCACTGACCACTTGTTGGGCGATACACATGGGGACTCTTCCCTCTCCCCCTGCTATCGGTTTGCTCCACTCCTCTGCACCACCTATGTTATCTCCCATTCAGGGTGAGATCATTTCTTCACTGCTAGCCTGTTTATAAGCGGTAGGTCCGCTGTTAGGTCCCTTTCATATCAGTTTGAAACTGACAATTTACATTAGAGTTCCATCACTTTTCAGTTTCTTTGTCAGTGAAAACAGACTGACTGTGGTCCCTATTTTCTATGGCAGTGGCTCCGTGAAAAATGCATTTCAATTCCATGTATCTCAGAGGACAATGCATTTTTGATGTGTCCCAATAAACTTGTGTAACACGGTTTATCCATGTGTGTGTGTGCGTGAAGAAAATGCATATCTAACAAGACCCATTGGGGGGCAAACTTTACTGGCTCAACGCCAATTTTTTTGTCGACTACGTCTGTGGTTTCCGACATGTGCGCCATATTTATGATGTGTCATTGCCACAATTTAGCTTCTTTTCCAACAACTGTGCCAACTTATAAACCACTTTATGTACGTGGACTTATATTTCTGACGCTCATTTGTTCTTACAGTGCGCCATGTCACACGTGAGCAACACACGCGTGAAAAACGCTCAAGTGATTGATCTATGTATATTGTTTGTGCAATAAAAATATGTTTGGTCATAAAGGCAACATCCTGTTGTTTTGAGTTGCTATGTTTGGGTTGAAATGTGATTTATTTTGAATATAGCAATATTTCACCTGAGTGGATGTGGTCAGAGGGGGCACACACCTGCATGTAAGTGTGCTTGATTTACAATCCTTCTGCCTGGTGGTAGATTTCCTTTAACCGTGTTAGTGCATTCACACGTGGTGTTTTGGTTCCATCAGGATACATGTTTTTAAATGACTACTCTGAAAGCATTTTACTTCCTTGCACACGCAGCAGCTTACACTTACAGCTATGAAGAAAAATGCTTTCAGAGTAGCCAAACACATTGTAACATTTAAAAACACAAGCGTCCTGGCGCATCCAAAACGCCACCTGTGAATGCACCCTTGTAGTTGTGGCTGACCATATGTGGAGATGCATATAAATGGATGATGGTCTCCTGGATTATTGTATCAGGATAATTTCATCTATTCCAAGAGAATTGTTGCACAATCTTTATTTGCCTCTGGAATTTAACTAGGCTTTTCCACAGATGTATTGACATGTTAAACCTATGATTTGTGTGGCCATTTACCTGCAGTTGTAGTAGTGATGTGACCCATCTAAGTTTAAATCCATCACCCTGTGCTTGTGACCCATGTACAGTCAGCAGATTATTGTTGTGATGATCCTAGGGTCTTAAGGCTGACTGTCACAGCTCAATGCACAGACCTTTGTCAAAGGATCTGAACTTAGGATGTTCTTTGGTTAACCACTTGTTAGCAGTTTTTTTGAAAGGGAACTTGTCACCATGTTTTTCAAAAATAAAGCTAGGGAAAGTTACTAGGGCTCTATAGGAACTTATCTGACAGCCTGTTTTTAGCTAAAAGTAGTTTCCCTCAGATCCCCATAGTTATAATCTTGCCTGGTATCTATGCAAATTTGGAGCGAGTTGAGGAGGCGTGGCCTAATGTCGTGTGACCAGGGTGACATCATCAAAGGTCCTTTAAGCTACTTAATATTAGCAAACTGTACCCCATGTACATATCTGACCACATAAAACAATCACAGCAGCCTCCATGGACTTCTATTCCTCTCCCTGCAGGCTGCTGTGATTTCATGTGATACCATAGTCCAGTGATGGGCAACCTTATGAGCTTGGTGTGTCAAAATTCGCCAAAAAACCGAGCATAACTCGGGTGGTGTGTCACCTTGACAAAAAAACATAATTTTGTGATATTTATAGTTTAAATAACAAATATGTATAATTATTTAACTTCTAGGGTACTTTAATCCTAGGTTGTGCGATTGATCCTACCATGTACTGCCATACTACATCTATTTATTACAATGTGCTGGACAATCTCTCAGCCTCCCGGCTACTGCACCTGGCTGTGTAGGAGCAGAGGATGAAACTTAACTCTCCGGCGGCCGCGTGTCACTGAAAATGGCTGTGTGTGTCAGCACTGACACGCGTGTCATAGGTTGGCCATCACTGCCATAGTCTGTGATTTTATGAGATATATGCTTAGTGTACAGTTTTTAATTCTACAAAAGCCATAGGACCTGTGATGGTGTCACCCTGGTCACATGACATTTTAGCCGCATACAGAGATAGAGGATGGAGAGAAGCTGATGGACTCAGCCCCAGGAGGCCACGCCCACTTCCATTCGCTGTAGACCTGCTTGAATACCAGAAAAAACTATAAAGTTGAATATATGGGAATCTCAGGGGAATCATTTTGAATAGTTAGCAAACAATTGGGTAAATAAATTCACATTACCAGGCAGATGTTATCAAAGGGACCAATGATGTCCCACGTGTATCGCCCATAATTCATAAATGTGATACACAATATTAATACAGTGCAATCGGGCAAAGCACCTCCCTGTTGGAAACGTAATAGAAAGTGTGCTTAAAATCTCCACAATTGCAACGATGCATATGCAGAATTGCCTTTCAGAGCTCTAGAAAAGCTAGGTGATAAGTGAACACCTTTTATTGTATTTTTATGCGATACGATACAGAAAATCTGCCACAAAATTTGCTGCATAAAAGTAAAAAAAAATGTAAAATCGTTATAAAATGTAAATGTTTAAAATCCTGGTGAATTGCCAAAAGATGGCATGCAGTTTTAATTTTGACCCCTGGGGATTACGGTAGATTTATTGTTTTGGCTATTCTTCCACAGTGGTGCAAGGTACAGATATTTTAGCAGATCAAGATGATGGAGATCTGTGCGCTGAAACTTATAGTCCTTGCTAGTACTTGTCTATCAGTCATAGAAAAGTACACAAGATGTATTACAGACAATTGTTATGCATTTGAAAGCATCTGAAAAATCCATGCCCCATACTGTAGAAACAACTCCATTTACATGAATAGAATGGATTTTCAGTCTCATAAATTTCCGTAACTAATCTGCTGCATGTAAACATACCATGTTCCTTATGATCTGTGAAGTCACTGCTTATAAATAAACCAATATGATATTAAAAGAGTTGTTTGGCCATTTTTATAAAGGTGGATATTGGTGTAAAAGCAAATGAGAGTTTTATTATGACACTTTTTAGCCCTTCAGCTTTTCAGCAGTGATGCAGCCCAGCTATAGAAGGAATGGAAAATAGAAATTGACATTCTCAGCCATTCCCAGGCTTCACTGGAAGATGACTATACTTTCATATTCTCTGGGTAAATGAGTCATGTGCCTCTGGTCACTCCAGCACTGGGACTATGATGTAAGATAGTCATGTAAAGGACAGCACTATCCTTATAATGTATAGTATATTGTGCAGTGTGTGCATGTTCTATGAAAGGAAGAAATCTAGATGTTAATAACACAGGGAAGACCATCAGCTATTTGAATTTCCATTACACTTAATACTTTAACTGATTGAAAAAATATCATTATGCTGAAAAATATGTTAAGTAAATATGTTAACACAAAAATAGAAAAGTAGTAGTTTGGGCAGCACTTGTAAGGGAAAATAGTGGGTGCAAGCTTCCAGAGGCCTAACCAAGCCACACCTTCTCTCCCTCAGCCGGCAGGATGCTGACACTTGCACTGTCAGCATCTGATCGAGGGCATGCGCCGATAGTATGGAGATAGTACGCTCGCGTCCAGCACAGGGTTGGTAGACAGTGAGTAGCTGCCTCACTGCTTGGCAACTGTGCATGTGACGTGTCGCATGAACAGGTCTGCGAGAAGATGCAGGGAGGTGAAGGTAAAGATCAAATTTTTTTTTCATTCAGTATTGATGAGGATGAGATGTTTGTTAACGGAGACTTGCTTTGACCAACGGTGACCATGCCCAGGGGACTGGGGACACAAGGCGGGGAGCCAGGTAAAGTTTTATAAAAGTTATTGTTTGAAAGAAAAAAGGCAGAAATCTGATGAAAGCTGTTTTCAAATATGTTTGGTCTTGACTCTGGGAACAAGGGAAAACCTTAAAACGCTGTTCTGGTGACAGGTTCCCTTTAAAATCCATAATTTGAATTTGTGTATTGTGTATTTGACCTGTAAAAACTAACTTATAAAATGTTCAAGTTAATTTCCTATTTTTCTTTTTTTCTGTTAAAGAGGAAGTGGGCAAATTGCAAAAGCACTTGGCGCTTTTACGCCAGGAATATGTCAAGCTGCAACAGAAACTGGCAGAAACGGAGAAGAAATGCACCCTTCTAGCAGCCCAGACAAACAAAGAGGCTTCTGACGACTCCTTCATCAGTCGTCTCCTGGCTATCGTTGCCCAGTTGTACCAACAGGAGCAGTACAGGTCAGACTTGGCGGGTATTTCTTGATTTTATATCTTGTCTTGCCTTTTTCAGTCTGAGGCCTTGTGCACACGTGCGTTTACGCAGCAGTGTAATTAGGCAAATCTTTTCTCCTCAGTTGTTGTATTGCATTTCAAAACGCAATGAAACGTTGTATGTGTAAATGCAGCCTAAGCAGTTTTTCACCATAAATGAAGGTTTTAATCTTCTCCGTAAGGAATAAGACAGTGGGGGAAATTTATTAAAGGGCATCTACCACCTGGATGAACAACTGTATGCAAATGAGTCTGATGGGCTCCAGGCTCCATAGGTGTTAATGGAGCATGGAGCTCCTCAGACTCATTTGCGTACAGCCTTTCATCCATGTGATAAATGTCTTTTAAGTCTGGCGTTTTAAACACCAGTCTTAAAATTCCCATCCTCATCTTCTTAGTAGATGCAGGCCCAATCTCGACCAGGCAGAACCGTTTAGATCAGATATGACCTGGCAGATATTTCTGCTATAGTCTCTGCTTTTTTCCGGCAGAGATTCTAGTAAATGTGCAGGTCAGGGTATTTGAGACCTTACCCGCCCACTTTGACACACCCAAAGTGGCGTGCACGGATGGGAAAATTTCATTTCATTCTCTGAGGCTGAATGCTTGAATGTGGCATTTCCATTGCGTTTTGAAATGCAATAAAACATCTGAGGAGAGTGGATTTGTCTGATAACATTGCTGTTAACATTTGCATTTACAAAACACAATTTTCCTGCAGTGTTAACAAATGTCGTATTAACACGAAAAAAAGTTTTGTACCATGTTAGCCAGTTGCAGAAATTCCTTTTGCTTTTTATAGGTCAAATAAAGTAACCTTCTTGAGATTGTGATACCTTTTAATGGCTAACTGAAATATAAGATGTTACAAGCAAGCTTTCGGGACAGCAATGGTCCCTTCATCAGGCATGGTATGACAGTCTTAGAAAACCCCAAAAAATCTCCAACCACAGGGTAATCCAATATCACTGCTCAAAGTTCAGAGGACCATAACACATCAAGATAATCCCTATTAAACCTCCAAAGAAGAGCACACACAAAACTTCAGTCAATGAATAAATCAAAACTTTATTACAAAAATAATTAGCAATACAGGCGGTCCCCTACTTAAGGACACCTGACTTACAGACAACAGTGACTCTAATACTGGAGAACCCTCCACGATTCCATTATTTCTGCAAAGGAAAATGTGTTCAGCAAAATGTTATAACACAGTATTATCTTAACATCTCCAGGTAAAATAACCCTTGAAAATAAGGGAAAACATACATTATTTTACACCTTTTAGAACTTGTTTTTATTAGTGCATTTAACCTATTATGAGAGAGGGAGAAATTCACCACCATTGGATAAAAAAAAAACTATTTTCTCTTGCTTTTTGTGTGCAGTAATAGCTTGTGCGTTCAAATTGAACAGTCTGTATGCCTGGATTTCTTCATTGGGTAAATCAGTCCGTTTTGCAGTCTACTAACCAGTGTAAGTACTGATTTATTGCTAAGTTAGTTGCTTGTGTGTGTGTATAGGAGAGATACAGCAGCTCCAGGCAGCCATGTTATAGCAGAACATGTCAGATTCATGTGTAGCTGATGTCTGTGTCTCTCACCTGTATATTAGGAGGATGCAGCATGTCAGCAGATGCAGCACACACACTAGCAATGCTTTACTATACATTACACACAGACATGAGCAGGGGGAGGGGAGGGGTAACAGGGGTGACATCACTGCCTCTGACCATGTGACCAGCCTTATTTACATGATAAAAAATAGATGATTTTACAATGAATAATGTATGAATTGACTAGATAAAGGCTGGGATGGGATCCTTGTGAGCTGCTCCAACAGGTAGAGGTGACAGGACTAGTGACAGAGACCTGATGACAGGTGTCCTTTAAGCTGAACAAGCAGTGCTGCAGTCCAAAGCATGGCTTAGGGATAGCTTCAACCTCCGCCTCATATGAAAATGCAGGTTCATCTCTGCTCACCAACAATACTGTAGAAGTTAATTCATTCATGGCTGGGCTACAGCTTATTTTGTCTTCATGTACATTATAAAAGGATACATGACTTTTTTTCTTTTTAGTTCAGTCTAAAGAAAATAAACATCTTGAGTCTGAGCTTTATTGTATTTGTAGTAAAAATATCAAGTTAAAGGGGTTTGCCCATGAAAATAGTTCTCACATTTGAATCCCCTAGTGATATACAGTAAAGATCATTTTTACACTTTACCCAGTTTTATTGCTGTTTTAATCCCTATAACTCAGTGATGGTCAGTGGAAAATTCCAGTGTCGACGGGGACTCTCTAATCAGACACTTCGTGATCCCTCTACTTCTATGAGATGCTGTGTGCTGACAATATGCTTCGATTATTAGATTACAGGGTTTCTCTACACTGTAATTTAGGTTCTTAACCCCTTCCCGATACATGGAGAGGGCTCGCGGGCCGAGCCCTCTCCATAGCCGGTAAGTCTTTGCTGCATATTGCAGCAAAGGCTTACCGGTAACACCCGCGGACAGTGCTACCGGTAACACCCGCGGACAGCGGCTCCAAAAAGACGGCGGCGCGCGGGTGCCGCGATCTTTCCGTGGATCGTCGCTCCCCGTGACGTCATCGGGGAGTGGTGATCCGTCGCCATGGTAGCTTCGGGTCTCACGAAGACCCGAAGCTACTTCGGGTTAACCCATCCATTACAATGTGCTGTCAGCACATTGTAATGTATGAGTAGTGAAATCCCCATATACTGCCATACTGTAGTATGGCAGTATATGGTAGGATCGATCAGACAACCTAGGGTTAAAGTACCCTAGGGAGTCTGAAAAATAGTAAAAATAAAAAAATTATAATAAAAAAACCTAAAAATTCAAATCACCCCCCTTTCCCTAGAATTGATATAAATATAAATAAACAGTAAAAATCATAAACACATTAGGTATCGCCGCGTCCGAAAATGCCCGGTCTATCAAAATATGATAACGGTTTTTCACTGCGTTTAACCCCGTAACGGAAAATCGCGCCCAAAGTCGAAAATGGCACTTTTTTGCTATTTTAAAAAAAAATTAAAAATTCTATAAAAAGTGTTCAAAAGGTCATACAGTCCTAAAAATAATAACATTGTAAACGTCATCAAAATCCACAAAAAATTACACCACCCTCAGCTCCGTACACCAAAGTATGAAAAAGTTATTAGCGCCAGAAGATGGCAAAATCCCCCCCAAAAAATTTTGTACAGGAGGTTTTAATTTTTTTAAATGTAGACCTGATGACAGGTGTCCTTTAAGCTGAACAAGCAGTGCTGCAGTCCAAAGCATGGCTTAGGGATAGCTTCAACCTCCGCCTCATATGAAAATGCAGGTTCATCTCTGCTCACCAACAATACTGTAGAAGTTAATTCATTCATGGCTGGGCAACAGCTTATTTTGTCTTCAGGTACATTATAAAAGGATACATGACTTTTTTTCTTTTTAGTTCAGTCTAAAGAAAAGAAACATCTTGAGTCTGAGCTTTTTTGTATTTGTAGTAAAAATATCAAGTTAAAGGGGTTTGCCCATGAAAAAAAGTTCTCACATTTGAATCCCCTAGTGATATACAGTAAAGATCATTTTTACACTTTACCCAGTTTTATTGCTGTTTTAATCCCTATAACTCTGTGAAAGTCAGTGGAAAATTCCAGTGTCGACGGGGACTCTCTAATTAAACACCTCGTGATCCCTCTACTTCTATGAGATGCTGTGTGCTGACAATATGCTTCGATTATTAGATTACAGGGTTTCTCTACACTGTAATTTAGGTTCTTAACCCCTTCCCGACATGTGACGTAATAGCACGTCACATGTCGGGTCCCGATACATGGAGAGGGCTCGCGGGCTCGCAGCAAAGGCTTACCGGTAACACCCGCGGTCGGTGCTGGCACCGATCGTGGGTGTTTTACCGCTGATCGCTGGCGGCTCCAAAAAGACGGTGGCGCGCGGGCGCCACGATCTTTCCGTGGATCGACGCTCCCCGTGACGTCATCGGGGAGCGGCGATCCGTTGCCATGGTAGCTTGCACTTGGCGATAATAACTGGTCTGGTTGTAGTTGGGCACTCGGTCTCTAAAAGATTAACCATCCTGACATAAATATAATTCAAGGCAGTCCCCTAGTTTCACACACAAAATAGGTATGTTCTTAGTTGAATTTGTATGTACGTTCAAATTGGGTTATTTTATAATTGTATTTTGCCAGAAATAAAATTTGCCCAGTGAGCTGGTTTTCTAAATTTTGTTCTGTTGTCATGGGTCCAAGGATTACTTACAAAACTTCATTGCAGACACGTTACAGAGGTCTGTCTGTACGTCAGATGTCCTTAAAGGGGTATTACCATCTGGGCATTTACATTTAATTTAAATCATTTGCCATATGTAAACATTTCTTCAATTGGATGTTATTAAATAAAATGTTCCTGTGTGAAGATAATTTCTCATAAATGTAGCCATGTTGTCCCTTAGAAACGAGATGGCTTCCTCGAATACGACCACCTCACATTTAGGCAGCGGTGGCCAGACATGCGCTATTGAGTCCTGCCTGACCACCTGACTTCAGTATTCATTACCACAGGACAGTTGTTGGTTATGCAGTAATTCCAGGACATTTCATGTACAAACACCCTTGTGTCTTTGTGCGATCCCTCCAGCAGAGGTGGCCGTATCCAAGGAGTCAGTCTTGTTTGTTGTAAGGGCCCATATGACTACATTTATGAGAAATTATCTTCACACAGGTAATTTTTTTTTAATAACATCTACTTGTCGAAATGTATATTTATAGCAGATTAATCAAATTGCATGTCAGTGCCAAGACGAGAATACCCCTTTAAGTCAGGGATTGCCTGTTTACAGTTTAAAGTGTAACCTCATTCTGAATAAAAAATAAACATAATTCTGCTCCAGGTGTCCTTGGGAATCATTCCTCAAAGTATTTTGCCTCTCGGTGCTCATTTAGTACCTCTTTTTTGGCCCATAGCAACCAGGGTTTCTAACTCTGAAAAGAACTACAATCAGCAAGATGGAGGGGCGGGACCTGCCTCCTGTCACCTCATCACAAGCGCAGGCTGCTGACCAATGACACCATATCTAACTATCTCATATCTATTTATCCCCTATCTATCTATCTATCTATCTATCTATCTATCTATCTATCTATCTATCTATCTCTCTGTGTATATCCTATATCTCGTATCTATCTGGGGATCTATCTCTGGATCTATCTCATAACTATGTAAAACTTCAGCACGGCACATGAGGGCACAGTTCAAAGACTTGGAGAGTCTCTCCTGCCACTTCCTGCTTGTCTGTGTGGATTATTTGTTTATATACAAGTGTAGGGAAAGCTGAGGGAAAGATAAGAGTTTAGGTGTTTAGTTACTACATTAGTCAGTGTTCCTGTCAGCACATAACTGCTGCAGCACTGAGCCATGAGGTGAACAGATGATTGCAGGGAGAGAAATGGGAGCGTGTCTTTAGCTCCATAGTCATCTCCTTTGTGAAGATGGAATGTGCATAGCAACAGCCATATGAGAGATCACTGACATCTAGGGGAAGTCTGCAGAATACAAGAGAAAGGAGCAAGATTCAGGTAACTAATCCAATTGCAAAATGGCTTAAAATTACCTGCTCTACAACATATCAAAAGTTTTTTTGAAATGATGGTTACCCTTTAAGCATTTCCAATGGACATCATCCCTCATAATCAAACATCTAGGCTCCCATCCCTTCCTCTTCTTTCATATACCAAGAAATCCCCTTACTACTCTTAGCAAGCTCTGTTGTAACTCTGTCGATGCTTCCTATCCATTTAATAATACATTTAATGTTTTTACTTAAATATGATTATTCATATAATTGTACACAGGGTGCTTAAGTTATTATAGGTGTAATAAATATTTATATGTGTGTTTTATAGATGACAAATTTGCCGCCAATTTCCTAATAAAAAATGGTGCACTCGTGAATGCTGCTACAATTGAGGAACATGAGACTCCACTACATCTTGTAGCCTCTTGCACAATGAAGGAACGCTCTCTGGAAGTTATGTCTGATATAGCACAAATTGCTGAGGCACTTTTGCATGCAGGGGCTAATCCCAATATGCAAGACAATAAAGGAAGGTAGGCTTTTACTTTGCTGTATTTTGAGAGGGTAAAGAGGATTGACAAGATAAGGCTACATGCACACAGCACATAGTTTTATTCATGCTTGATCTAACCCTTATTTGTCTGTTCTTTTTCAGTTTCTATATAGATAAAATCTGGGCTGTGTGTCATCTGTCCAGTTTATTTATTGTGGTGAGCATTGCTTACCCCTCCGCTTTCCATAGAAAGCTGAGCGGCCCATGGTTGCTTCGTGGCCGCCCGGGCAACACACGGTGCAGTGAGATACAAAATGTTCACCGCACCATGACCAGATGCCATAGACCTCTATGGAAACTGTAATCTGACAGACTATTTTGCGGCCAGATTGTTGCACTCATAAAGGTTGTGTGCATGAGGCCTTCCCCTTTGGCGCTGCTGCAGTAAAATTGAGCACTTGCTGTCACTGAGAAAAATTCTGACTGCCTTGACTCTGACTTGATAACAATTCAATTTCTCTATGTGACAAGTGGGTCAGACTTCAGAAATGTAAAGTGAAGAAGTGTTTCACTATGACCGCAGTTAGTATTCCTTATGTAAGCAAAAGTTAATTATTGTCCCTGATTGCTTTCAGGACTCCTCTACATAGAGCTATCATTTCTAGGAATGAGTATGTGTTTAACCAGCTTCTGCAATGCAAACAGTAAGTAAGAAGAGACTGAATGTATGGTTTTATGACATCATTTGTATTTTTTTTTTTATCCAACAGGCCACCTGTAAACTATTTACTATATGCAAACTACATATCCAAGTACTGCCCCATAACCTATAATTGTAACCATCTATAATAATATGCTAGAAGTTCCGTTATCCCTATTTTCATGTATTGTAATAATAAAATACTCCTAGCGCTAAATAACTATGGTATTAGTAATCTGGGACCAGGGGCAGTGTTCAGTCCTTAAAATACGACCCCCATGTTGTTTGAATATACCAATATGAAGGAACAGTAATGACAATCTATTTTTTTTTTTACATGATATAAACTATTTACTTTTTTGTTATGAATGTTACTTACCATAGATAAAGGCAATAGCTGCAGATATAACTTTACAGTAAGGTATTTGTAGCTTATAAAGGTATATAATTTCATGATACCATAATTGATACCCTTGGAGTAATTTTTGTGTGTGATCTACATTTGAAAAACAGGTGCAAGATGAAAATTATCTAGTATCACTATAAATGGCTACCCTTAAACATATTACCCATGATAGAACATTTTAACAGTGGTAGCGATATCACGTTTTGAAGATGTTTGATTAGCCAGGCATCGACTTACAGGTTAGTTAGCTTTAGGTGATAATTTACATACCTCTTCCCAGCAAGCTTTGGATGTTAGGCTGGGTTCACATGACGTTTTTGGCTATACTTTGCAAGGACACATTGGGGGTATTCCAACGTGTTTTTACAAGCTATGGCACAGACATATCCCACTGTATGCTTATATATACAGTGGGATACGTCGCCCGGGAACACCACCTCTACACTGAATTCGGGGGAGGATTGTAGATTGGGTAGTGTAGATTGGGAGCAGCCGGGGATGGGTTGCTGCCGATTTACGGGAGTGTTTCCCCAGTGACGTCACTGTCCTTACATGGACATTGACATCACTGCCCCCAAACGCTTCCTGCTTAGCTATGTATGTGCTCAGCACACCTTAAGGAGGGATGGAATATGCTTCATCTTCTCCCCATAGGCGTCTTTTGCATCCATTGAGTGCATACGTCGCTCAGTTGGAGGAAGCAGAATGAAAAGATTTAGCTTGTCGCATACAATGTATAGTGGTCAAATGCAGGCCAAAACTATGCCCAAGTTTGCCACTATATGTCAATGTAAGTCGGGCGTCTTCCAGAAGTATATGCTGAGCGTACACGAAGAACGCAGCCCAAGACTCCCTACATGTAAACATGTTTCTTATAAGAAGCAGATTCATCATAATCTTTGGCAATGTCTTTTTTTGTTAGATTAGATTTAGAACTCAAGGATCATGAAGGAAGTACGGCTTTGTGGCTTGCGGTCCAGTACATCACAGTGTCCTCCGACCAGTCTGTGAATCCTTTTGATGATGTCCCCATTGTAAATGGAACTTCATTTGATGAGAACAGTTTTGCAGCGAGACTGATAAAACGTGGTAGCAACACAGATGCCCCTGACACCATAACAGGTAAACACAAGAGGTTTGTATTCGCTACAAATCTATGTGCCTGATCAGTAATTATACCTCTTGCTCTATTTTAAGTGGGTGTTTTTTTTTTTTATTTTCTATAGACTTATGTAAAAGGATTTTCTAATGATCGATTTTCAGTATCTGTTTTATTCATGAAAAATTTGTGACTCAGCAAATCGCAAAAGTGACAGGTTGTTAAAGTATTGAAAGTTTAATTGGCTAATCCACTAATTTACGTTTTGGTTGCATTTTCATTGCGTTTTGAAATGCATTGCAACAGCTGAGGAGAGGTGATTTGCCTAATAATATTACAGTTAACATTAGCGTTTACAAAACGCATTGTAAATTTGATGTTAACACGTGGCTGTATACTACAGGGGCTGCAGGGGGGAGAACCTTACACGCCGCGGTCATGCTTGACCGCGACATATAAGGGGTTAACACTCTCGATAGAAGCCGGCTCCAATCGCGGGTGTTACAGCGATAATAGACCGTATTAGACAGCTGACAGCCGCTGCTTCTGCTGCGCGAGGACGTACTATTGTGTCCTGGTGCGCGTAGGGGTTAAGTAAATCAACTCTCCTGAGTTACAAAAAAATGTGCTGAAAACCCAAACTCGGCTTATACTCGAGTAAAAAATATAGGTTTTATCAGGTTTTTGTGGTAAAATTAGGGGCCTCGGCTTATGCTTGGGTCGGCTTATACTTGAGTATATACGGTACATATTTTGTTTTAGAGTATTATCATTTTTCAGTTTAGGGCTGATGCACATGGCCATTGTGATATTGGTTCTTTCAATGGAAAGCACACAGTCCCATGTATTTCTATGGGCTCATACGCACAGCCGTGGCTTCAACTGCCCTGTGTATAAGCCAACTGCTTGACCACAAAATTATGGAACAGATTATGTTCTCTGCATGTGTTTGCAATAGCAATACACAGTTGTACTGCAGTCTTTGTGTATTTGCTGTATGTGCAGAATGGGAACTTCTAAAAGAGAATATCTGTTATCCCTTGGTGACCAGTTAAATCTCATTATTTTAGGAAAAACATAATTTGTAAACTATCTGTAAACATATATGAAATTTAAAGCTCACCTGTCACCAGGAATGTGATTTTTAGCTAGTGACCGGTTCCAATAGCCTATGTTATGCTAAATGAAAAAGAAAAACTACCACTTGGGTTGTGGTGATTTAAACCATTTATATTTACAGGTCTGGGCGTTAGTAGTCTGTAACAGGACATGTTTTCGTTGGAGTCATTGTTGAGAAAAACTACTTTTAGAAATATGCTAATTCATGCCGAGTGCTCACGTACACATAACACAGCCGGCGATTCTTAATCTAGTAATTATGCATGCCTCCAGTCTTTTCTTCTTTCCACCCATCAACCCTAGAGCCGCCGACGTCATATGAGGCTGAAGTCTCGCACACATGCGGTGTACATTACTATCTGGTAGCCGTATCTGCCTGCTTGCTTTCACGAGACTTCTTCTCGGGCAGATGGGTGAATGTGAGTGCTAGTGAATCGAAGAATGGAGGCGTGCTACTGATATTTCCCTCCTTTGCATGCTGCGGACCGCTCAACCTACGTGCTACAGGGAGTAATTGCCATGTGTACTTTTATCAGATAAATATTCAGCAGCTTATTAGCATATTTTTAAAAGTAATTTTTCTCCGTAGTGACGCTGTTACAGACTACTAACGCCTGACCTGTAAGTATAAATGGTTTACGGCAGATTGCCTTTAAAAATGCCTTTGGCAGAATTCTGACTCCCGTGCAGGAAGCTGCAGCCTGTGTGTGCTAGTGATAGCGAACAAGAGGAGTCGGCTCTGCCCTAAAAGCCGTTGGCTCACTTGGCTTTTATTTAGATGGACCAGCCCCTATGCAGTGACCACATCTCTTTGTAACCTGAAAATTTCAGGTTGAAAGTGGAGTGGGGGTGGGTGGCTGGCGGCATGAAAACGATTCCCTGTGTAATAGCACAATTCAGGAACCAGAAGAGCTGGCTCTTTATAGTGAGTGGAGCCTAACAATCCAGCTCACTGTAAAGAGCCGGACTTCCCAACACTAGCGTGTGCCTGTGTCAGTCTTTTCTCCTCCACACTCCCCACCCCCACCACGACTCGCCACACGCTGCTGGCAGGGAGCCAGGTAATGTGAAATAAATTATTATAAACTACTAAAATGATTCAGAATGCTAACAAAGCATTTTAATCAGTATGGCAAAGGCTATTGGGACCTGTCACCAGCTAAAATAACATTCCCAGTGACAGATTTACTTTAAATGCAGCAGACATGCAAATGTTGAAAGTATCTGTTACTGTTGTACATGTATTTGATCATATATATTTTGATATATTATTTTTTAGGTAACTGTTTGTTACAAAGAGCTGCTGGAGCAGGAAATGAGGCTGCTTCTCTCTTTTTGGCAACCCATGGGGCTAAAGTCAATCATAAAAATAAGTGGGTAAGTCAAAGGGAGGTGTTAAGTTAGACTACACCCTTTTGAGTTATCATCCAGCATCAGCCACTCTGGTAAATCTTTTATTCTTTATTAGTAAACCTGTGCATGCAGATGTCCAATAACGGCTCACCAAGCGTTATAGACTCATCATGAGGCCCCGTTACCCCGGAAATGATTGGCATGCGTAAATGTACATATGGCAATCATTCCCTGTAGCAGGCAGATTGAGTGGTCTGGCGCGAGTTGCAACGGAGGGAAATATCAGTAGCGTGATTGCAGCGCGCATCGGACCGCTCAGCAGGACACGTGACAAAGTGATCCGTGTCAGTGGCGCGTTGGAGATACCCGGAGCAAGACCCGGGGGGGGGGACATGTGGACAGCGGGGCTGCTGCTCCAGCTCTCCTTGCAGGCCTGTGTGCCAACGTTTATGTGATCCTGGCAGGATCGGAGTGCCAGGTGAGTGGCACACTGTTGTCACTCCACTCTATGTAAAGAGTGTGTGCCATGTGCTGTGTGCCGAGCGTGGCGTGCAGAGATCGCGATAACGCTTGTAGAAGTTGATTTACTCTGGAAAAAAAAAAAAACATACACTTGGTGATTTTCTTGTTTAAGCGTTGGCTGACGACCCCCATGCGCCTGCACCTCTCAGTAGCGCATATACGGCAGCGCTCCCCTCTCTTCCCCCAACAGGCCTGCTTGTGGCTCCGATAGAAAGTCATGTAAACGGAGCCCAGGTCACATGATGCTCTACTGCAGCTGCAGGATGGAGCGGTGATTATCTGTGACCCTTCCAATGGCAGTGTACGATGAGCAGGATCACGCTGTGTATATGACAGAACGATCCTGTAACGTGACAGCCCCCTGATACTACCAGCCCCCTGTAGTCACACTTGCCCATGTATACAGTGAGAGACATTCAGGGAAGGTGCTATATGCTTCCTCTCTGTATACAGATCACTGATAACATGGATCCAATGGACTGTTGCCATTAGATCACTATTAGCAGTGAACATATTTGCCCCTGTAAAAAATTTGTAATAAAAGAAAAAACATTAAGTAAAAAATAAACAGTGTAAACAATTTACAGTGTAAATTTAGAGGAGTCAGCCCTAGCCTGCTCTGGGGGTGGGGGGTTCGGCTGAAGCCAGCCCCAGCATGCTCTGAGGGGGGAGCCTGGGACCAGCGTCGGCCCCATCCTGCTCTGTGGGGGAATCTGGGGATAGTGTCAGCCCGGTTCGTTCTGTAGGGTGGGTATAGCTCCGGCGTCAGCTCCAGCCCACTCTATAGGAGGGGTCTTCTGGGGCCGGCTTCAGCCACGGTCCGCTCTGTAGGTTAAGACAATGAAAAAGTTGTGCACCACTTGTTATATAGATGATGTAATATCACAAAAATGGTCTCAAGTTGCTTGAGTAGCACAAAAAGTCAGGCTTTAATGATTTTCTTGTATTAATAGACGTTTATTAGATCGTTAATAGACGTTAATAAATCTATATACAACTAGGAGTTATATATTTGTATTACTGAAAATCTCATACTCCTCCTCGGCTAAAAATACTCCTCAAAAATGGTGAGAGTAGTATTATTACCCTTCTGAAAAAATGATAGTGCGACCTCTGTGTGCTTTCCATAATTCTAATGATAAGAAAAGTGTATGCTGTTTATCTCTAAAGATGTTTCAGTGAACAGATAGTTTAATTTGTATGTTCTTCTCATCATAGGGAGAGACACCATTACACACAGCTTGCCGCCATGGACTTCCCAACCTTACTACAGAGCTATTACAGCAAGGAGCCAATCCAAATTTACAAACCCAGGAACCCATTCATGCTCCTAAAGGATCCCCACCAACCAGCCCATCTTCCAGCACTTATTTGCAAACGCCACTGCACATGGCAATAGCCTACAACCACCCAGATGTTGTGACAGTCATATTAGAACAGAAAGGTGAGAGCTCCTTTTTGTGGTGAAATTCTGTACTTCACAGCTGCAACTTCACAGTTAATTTCTCTTTGTTCTTTCATTAAAGCCAATGCCCTACATGCAACAAATAATCTTCAAATCATTCCTGACTTCAGCCTGAGGGACTCACGAGAACAAACTGTTTTGGCACTGGCCTTATGGACAGGTAAGACAGAATTAAAGAAGACCTGGAGAGGCATTTTATATCACCAAGAATGTGTAAGAAGTCTACAATAACATTTACTATTCCTCTCTCTTACCACCTCTTCAAATTGTAGTGCACAAATTGTAAGGTATAAATCCTACATTACCAAAGGGGCCCCACCACGAGCAGCACATTTTTGAAGGATATAGTAGATCACATTGCAATCAGAAGTCTGGTTTTGTCTGTCTGTTTTTTGTTTTTTTGGGGGGGCTTTTCTGCTGGTCTGATATCTTAGTGGGTTTTACTTATTAATACATGTGGCGTTACTGCAGTACAGTGTCCTATTTAGGCAAATTGTTACAAACCTCATTGGTAATATTTCAAAGCCTTGTGAAAATCTTCCTCTGTTGTATGGCAACACTGACAACCCTGGCTCTACCTTTAGGTATGCACATCATTGCTGCACAGTTGCTTGGATCAGGGGCATCTATAAATGACACCATGTCAGATGGACAGACTCTATTGCACATGGCAATACGCAGACAGGACAGTAAGAGCGCGCTATTCCTTCTGGAACACCAAGCCGATATAAATATCAGGTATGTGCTTTGTGAAGAATGTATACCAACTGGAGGTAAAACTGTGATTTTTCCAAGGTAGATTGCTGTTAGAGATTTTTCATTTCAGGACCCAAGATGGAGAAACTGCACTTCAGCTAGCAATTAGAAATCAGCTTCCTTTAGTAGTCGATGCTATATGCACAAGAGGAGCAGACATGTCTGTTACTGATGAACAAGGGAACCCACCTCTATGGATTGCTCTGGAAAATGATTTGGAGGATATTGCATCCACACTGGTATGATAAACCTCTTCCTCAAAAGCCCCTTTGTGTTTGGTTTGCTTTTGGTTTCTGTGCAATAGTTTTTAGCAGAAATTGTCAGGTACATATAATCTAAAGATATTGGATTGTGCATTTTTTTTGTCCCATATTCCAGTTTACTGTGTAGAACATCAAATAGAGGGCTCTATGCATCATAGTGTGCATGGAGTTATGTACAATAAGATGTATTGGTATTTTTTGTATTAGGTACGACATGGATGTGATGCCACATTTTGGGGGATAGGCCCAAGTGGATGTCTACAAACTCTTCTGCATAGAGCCATTGATGAGAACAAAGAGCAGGTCGCTTGCTTCCTTATACGCAGGTTAGAGCTATGAATTAGTTTCTTTTAGTGGAATCACTCCTAGACAATACAAGTTTATAGAAGAGATTGTGATAGATGTTTTTATCTACTGTATTTTTTTCTCTGTAGCAAACTCCACAGCTAAAAGCAGATCTTTGTTATGGATAGTGAAAGTCAAGTAAAATAAATAGGCTTTAACCACTTCATGACTGCCTTATGCTTTAATTGCACTTACCCTATGCAGATAGCACATGTATAGACATCATGACAATAGCCCTTTTCAAAATTCTATAGCTTGTATTTCTAGGTGCCATATTTAAGAGGAGAATATCCCCTTTAATATTCTAGCATGGGGCACATTCATTTGCTCGCGCTTATGTTGGACTTTGCACATTCTTGTAGGCTAAAACGGCTTGCACAGGTATTTAAAAAGTGTCTGCGCCACTAGCTGTGCTAGCCTCCTTGCAACACAAATTAGGGCGTGTGACACAATTTGCATGTTAAATACGGCACCAGCACACCCCCTATGTTAAAGGTGCACTCTGTCGGGACCGTGTGGGGAAGTGACAGATTCATGATTTCTGGTACATGTTCTTAATGAATTGGTCGCACCCAGCATTATACACAGAGAGAGCACTTTTAGTGAAGTTTACGACTTTCTAAATAAATGTGCCCCAATGCCATGCGAACTGCCAGGTATCGAGATTATTATTCCCTTTACACCAGTGGAGTGGGTCGGTGCAGGGCGTTCCAAAACTGAAAGTTCACAGGCTTTGGCATATTTGTATGCCATATTTCTTCTACGCACATTTCTCCCTACATGGTGTACAAATATACACTTTGGAGCCACCCTGTCATAGCCTGTTGTGGTATGGGATTTCATCATACTCTGGTGCACAAGAGCCAGCGTATGATGAATCTCCCCCTGTGTTTCTAGGTCCAGAAAATATATTACAGTCCTGAAGTTTTCCACCCCTTCTTCCAACCCTTCAGCTGAAAGCAGAATGGATAAGCAGCTGCAGGGAAGTTGATCTTAAGTTTGCCGAAGTACTTGTGCACTCAAGTGCACATTTGTAGTTAAACCTGGGGAAAGGTGATGAATTGACATTGTACATAATTTTGCTAAAGCATTATCCAATTTACTTTAAATTTAAAAAAAAAATTGTAATTGTAAAAATTACAAAAAAAGTGTTTTTTTAATCAATAAAACTATCCTGTCAAGTTAAAGTCTCACTTGTCATGAAATAAAGAAAAAATTTGTATAATTTGTAAAGCTGTAAAGCTAAAGATCCTCATTTAAAGCAGAAAAAAAGAGAACGGCAAAAATTAACCTTAACATTCAAGAACCAATTACCTTTGATCATAAAAGTGTTAAACAGTAAAACCGCTCAATTACCTGTATTCTTTAAATACAAGGTAGCTATTTTGTGGAAAGTATTTCTTCTCTGCTTGTTGCCACTGGAACACAATCATTTGGCAGGTAGAACCTGCAGCCCCCTGCACCTAAATTTACTGGTCGTTGTTTGGGCATATTTAGAAGTTATATTTCTAAGTTTCCTTTAATGTGAATTTTCTATTCTATATTTCAATATAATTGTTAGTATTTGGTACATGCATGAAATTGCATCATATTTCTTGTTCACTTTCAGTGGTTGCGATGTAAATAGTCCTAGAAAACCAGGACCAAATGGAGAAGGGGAAGAAGAGGCCAGAGATGGACAGACACCTCTGCACTTGGCAGCAAGTTGGGGACTAGAGGAAGTAGTTCAGTGCCTTCTGGAGTTTGGTGCCAATGTGAATGCACAGGTATGATGAATAAAATGAGCTGCTGTTGTAATCTGCATAATATACCGAGCTCTGTGTCAACGAGGCCAGATATTGTTTCTATTATATAACATTGTTTGTTGGTCCCATTTTTGTATTACAGGATGCAGAGGGAAGGACTCCAATACATGTTGCTATAAGCAACCAACACCGTGTAATTATCCAGTTAATGATTTCACATCCAGAAATAAGGCTGAACGTGCGGGACAGACAGGGTATGACCCCCTTTGCATGTGCCATGACTTTCAAAAATAACAAAGCTGCAGAGGCCATATTAAAACGGGAACCAGGAGCCGCTGAGCAGGTAATGGTTTCCATGGAGAGGCTGGGTACAGGCTTTTAAAGGGAATGTGTTGCCTGTATTGTTACCATGTTTTATAGAATTAAACCACATAGTGACATTCTTTTCTTCAAATGTTTGTTATGTTTTTATAGAATATATCCTGTACATGATTAAAGGGGTATTCCAGGAATCTGCATAATTTCTTAAAATATAAGCTAATATGTAATTACTTGTTACTTAAAATTGGGCTCCCCTTAGCAGAAAAATGTTGTGGACATAGACTGTAATGGAGAAGTAAAATGCTACTGGCCCTTTAATCAGTCAGTTGATTTCCTCCGTGCGGAGCAGACACAGGACAGAAGATGGCCGCTGGTCACATGTCCACATCACATGTCCTGCACCAGCCTGGGCAGGTCATGTGATCACCACTATTTTTGGCTGTAGTCGGTTGGTTGCAGTGCATCCTGTATGGCCAATGTTGTGGTGAGACGTCTTCTCAGCGAGGTGATGTGCAGTAAGCTCCATTTTGTGACTAATGACATTGAGTTTTGTTATATTCATTTATTTATATCATTATGGGTTTTTGTATCAGGAATACCCCTTTAAGGAGTGCCCATCTTGCCTTATCTACTGTTTTTCAGCATTTAGCAATATTCTTAATAGAACACAAATAGAATGCAACTTATAGTCTTGAAGGTACTTCATCAGACGGGAAACTGGTGTCAAAAAGTAACAACTGTTAGCAGCTTTTTGAGTTTCTTTGTAATACATTATAAATTATGTTGCACGGGTTCTTGTAAAAACCGGCCTGCACGCACCACAGATTTTTGCTCTGAAAACCTGCAGCATAGTAGATGGCATTTATACAAATCCCATCCGTGTGCTACGTAAAACGGCTGCAAAAGAAGTCTTTTGTCGGAAACCTAACTGCTTCTAAGTTATCATTATGTAACGTCTGCAGCCATTTGTGCAAGTACCTTTAACCTGGTGAGCTGATTTGAAGCAGATCTGTTTAACTTGAGATTTAAGCAATCTTATGGGAGATTGTTATAGACCTGTTGTATGACCTGTAAAAAGGTTATTGTTCATTTGGGAAGATGGGATTGTCATCTCTTTGTCAATGATTACTAGATTCTTTGTTTCCAGCTTTATACCACCATAACCTTTCATCTTCAAGTCAAGGCTACTGTGAAAACTAAAAGATTCAGTAGTTATTAATAAGATGAAAAATAAACTAATATTTTATTTTTAAACAAAAGCAAAACCTCATTAAAAAGGGACAACTATTTTAAGTAAAATGAAACTACTTGTTTTTCTCACTTAGGTGGATAACAAAGGAAGGAACTTTCTACATGTGGCAGTGCAGAATTCTGACATTGAGAGTGTTCTGTTCCTGATCAGTGTACAAGCCAATGTCAATTCAAGAGTGCAGGATGCTTCCAAGTTAACTCCTCTGCATCTGGCTGTGCAGGCAGGATCTGAGATTATTGTCCGCAACCTGGTACGTACACCTGTGTGTTACCTACATAAAAAACACCCATTAACAGGAATGCAAAACTTTGTATGCTTTTAATTTTTTATTTAATTGTCTCAAAACATAATGGCTGTGATGTGCTTTGTTAGCTTCTTGCAGGAGCCAAAGTAAATGAACTGACAAAACATCGTCAAACTGCCCTTCACCTTGCAGCACAACAAGATCTCCCAACTATCTGTTCAGTACTTCTGGAGAATGGCGTGGATTTTGGAGCTGCAGATGAAAATGGGAACAATGGTAATAACATTGATTAAAACCCCTTCTCTTTTTAGAGCACCCTTTTGAAGAACTTTTTGGGTGCAGAGGTGGTTTATATAGCTTCAAGTGATATGTAATCAAAAGGAATATTTTCAGGAGCTGTCAGCCTTTACTGTAGTTTTGTTAGTTTGTCCTGAATCTTCATTCAACAGCTATAGTTATAGTCATTGTGGTCATTTATCATTATTTATGGTGTTTCCCTGGCATCTACGGAATTTATCAAGAGGTTCCGGCCCCCTCATAAATTCTGGTGGGTAGCAGAGTGATGCAATACACTGCTGGGAAGTTGTACACTAGGCCTGCATTGTGTCACAGCTTGTGCTCATTTAGGCACAGGCTATAGGAAGTGGGCAGGCCAGAAACTCTGCGTGTCGGTACAGTCCATCACTGGGCACAACCACGTCCATGCCAATTCGGTGTGTAGGGTGGCGTAACTGGGGTGATGGGCGCAACTCCTGGTTGTATACACCAGGATTTGCCCCTATTTCAGGGCTTATACGACAGATTTTAGGTGCACAAGCCTTGATAAATCATTGCATCCAGCACCAAGATCTTGAAGTGAAGGCATATATAAGTAGGTGAGAGATAGGTAATCATGGTGCCAGTTTATGGTTTTAACCAGAAACTTTCTGTAAATGTACAAAATTTTTAAAAGCCTGACAACAGATTTACACTACTAAAACACTCAGGGCTAGTTTACACAAAATCCCTCTTCCATTGAAATCAATGACACTCACAGAAGAAAGAAGCAACATGACATATTAAGGATTAGTTAACATGACTGAAAAGGGGGTTAAATGGGTTGTCCACTCAACACATAATTGAAATTGTATAATAAAAAGTTATAAAATTTTCCTATATACTTTCTGTAACAATTCCTCACGGTTTTGTTGCTTGCTGCCATTCTGTAGGAAGTTTTATTGTTTACTTCCAGTAGGTAGAAAACTGTGAGGAATTGTTACAGAAAGTATATTTGAAAATTGTATAATTTGTTGTTGCCTACTGCAAAGTTAACTTGCCCTAATATCATACATCACAATAACTCTGTTTCTCCTTACAGCCCTTCATCTAGCAGTAATGCATGGCCGCTTGAACAATATTCGATGTCTTTTAACAGAATGTAATGTTGATGCAGAGGCACTTAACTTAAGGTAAGCAGCGGGCACACATTAGCCACATTACAGCCGTTTTAGCAAGCATTCAACATTCTTACATTCATAGGGTTGTGGTGGGTTTTTTTAAGTAGCGATTGGGTGGCCCGGTAGGGAGGAGCACCATCTTAAAAACATTAAGGATATACAACATGGACACATCCTTGTAAATAACAATACACACACATGTGAACCCACTGTTAACACGCCATGAAGCCTGGGGATTGGGAAATCAAGGCAGAGTCAAAGTCATACAAAAAAAAAGGAGAGCAGATTTAAGCCAATTGACTCGAAGGCCAGAATAATGCCATAATTCCTCTACTTGCTGTAAGAAAGCCTCTGCAAGATATACTAAAAGGTCATCAGCATAAAGTGATTTTTCAGTAATTCATGCATTGTGCCAGCTCTCAGTGGCACTGCTATTTTTGATCAGTGCAGTCAGGGGCTCCATCACCAAAGCGAAAATCAGGGGAGAAAGAGGGCAGCAAGGCCTGGTTCCCCAACCCAGCTGGAAGTAGTCTGAAATATATCCTTTAACCCACCTTAGGTTTGCAGCAAATAATCCATAGCCATTTGATGTTAAGGAGGATACCTAGGTGCTCAAGTGCCACCCACATAAATGGCCACTCCACAGAGTCAAAACCCTTCTTGTTGTCAAGTGAAATGAGGACTCTACTACCTTTATTGTCATGAGACACCTGGAGGCTAGTGAACAAGCGATGGAGATTTATATCAGTGCTTTTCCCTAGCATAAAAACAGACTGGTCCACAAAGATCACAGAAAGAATAATTGCACTCAATCACAGTGATTGGATAGTGTGAGAAGTTTCCTTAACTGTCAGGGCCACTCAAAAAGTCTGCCTTCCGCCACTAATCTCACGACCTGGAGCCCAGCATTAAAGGAGTGTATGGATTTGTTTGGCATATTCACCCAAGAGGCATAGAGCGTAGTGTTTTATGTTAAGCACTGAGCACGTATACCTGCCGGATCAGAAACTATAGTCCCAAAACCAACGGAGATGCTAGCAAAAGCGGTTTGGGCTGTCCCAACCCCTGACAGATATGCCAAAGTTTTTGCATTCTTGTCGCCATTAGCACAGAATCTTTGCCTCTGACTTAATAGCTTCTTAGACGTATAATCTGCCAAATGTAGATGATAGTCTCTTCGAATGTCCTTCTGACAGCAAGCCTGAACTGTTTCCATTAGAGGAACATGGTCCGAGATGCCCCTAGGCAAAAAAGAAATACAGAGAACTGGCTAAGAAGATCACAACTTGCAATATCCAGATCTATCCTTGATAGAGTTGCTGGAGAGTAAGATGAGAACTGAGAATCGTGAGGGTGTCGCCACCACCTTACCTCGGTTAAATAATCTTTTGCCCCCTCAGATGTGTTTACTGCATAATAAGTATGACACGGTTATGTGTTATGAGTGGGCTTTGAAAACCAAAGCCTGCTTAATTTTACAGTTTATCCCACTTGCACCCTGCCACATCAAGAGAATCGTAACACAAGAGGCAATTGAATTAGCTCTCCCCTTCACACCCACACACACCACTTGGACATCATACATAGAGAATTACTGCAACCTTAACGAAAAGAACAAATTCTCACTTCTGAAAACTGGAAAAAGTGTTGCTGTTTTGCAGCTTACAGGTTTCCCCCTAAATCAGAGGTTGACCCCAATGAGGTGAAGACAAAAACTTAGTGAACATTTCAAATTGTAAGTGACAAAACTGAGCTCTAAAATTTGCATGATTCACTCCTGCAATAAGGCCTTGAGTGTAAAAGGTAAGAAAATAATGAATGACAGATGCTCTTCCTGCAATATCAGCACTCTCGTAAAACAATACAACAAAGAGTCACAGACTTAGCCCAGCGGGGTTGTGGTTGCCTACGCTCAATCCAGTCAGACACCTCCTTAGGTGTAGTGAAGAAGTGGACATTGTCCCCATCTTGAACCCAAAGCCTGGTAGGACAGAACATGGAGTACTTCAAGCCAAGGTCACTCACACAGTGGAGAACTGCTGCCTGTTGTGCTGCAGCTCAGCAGTATGATCAGGACAGGACAACCTGGAATTTTCATATAGCGTCTCTCCCTGTCGGGAAGCTGCAGCAAGGATAACATTTCTGTCATGATAATTTAAGAGCTTCATAATAAATGGGTGAGGTGACAACCCAGGATGGAGCGGCGGGTTGGAATGTGGCAGGAGTGCTCCACCACGAAGCACTGCGAATCAGCTTTGGAAAGTGGTCCTTTAAAAGTTTCTCCACAAAGGATTCTGCTTGGGCCTCTTCAGCTCTTTGAGGGAGCCCAAATATTTTTACATTGTTGCGGATTTCTGCATCCTCAACCAACTTTTTTTTAACCTACTATACCAGGGTCTGCATATTTTGTTCACTAGCATGGGCCGATATACTCCACCTGAGTTCTTCTGTCCCGTATCTTATCGATGTTGCACCTCAAGATGTCGATGTCGCCTTGAATGTGATCATTTTCATGGTGAGAGTTGTCCGCCAGGCAGTAATAGTAGCCATTATCTTTCAGTATCTGGGTTAGCAGGAAGCGCCTGACTTATTTGGGCGTCAGAGGAGTCTTTTAGCTGCAGCTTTTCATTTTTTTGGTTTCCGTTGCACTCTCCTAACATGGAGAGTGCGGCAAAAACCACTGATGCAGGTGTGAACTTGGCCTAACTCTTGGCCACTGTGAATTTCTACAATTTAACTATTTCTCTTTGCCTACCAAGTAATATTTTTTGTTTTGACAGGGGCCAGTCGCCAATGCACATTTTGGGCCATTATGGAAAAGAAAATGCAGCTGCTATCTTTGAACTCTTCTTGGAGTGTATGCCAGAATACCCACTTGATACACCAGATTCAGAAGGCAACACAGGTGACTGCTTTTTTAGTTATAGGTCATATCCACAATTTTGGATGTAGGTGTCGCCCATTTATAAGTAGGCTGTTACAGTCTTGCAGAAATCGATGATGTTTTATAGTATTGGTTGCCATTACTATCTGACCCCAATTCTGGAAAGCGGAAAGTAAACCTACAGGTAAATGTTCTCTGTATGAAATTACACAATGTAATATAATATATATAAAATAATATAGGGTAGCATGATGCTTCGAAACTGTGTAAGTGTACTCACTGCTTTCTCCAACCCACTCTCCCTCCCCCTCCCTGGGGCTTGTTCCATTGTGTGTAATTACCAGAATCCTGAACTGATCGATCGGTGGGTGTGAGGAGAGGAGAGAGTGAAGTCTATTTCTCTGCTTAACACTCCCTGTTACTGTTCCTGCTTCTATAGACACTATTGCTCTACTCACCACCCACCCACTCAAAGCAGAAGCTGGTGCTTGATACAGTCCACTGTCTGCAGGAGTGTAAGATCAGGGGAACTGTGTGACTAGTCCGAAGAGTGCATTATATGTTCATGTGCATGCGGCCTCATTTATGTGAACAGGGTGGCATTTACTTTTGTTGGGCTGCTGGGACAGTGACCATACACAACTGCATTGTATTTTTTTTCTCCTTTACGGCAAAGTATCATTTGAGTATTGAGTATTGTGATACTGCACTTAGTATCGAAATTCTAAACTCTGGTATTTGGGAAAATCTAATCTACTTGAAGAATTGGTTTGCTGAAAATATCTATACAGGCATTCAGGGACTTGTTGGAAATGTAACATATTTGCGCTGTATTGTGCTGAAAGTCACTGAGGTATTTTGTACAAAATCTAGATTACACTTAGGCTATATTCACACTGCCGTTGCCCGCCCGTACCGTACCGTGATGGATTGAGGCAGTTACATGCTTACTCAGTTGAGGGAGTTACCTCAGCAGAACTGGAAATGGTTGATAACATGAGAAAATCTATTTTTCTTAATAGTTTTGAAAATATATGGTATATAGTAATATTATCTCAACTTTTCTTTCTAACTTCACAACTTAATTTTTTAGTTCTTCTCCTGGCTTATATGAAAGGAAATGCCAATCTCTGCCGGGCCATTGTAAAAGCTGGTGCCAGACTCGGGGTGAACAACAATCAAGGGATCAACATATTTAACTATCAAGTTGCAACAAAACAGCTTCTCTTTAGACTTCTAGGCAAGTTGTACTTAATATGCATAAAGTGTCTACTAATGTAATTTAAATGTTATCAGTTTTAATGTATTGTACATTCTGTGCACATTTACCGGAGTTTCTTTTTTTTTTTTTTTTTGCTCAGACATGTTAACCCAGGAGCCTCCATGGTGCGATGGTTCAAATTGCTATGAGTGTGCTGCAAAGTTTGGAGTTACAACCCGAAAGCACCACTGGTAAGATGGGTCACTTCTCACAAATACATAAAACACATTCTCTTCAAATATACTTTTATTGGGTTGTCTGGTTAAAAAAATATATACTGTATACTCGTGTGTGTGTGTATATATAGCACCTCACCTCGGCTTATACACAAGTCAATAAAAAAAATAAACTTACAGACTCGCCCTCTGGTGTCACCGATGCTCGGCGTGGCTCCTCTTCTTTCTTCTCCTTGCTGTATTAGCCGGCAGAGACACGTCCACGTGATCTGCTGGCTGGTGCACACTATGATGCTGCAGTGTCGCCGCTGAAGACGTCATAGTGTGGACCGAAGATGAGTATGTAAGTTTTTTATTTTTAATGTGCGGGCTGGCTGGCATGCTATATACTACTGGGGGTTGGTACGCTATATACTACAGTGGGCTGGCTGGCTATATACTGTGGTAGGCTTTGACCAATGCATTTCCCACCCTCGGCTTATACTCGAGTCAATAGGTGTTCCCAGTATTTGGTGGTAAGATTAGGGGTCTCAGCTTATACTTGGGGCGGCTTATACTCGAGTGTATATACGGTGTGTATATATAAGATGGTTAAGTTGAATGAGTATGTAAGTCAGAACAGATGATCTGTTCAGATGAACAGAACAAAAAATCTACTTCTCTAACATCCTTATAACTCTCCAAACTCTGAATTTCATGCTGTATTTCTTGTGACTCCATTTCTATTAGAATCATTGGCCCCAATCTCTCATGTTTAGTAAAAGCACTTTCCATAAATGACTCCTTCTTAATTGCCTGAACCACCTCTGCTAGTGGTTCCTGTGGTGGCTGGAGTTGAAGTAGTAAAGAGCAGCAACCCAAGACCTGAGAGCTGTAGCACGGAACCCTAAAGAAAACCCCAAAAATTACATTGTCTCGCATTGTTTACATAGCCTTGTTCATTTGCTGAATGGTCAAGTTCATATTTTCGTTCTCTTTTACTTACAGCCGTCATTGTGGTCGACTCCTGTGTCATAAGTGCTCAACAAAGGAGATTCCCATCATCAAGTTTGATTTGAATAAACCAGTTCGAGTTTGCAACATATGCTTTGATGTTTTGACTCTTGGTGGAGTGTCTTAGTACACATGGTGACATACTCTTGTTACTTGAAGAAGGCCAGCTTAATAGGCTGTTGGGTTGAGCTGAAGATGCTTGCACTTCATCATGGAGAAAGGACCATATGATGGCATATTTCAGTAAAACAATATGATTGTACATGCATAGGCTTTGCTAGATACTAACTGGACTCCTTTTTAAGTCAAGTGTAAAATATGTCCTAGTTTGGGGAGATACAACGTTGATCTGACTACATAGTATGGTCTGAAGATCAACGCTTCATATCCACAGTTTCTTCCTCTTAATCTTCAACAGCTTTTCAGAATACCACTCATTTACATGATCTTAAAATAATGTCTTCTGCCTGTAAAATGTGTGCTGTGTCCCCATAAACTGTGGATGGATATACAAGAACTTCTTTGTATTACAGGGTTCAGTTTTGAGGAAAGCCAATAAAAATAGTGGCCTTAAAATATAAGCTTTATAACCAACATTATAGATAAGTCTTTCTAGCATCTTCAACATTAAGTCTGCCCATATCGTACAGAAACACATTGTTCTTGCCCACCGATCAAAGGCCTCTATTGTTTTATCATTACTTGTAGTGATAATTTAATTGTACTTCTCAAAACATTTGCACATTGTTTTCTTGTTTCTCTCTAATTCCAGGTATTCCCATGTAATAGATTTTACACTTCTGAAATTCTTTGAACACTAACATGTCATAAGAAAAAGATGTTGAGCCTAATCATTTGTTATACAAATTAAATATCCACGCTACATGGACAGGATGTATGTTTTCTTTTTTAGAGAAAAAAATTGCATATTAGTATTGGATCTCTCTTATGAAATGTTAAAAACAGGATTGGCAAGCATGGTTTCTGTGTTTTATACTCAGTATACTGGTTTGTGACCCTTTTATTGTATAGGATACCTTACTGGTGCACAACAATTGGGGTAGCAAAGGGTCTAGTGTCTGCTTCCCTGGTACCTTAGGCTACTTAAGTGGTAATTAAGGGACACCTTTTGCATCACAGAACTAACGGAAATCTCAGAGTAGGGTATGAAAAGTATTTTCTAGAATTCCCTCTTTAATCCTGAAACTCACATTTAACTATAAAATATCACCTCCAAAGTCATGTGCATAGAAGCTGAGAATATTGCTGCCATCATATCCCCCTGCTAAGCCTTTACACTATGATTTACCTATATGCAGAGGTCGCACTAACATTTTTCCAGAAGGGTAAAAATACTCCTCTCACCATTTTTGAGGAGTATTTTTACCCGAGGAGGAGTACACACTGCGCACACACTCCACTACACTCCACTACACACTGCGCACACACTCCACTCCACTACACACTGCGCACACACTCCACTCCACTACACACTGCGCACACACTCCACTACACACTGCGCACACACTCCACTACACTACACGCTGCGCACACACTCCACTCCACTCCACACTGCACACACGCCACTCCACTCCACTCCACACTGCACACACGCCACTCCACTCCACTCCACACTGCACACACGCCACTCCACTCCACTACACACTGCACACACGCCACTCCACTACACACACACAGCACACACTCCACTACACTCACACAGCACACACTCCACTACACTCGCACAGCACACACTCCACTACACTACACACAGCACACACTACACTACACTCAGCACACACTACACTACACACAGAACACTGCACACTGCACTACACACAGCACACACAGAACACTGCACTACACACAGAACACTGCACACTACACTACACTAAGCACACACAGAACACTGCACACACTCACCCGGAGTCCCGACATAGACGCAGGCAGCTGCGGGCAGGTAGGGAGATGGAGCAGGAAGGGGAGCAGCTGCCCCGCTGTCCACAGGTCTCCCGGGGCCTGCGCTCTTGCTCCGGAGCGCTGATGACACAGATCACTGTGTCACTTGTTCCGCTGAGCGGCCCGGCGCGCACTGTGATCGCGCTACAGACACTTACCTCTTTTGCAGCGCGCGCCGGGCCGCTCAGCCTGCGCGCTACAGGGAATAATTGCCATGCGTAACTTTACGCATGGCAATTATTTTGGGGGGTAATGGCGCTTCATCACGCGTCTATGACGCGTGGTGAGGCGTTAATGCGACCTCTGCCTATATGTACCAGTATTTTCCTGCATGCCTCTGTTGTGTGCCTCTATATAGCCTTACACTATGATTAAATGGCTGTTGGCTGCAATGGGAATACAAAAAGCATGCTGCACAATTTACTTCTATTTTGGGTGACCCACTCTATAGGAAAGAATATTCTGATGTGCTTTTGGCACATACCACCCTGATGTCCTTTGTGCCTGTAACAGGTGAAAGTGGGGTTATGGCTGCACCCCAAGTCTGTAGGGTACATGGTCTGTTGCCTGTTTGCTGGACATTTCTTTATAAAGGAGCAATGCATCCAGAACAATGAACTTATATCCACGGTCTGCTTCCAGTCAGGGGGTGGGGTTCCGGCACAGAAGTAAAGCAGGCCCCAGACCTCCTTATCAACTTCTAGTCTCAATTCTCCCACATGCGCTAGTCATCTCTGCTTTGGGCCAGCGTGTATCCAGAGGGAGGACGGCTCAATGCACATGCACAAGAATTGAGACGTGACTGCGGCAGGCCTAGGAGGCAACAAGAAGCCAGGAGGCAAGGCTACAAGGAGATACGTAGGTGCGGTTACTAAACATGCGGCTGTGACAGCTGGCGCCTGCTTGACTGCTGTGTCCGAAACTCAACCTCTCGGACTGGAAGCGTACCATGGATATTAGTTCATTTTTCTGGCTGCAGACAGCGTTGGCCCTTTATAAAGACATGTCCTGCACGCGGGCAACTGGCCATATAAGGTACTATTTGTAGTTCAATAGCGATTTGGCTGTTTACAGGTTCCCTTTAAAGTGAGATAAGGTGATTCAATCAAGCAAGAGTCGTACACTCTGGCTTTGTTGCCCTTGTAAGTATTAAACATGCGCAATGAAGTCGAGGTGTACTACATAGGCTTCATTGGCTCCCCACGCAGGCGCCAAAGCTTTTGTTATGAGCAGTTCAACAATATGTTGCCATGACATTTGTGAACTTCACAGAGGCTCCCATGGCTGTCACCCAGAATTTCTATTCCAGCCTGTCAGAGTCATGCAGTATTTGAAGAGAGTTAGTACCCCAAGTGCAAAATCTAACCACACATGACAGAAAATAGACTCCACTCTGACACAGATCCAAGGAAACACGCAGCTGTGTGTATGAGCCCATAGAAATAAATAGGTTTGTGTTCTAAAGTATCCTCTGAATAAAAGGACATCTACCACCAGATCACTCTTATGCATGTACATTACCTCTAGGGGATGATGGAACCATTTCCAGTTCACACCAGGGCTCCCGTATTGCTGTGAAAACGACAATTATGTTAATAAGCCTCACGTAATCTGAGTGCTGTATCAACTCAGTCTCTCCATAATTATGCACGCCTCCCGACTGCTTAATATTCAGCGCTCGGTCTCCTTGTGCAGCCATACTATTAATCTGCGAGCTGCACAAGGGACATGGCTGACGTCACCGGCTGTCCTAGAATAGCAAGCCAGACGGAAGGGTTAATACTAAGCAGCCAGGAGGCGTGCCTAATTATTCAGCCATTAAGCTCTCAGGTGACGTGAGCCTGAGTGCCTCAGCTTAATATACTTATTTTTATGAAGTTGTTTTCTCCGCAATAACGGAGCGCTGGTGTGAGCTGGAAATGGTGCCATCATCTCCTAGAGCAGTGATGGCAAAGCTTTTCAACGCCGAGTGCCCAAACTGCATCCAAAAGCCACATATTTTTTGCAGAGTGCCGATACGACAATTTAAATAACTCCCTGCTCTGTCACATGATTAAATTGTATAGGCACCTGAAGAACCCAATACAGTAGAAAGAAGGAAAAAAAAGCTTTGGTTATCATCATAGCTTCCTTCTAGGGTCCTGGGCTGCCTGGGACTGCAAGAGTCCTCTCTGGCGAAGTCTGTGCTGGAGTAACAGTGTGGGTGCCCATAGAGAGGGCTCTGAGTGCCACCTCTGGCACCCGTGCCATAGGTTTTCCACCACTGCCCTAGAGGTAATGAGTATGCATAACAGGACAGTCTACCACCAGTTATATGGTGGTAGATGTCTTTTAGCATGTTTTTTTTTTTCAATCTAACTATTATTAATTACATGAAAGGAGTCTCTGCCCACTCCTGTGCTATGCTACAGTCCATGCAATGTTCAAAATAAAGTTCTGATGCCTGTGATACGTGACGCATAGATCCCCAGAGACTTTAGGCAGATTTCACTGCTGCTGAGAAACTATCACAATTTGACATCTAAAGATAGAGACCGGAAATAAAAGATGAACACAAATTCCATAAAGTGTCTCTTTAATAAATAACTTATGATGATCATGATCACAATTTTAGTAAGACTCTTTAATGGTTACTGTTCCTTGTGTTCTTCACTGAAGAATCCATCTTTAGCACTTAATATGCCAGGAGTGCCAGCCTGTTGTGTTCAGGTAAATAAATATCTGCTTTATTCTTTAAGCAAGCACCAGTCAAACAAGGGGTTGCAGTCTTTATATTCCTTTAGGGAAGGATTGTCTAGATCTCCACGGTTGTCATGTACTTCAGACTCTGGATTTTCTGATGAAGGACCAGTGGCCCTGACACATACACATCGATAGCCATCAAATCCAGCTAGATACAGTTTTCTAGGGACACCAACCCAATCTCTTTGAATACCACCACTACATAGACAAAAACAAAATGAGTCAGTGGTGTTAGATGGGACAGTTATTTTACATATGCAGATAATCCTGCATCTTGGTAACATGCCAGGTAAACATTTCACATATTATAAAGTACATGTCATAATTTCTTGTGAATGTAGAGGACATAGAAGCTGAGAACACAACATAAAGGGCAGGTGTCTGCTTTATAATATGTTGCAAACCTGCCATTCACTGTCAAAATCAGTGCCGGTAACAATAGCAGCAGCTAAAAGGAACCTGTCAGCTCGTTTTGGCACATTATACCTTATAGACCTGTGGTTTAGTGTCCCAAATCACTGTTACATTTTCTGTTTATATTCACTGAGAGATGAGTCCAATAAGGTAGGTCAATGAAGCACTTTATGGCTTGCAGGTAATGCACATGGGCAATGAAGCTCAGGTGTACTATACCAGCTTTACTGGCTCACCATGCAGGCAAGGCAAGTAATATACCTTTGTTGTGAGCAGTCAAACTAATCTTTTTTTTCACTATTATTTCAGGCCCCCTAGGGCAGTGATTTTCAATGGGCCGCGCGGTGCAGGAGCTACAGAAGATGGGTGGATCGCCGACACGGGGCTTGTAGGTAAGTATGGGGGCAGAAACACGGGAGCGCGCCGGCATCGCTACACGGGGGCACCATAGTTCGGGGAATTTTCCCCGGGGCACACTGAACCATGTGTCGTGGCACACTAGTGTGCCGCGACACACAGGTTGAAAATCACTGCCCTAGGGTACTTGAACTCTAGGGGGCTCATCTAGATTATGGGTTTGTACCTACTACACACTCGCTCAGATCTGTGTATGCTGACCATGCATTTCCCACCCTTTCTGGCGATTACTCGGTCATAGGTCCACGTATGGTGTAGCAGTTAGGGTCCTCAGCTGCTACTTGGGGGCGGACTATACTCGGTGTATAACGGTGCTGGTGTATATATAAATGTTAAGTTGATGTAGTATGTACCGTAAGCCAGATTCTGTTCGTGCATGAACAAAAAAATCTACTTCTCATAAACTTCGCCTATATACACTCCAAACCTTGAATTTCATTGCTGTGATTCTTAGTACTCCATTTCTATTAGAACCATTGACCCCCAATCTCTCATGTTTAAAAAGAATCCTTCCATTGACTCACTTCTTATTGCTCGGAAACCACTTCTAGTGGTTCCGTGTGGGGGTTTGAAGTGTATAGAGCACCAACCAAGCCTGAGAGTGTGCAGGACCCTAAAGAAAACCACAAAAATTTACTGGGTCTGCCCGCATTGGTACATTGCCTGTTATTGCCGAATGGTCCAGTTCATATTTCGTTCTCTTTACTTAAACGAGCCGTCATTGTGGTCGACTCCGTTTTCATAACGTGCTTCAACAAAGGAGATTCTCATCAAGCTTGGATTTGAATAAACCGTTCGAGTTTGCAACAGAGCTTTGATGTTTTGACTCTGGTGGAAGTGTCTTATACACATGGTGACTACTCTTGTTACTTGAAGACGCCAGCCTTAATTGGCTTGGTTTTGAGCTGAAGAATGTTGCACGTTCATTCAGGAGAAAGGACCCTATATGGCAATTTCCAGTTAACAGATTATGACTGTGATCCATTCATAGGCTTGGTCTAGACTACTAACTGGAATCCTTTTTAAGTACAGTGTACAAATATGTCCCTAGTTTGGGGAGATACACACGTTGATCTTACTACCATAGTATGTCTGAAGACAACGCTTCATATCCCAAGTTTCTTCCTCATTAATCTGTCACAACGCTTTTCACAATACCACTCATTTACATGATCTTAAAATATGTCTTATGCCTGTTAAAATGTGTGTCGGTTCCCCATAAACTGTGGATGGATATACAAGAACTTCCTTTGTATTCAGGTGTTCAGTTTTTGAGAAGAGCACAATAAAAAATAGAGTGGGCCTTAAAATTAACTTTATACCAACATTATAGATAAGTCTTTGCTAAAGCATCGTCACATTATCTGTCATGCCAGTACATAAACATTTTCTTGCCCACCCGATCAGGCCCTCTATGTTTTCTTCATTACTTTTGTGATAATTTATTGTACTTCCTCAAAAAACATTTGCACAGTGTTTCTGTTTCTCGTCAATTCCTAATTCCAGGTATTCCATGTAATAGATTTACCTTCTGAAATTCGTTTGACCAACTACATGTCATAAAAAAAGATGTTGCCTAATCCTTTGTTATAACAAATAAATAATCCACGCTTACTATGGACAGGATGTTATGTTTTCTTTTGTAGAGAAAAAAAAATTGCATACATAGTAATTGGATCTCTCTTATGAAATGTTAAAAACAGGATTGGCACACCATGGTTCTTGTCTTGTGGATATCAGTATATACTGAGTTTGTGACCCTTTATTTTATAGGATAACACTTCTGGGCCAATCAACATTGGGGAGCAAGGGTCTTGTGTTCTTCCCTGGTACCTTAAGGCACTTAAGTTGTAAATTAGGAGACAGACCTTTGCATCACAGAACAACGGAAATCTCAGAGTAGGTATGACAAGAGTATTTTCTAGAATTCCCTCTTAATCCTGGAAACACATTCTACTATAAATATCACCCCTCCAAAGTCATGTGATTATAGAAGCGCGAAGATATGCTTGCCCTCATATCCCCGCTAAGCCTTTACAATTGATTTACCTATAGCAGAGGTCGACACAACATTTTTCCAGAAGGTACCTCATACTTTGGGATACCGAAGAGTACCTGCCGACCCGGCCTCCATCACTCCTACACTAACTGTCACATCCCCTGCACCACTAGTCCTAAGCACTGTCTCACACATCCACTCCCTCAGGTATACCATCACTCCCTCCCCCACCTCCCTGTCAGAACTCTGGAGAATACACTCGAAGCCCCTACCCCCACCCTGCGCAACAGCTCCGTCCACGTACCACTCCACTACCATGCTCCCCTCTCCCCCAGCACCACGGAAGAACGGACCACGACTCCTCCACTCACACACTCCACACTACGTTCACACGGACAACATCCACTCCACTACACACTCGACACACCACACACTCGCACACTCCACTACACAACGCGGCACAACTCCACCCGACACACACTCATTCCCTGCCACCAATACCTAACATCACATCCCTCAAACCCCACTCACTACACTCACACCACACATCTCCATACACTAGACTGCACCTCCACTACACCTACCCACAGCACACACTCACTAACACTACACAGACACACAACACACTACACTATAAACACAATTACTTAACTCCACACACACTACACTAACCCAGAAACACTGCACAACTACACTACACTACACAGACACACACAGAACACTGCACACCTCACGCCGATTCCCGACTAGACGAGCAGCTGCGGGCGGTAGGTAGGGGAAGAGCAGTGAGGTTTGAGCAGCTGCCCCCTGTCCACAGGTCTCCGGTGTCCTGGCCTCTGCTCGAGCGCTGATGAACACAGATAACTGTGGTACTTGTTCCGCTGAGCGGCCGGCGCTCGCCATGTGATCGCGCTACAGACATTAACTCTTTGTCAGGCGCGCCCCGGGCCGCTCAGCCTGAGCGCTACACGGAATATGCCATGCGCTAAACTTTACCAATGGCAATTATTTTGGGGTGTAGAATGGCGCTTCATCACGCGTCTAACGCTGGTGAAGCGTTAATGGACCTTGCCTATATGTTACCAGGTAATTTTCCTGCCTTGCCTCTGTGTGCCTCTTATAGCTACACTATGATAAATGGCTGTTGGCTGCAGGGAATACAAAAAGCATGCTGCCATATTACTTCTATTTTGGGTCGAGCCCACTTCATAGGAAAGAATTCTGATGTGCTTTTGGCACATACCCACAACTTGATGTCCTTTGTGCCTGTAACAGTGGTGTAAAGTTGGGTTATGGCGCACCCCAAGTCTGTAAGGTACATGGTCTGTTGCCTGGTTGAGACATTTCTTATAAAGGAGCAATGCATCAAACAATGACTTATATCCACGGGTTCTGCTCCAGTCAGGGGTGGGGTGTTCCGGCACAGAAGTAAAGGCAGGCCCCAGACCTCCTTATCAACTTCTAGTCTCAATTCTCCCACATGGCTAGTCATCCTGTTTGGGCCAGCGTGTAACCAAGGAGGACTGGCTTCATGAGCATGCACAAAATTGAGACGTTGACTGCGGCAGGCCTAGGAGGCAACAAGAGCCAGAAGAGCAGGTAACAGGGATACGAGGTCGGTTACTAAATGCGCTGCTGTGACAGTCGGCGCTCGGCTTGACTGTGTGGTCCGAAACCCAACCTCTCGAATGGACAGCGACACAGGGATATTAGTTCATTTTCTGCGCTGACACAGCGTTGGCCCTTTATAAAAGACAGTGTCCTGCACGCAGGTCGCAAGGACATATTAAGGTACTATTGTTTGTTCAATAGCGATTTGGCTGTTATAAGTTCCCTTTTAAGGTGATAAGGTATTAATTCAAGCAAGAGTCGCTACACTCTGGCTTTGATTGCCCTTGTAAGTATTTTAACGTCGCAATGATCGAGGTGTTACTACATAGGCTTCACTTGGCTCCCACCGCAGGCGGCCAAAGCTTTTGTTATGAGCAGTCAACAATATGTTACCAGGTGACATTTTGAACTTCAAGAGGCTCCCATGGCTGTCACCCACCAGAATTTCTATTTCCACCGTCATGAGTCATGCAGTATTGAAGAGAGTTATACCCCCAGTGCAAAATCTAACCACACATGACAGAAATAGACCTCCACTCTGACACGATCCAAGGAACAGACCCCAGCTGGTGTATGAGCCAAGAAATAAATAGGTTTGTTTGTGGTTCTAAAGATCCTCTTGAATAAAAGGACATCTCACCACAGATCACTCTATTGCATGTACATTACCTCTAGGGGACTGATTGGAACCATTTCCAGTTCACACCGAGGGCTCCGTATGTGTTGTGAAAACGACAATTAGAGTTATAAGCCAAGGCTAATATGAAGGTGCTGTAATCCACTCGGTCTCTCCATGATTAGCACGCCTCCCGACTGTTAATATTCAGCGCTCGGTCCCTTGTGTCACCATACTATTAATCTGCAGCCTGCCAAGGGACCTGGCTGACGTCCAGCCCGTCTGTCCAGAATAGCACCAAGACGGAAGGGTTAATACTAAGCAGCCAGGTAGGTGCCTAATTATCAGCCATTAGGCTCTCAGGTGACGTGAGCCTGAGTGCCTCAGCTATACGTACTTATTTTATGAAGTTGGTTTCCTCCGCAATAACGGAGCGCTGGGTGTAGCTGGAAATGGTGCCATCTCTCTAGAGGCAGTGATGGCACAGCTTTTCACGCGCGTTGCCCAACTGCATCCCAAGCACATATTTTTGCAGAGTGCCGATACGACAAATCTAAATAACTCCCTGCATCTGTACATGATTAAATTGTATAGGCACTGAAGACACAATCCAGTAGAAAAATGAAAAAAAAGCTTTGGTTATCTCATAGCTTCCTTTAGGGCTCCTGGGCTGCCTGGGACTGCAAGAAGTCCTTCTGGCGAAGTCTGTGCTGGAGTAAAGGAGTAACAGTGGTGGGTGACACCATAGAGAGGGCTTGAGTGCCACCTCTGGCACCGTGCCATAGGTTCCAACACTGCCCTAAGAGGTATGATATGCATAACAGGCAGTCTCACCACCGTTATATGGTGGTAGATGTCTTTTAGCATGTTTTTTTTTCAATCGAACTATTATTAATTAAATGAAGGAGTCTCTCCCACTCCTGTGCTATGCGACAGTCCAGTGCAATGTTCAAATAAGTTCTGATGCCTGTGATACGTGAACCGCATGATCCCAGAGACTTTAGGCAGATTTCACTGCTGCTGAGAAACTATCACAATTTGTACATCTAAAGCATAGAGACAGACATAAAGTGAACAAAATTCCAAAAAGTAAATAACTTTATGATGATCATGATCACACGACTTTAGTAAGACTCTTTAATGGTTACTGTTCCTTGGTTTCTTCAACTGAAGAACCATCTTAGCATTTTCTAATTTTAATATGCCAGGAGGTGCCAGCCTGCTGTGTTCAAGTTAAATAACATATTCTGCTTTATTCTCTTAGCACAGCACCAGTCAAACAAGGTTGTCAGCTTTATAGTTCCTTAGGGAAGGATTGTCTAGATCTCCAACGGTTGTCTGTACCTTCAGACTCTGGATTTTCTGATGAAGGACCGTGGCCCTGACCACATCACACTCGTAGCCATCACATCCAGCTGAGATACAGTTTTCTAGGGACACCAACCCACATTTCTTTTGAAATTCCACCACTACATAGACAAAACAAATGAGTCATTGTGTTGATGGGACAGTATTTTACATATGCAGATAATCCTGCTCTTGGTAACATCCAGTAAACATTTCACAACTTAAAGTACACATGTCATACTTTGTGAATGTAAGGACATAGAAGCTGAGAACACAACAAAAGTGGCAGGTGTCTCGCTTTATAAATGTTGAGAAACCGCCATTAACTGTCAAAATCAGATGCCGCAACAATGCAGACAGTAAAGGAACCTGTCGGCTCGTTTTGGGGCACATTATCACCACTCAGTCCTTATAGACCTGTGGTTTCGTGTCCAAATCACGTGTTACATTTCTGTTTATATTCACTGGAGATGAGTTGCCAATAAGGTAGGTCAATAAGCACTTTAATGGCCTTGCAGGTAATGCACATGGGCATGGAAGCTCAGGTGTACTATACCAGCTTTGACTGGCTCACCATGGCAGGCAGGCAAGTAATATACCTTTGTTTGTGAGCAGTCAAACTCAATCTTTTTTTTCACTATTATTCAAGGGCCCCCTAGTGTACTAGCACACAGGTTGAAAATCACTGCCCTAGGGTACTTGAACTCTAGGGGGTCTGATCACTATATTGCAATACAACTGTTTTGCAGCATATTGAGAATATAATGCCAAAATACTATGGGAGCCTATTACAGGCTCCGCTTAGGGTTGCACAATGCATCGAAATCTAGGTACTTGTACAATACTTTCAAAGCCAGAACGGTTCAACGCCAGGTTTCTGTTACATGCGGTACTGAATGACTTCCACAGACTCTACAGACTCTTTCTATCTGTCTGCAGAGCAGACAAGGGCAGGGAATTCTTTTGAGAGATGTGTTGGGTTAGTGGTGGAGCAGGGACCACGTCATCAGGTAGGTATCACCATCTGTCCATATATGGTCTATACATCTCTCCCAGGGCTTCCCCAGAGCAGACATTAGTGGCAGAGCAGGGACCACATCATCAGGGTAATATCATCATGTGTCCATATATGGTGTCTACATCTCCTAGGGCAGTGATGGCGAACCTTTTAGAGACCGAGTGCCCAAACTACAACCGAAATCCACGTATTTACTGTGAAGTGCCAACATGAAATTTTAAGCAGTAACTTATTGCTACCTTCTTTCACATCTTTCAATTGTATTGGCGGTCTGAGGCCACCAATTAAAAGAAGGAGGGCAAATTCAGATTATCATTGTAGCTTCTCTCCAGGGTCTCTCTATAAAGGAACAATGGTCAGGTCGAGCATGATGACCTCTAAAGATAATGCAGTTCTGTCAAAAACTCACTTTTCCCACAGTTCCAAACAGCCAACGAAGTGTCGAATAGCACTGAGAGAGCAGCATCCCTTAATTTGCCTGGGACTGCAGGAAGATTGGAAGTGTTTGGTGAACTCTGTCCTTGGGTGATGGCCTGAGTGCCCATAGAGCTCCGAGTGCCACCTCTGGCACCCGTGCCATAGGTTCGCCATCACTGTCCTAGGGCTTCCCCAGAGCAGACATCGGGCAGGGAATCCTTTTGAGAGATGTGTCGGTTTAGCGTGGACCACGTCATTAGGGAGATATCACCATCTGTCCATATATGGTGTCTACACCTCCCAGGGATTCCCTAGACGCAAGGTCTCTATTTAAATCAATTAAATAATTTTTTGCCCAGCCCAGGATTTTAACCCACAACCTCCACACTCCACCTGCCATAGAGATACAGGACAGAGCCTCTATCCACTATGACTATGGGCTTAGTGGTTGTCTATGGTTATTTTATGTAACTAAAAGCTTCATTGTTACACAGGCACTGGTATATTGAGAGGGATCTTCTCAGAGATTATTGATGATGATTGATATTGATATTGATGATGATGATGATGGATATTGATCGTACGTCATGCGTTTTTTCACATATGCAAAAAAAGCTGATGGGGTTTCTAATCTACTTCTTGCCCTAAACACCCTCGCACCCTAAACATTCAGATAATACTTTTTTTCCTTTCTTGAAAGTATCGTGATTGGCAATACTTTTCTGGATATGGTATCTCACTCAAAATTCTGGTATCTGTGCAACCCTTGCTCCGAGCTGTCATGACAACTGATCAGTGCCCTCTGATGACCTTAAAGCGGTCTGAGGAAGGGGGCGTGTCCCTCGAAACGTCACAGCAGGTGGACGATACCACTCTGTCCAACAGTCAGAGACAAGGCAGTCTCAGGTCCAGTCTGGGGCCTCCAAACATTGTGAGTGTTGCGAAGAAAAAAAAACTACGTAGAACGCAAGCCAATGAGGTGAATTACTTTATAATCTCTAAAAATCATTGTGATAGCACAATCCACTAGGAACGTACTACACTATCCGAAAAAGATTTGAATATATATAAGAAGATTTTAAGAAAATGAAAAATGAATTGATTGTAAATAACATTATATATTTGAAACAGAATGTAAACTTATGACACAAAAAAATGGTTTCAAATGGTTGATTTATAGGGCACTATTCATAGATGCGTTTAAGTGGACCAGGAGATCCCCGAAGCCCTAGACCTAAGATTCACTAAAATACCTCTGTATCTTATTATCAAATACGTCTGTCCACTTAAAGGGGTTGTGTCACCATAGCAAATGGCTGTAATTGGGTCCAATGCATTGTGACAAGTACTTTCACCATTTACACTTATTAAAAAATATGCAGGCTTACTGAGATAACTCCTTTTGTCCTGGTTGCTGGCGCCCCCTAGTGGTAGCTGTGTCACGTCCTGAGCTACAGCTGATCTGGCCGACTGCGCACAAGGAGTCAGCAGCTGCTCTGCACTACAGATCACTCCACGGGAACACAGCTCCTCTCCACACTGAGAGATCAGCTGACAAACTGCAGCCAATAGGAAGTGAGAGAGGAGGAGGGGCAGAGATTGTGCTCTGATGGCCACTGCTTACCAACTTCACAGGTGCTTCCAGCAGCAGATACAAGATAACAGCAGCCAGACATGACTATCTGCTGCTCAGAGGAGTCCTCCCCTAACATGGATCATAGCAATACAGCAGACCTTCCTCCCTCCACCATTAGTCAGGTCACACAGTAGGCTGCAGAGCTCTGACCTCTCCTGATGCAGTCCTCCTCCTGTACTCTCCACCATTCACTGTCCCTCCATGCTACACTGCTGTGGGGGCTGGCAGCTATATACTGGGAGGCTGTGACCAATGCATTTCCCACCCTCGGCTTATACTCGAGTCAATAGGTCTTTCCAGTTTTTGGTGGTAAAACTAGGTACCTCGGCTTATACTCGGGTCGGCTTATACTCGAGTATATACGGTATAACCTTCTGAAGGGCGCCCCCTTCCAATGGAAGAATTATGGAGAAGGAGCGGGGTGTGCACAGGAGCTTCTCATAGCTCACAAATAAATATTTACTTAATCTAAATTTAATCAGAGATAATGTTAAGACTAGGTTCACATTGAATCTTTTGTATACGCAAAGCGTACCCATGGACATCTACTGTAGGATGAAGGCATAGTTGCGTCACATCCTAGCTACATCTTTCTCCTGTACTCTCCACCATTCACTGTCCCTCCATGCTACACTGCTGTCCTGCAATGGGGCCCCTGTGCCTGACTAGCAGGGAAGTAGCTAAAGATCAGTAACATGTGAGAAGCTGTCACCTATTTATCTATGCATCCATGCATGTCAGCCTGACCGACCATGATGCTGTGAGAATACATAGTACATGTGTACTATGTGCAGTGTCCTGTGTAGTGTGCAGGGGGCGCCAGATTCAGGATTTCTGGCGCACGTTCTTCATGAATCTGGTGCCCCCTGCACTGCTTTGACAGACTGCACCAACTTTTTTTGGTGCACTTTTAACATGGGGCGTATGACACATTTCTATTGGACTTCTATTGGATCAGTAAATGCAGGGACTATTTGAGCACAGCAGGTGGAAGGAGACTCTGAAGGCTGAGCGCTCTGTAGCGCTGAGGTGAGGCCAGTGAGTTGCCGCTGTCAGTGCTGTGCATGTGCCTGGCCTGGCCCCTCCCACATCTGCTTCTGTGTGGAGCAGAATAGAGGCTGAACAAGCATCATAATAACAAATAGAAAGGTATCTTTAATTCCAGGTGACCTTTACAAATAGATTTTTGAAATATTTTAACCTCTTTGACAGCTTTTTGTAGTCAATTGTTTCGTGGCATAACCCCTTTAAGCCTTTCCCTGCTGAGGACCTATCTCATACATTCTCACAGGGTGGTATCTGTATAGTCAGGACATATGTTATACCCATAAATCTGGATCCCTATGTCACCTATGATATTCGGAGAATCTCCACTTTCATTTTATATCTAGGTGGCAGGGATCCCGAGATATTCACGGTTAAAGTGACAATTAACCCCTTAAGTACTAAACTTATTTTCACCCTTAGGACACAGCCCGATTTTTCATATCTGCCTGTGTCACCATATGCAGTTATAACTTTGGAACGCTTTATCTTACCAAGTTTATTTTCAGATTTACTTCACATTAATGCTACATTTTAGTTGCAATATAGTGTACTAATTTGTAAAAAAAAGGAAATTTGGTAAAAATCTTGAAAAAAGTCGTATTTCTCTGATTTCTAAATGTTATACTCATCATACAGTTTGTCTTACCACCCAAATTGTTTTCTAACTAACAGTAACCATATGTCTTGGATTTTGTTGGAATAGATTTCAGGTGCTATGTCGCATTGGCTGAGCCCCTAATATAGTAGGGCAGTAAAAATCTCCAAAGGGTGGACCCATTTTAAAAACTAGACCCCCTCAAGGATTGCAGTAACACTTTATTTGGGGCCGCAATACCCCATTGTTTAACATTTATTAGCTTTTTTTGGAGGAGGGTGGCAAAAAAAACCCTTTTTTTTTCCATCTGATCACTTTTTCAAATTAATACACTGTAATACTGATGTATGGCAATGTATTAGAACAGTCAACAGACAACTGCACTCCTGGGATCCTTCATCAGACCCCAGAGCTGCCGTGGAGACTATCGGCACCCCCATACTCGGCGTGGGGGTGCTTTAGATTTAAACAGAAGCTGGGCTATCACATATAGCCGGCCTCCTGCACAGATTGTTGGGGAACGTCATGGTGACCCAAACAGAAGCTAACCATACTGTTCCCCAACATCACTGTGGCATTCCTGACATTCCCTGGAACCTAGAAGCACAATAAAAAAATTTAAAAAACCCTAAGATTCTAGGTGCCAGTTATCCAAACTTATAACCTTCTGAAGGGCGCCCCCTTCCAATGGCAGAATTATGGAGAAGGAGCGGGTGTGCACAGGAGCTTCTCATAGCTCACAAATAAATATTGACTTAATCTAAATTTGATCAGAGATAATGTTAAGACTAGGTTCACATTGAATCTTTGTATATACGCAAAGCGTACCCAAGGACATATACTGTAGGATGAAGGCATAGTTGCGTCACATCCTAGCTACATCTTTCTATTCTGCTCTCTCTCCTGCTCAGCTACATATATACGCTCAGTGGAGGCAATAGAAGCCTATGGGGAGCGGATGCAACAATTCATATTGATGTTGAGGTATATATAAATTTGCTCAATTTGACTTATTTTTATATCCCTACTTATCCCTACTTATTTCCCTCCGTGTTGATGTGAGTTTTAAGCAAAAATCTATGTTTTCTTGCATTTCAATGAATTTTTTAAAAATAATTTGTTAGTCTCAAAGCTGCATGATTATGGCCCAGGCTGTCAACTTAATCAAGACAAATGCAATAACCAGGTTGTCTGCTTTCAAAAAATATATTGGTTTTAGAGGTGACGTTTTAGTCTGTTTAATTGCTATATTTTGCAGGTTGTGACTGTCTGAAATGATTTTTTCATGTGAACATACGACTATGAGGTATCTATGAACTCTATTCATGTTCATCTATTACATTTAGGAGGTGTGAATCTAATTATTTTCTTTTTGGGGCACATTTTTTGCTATCAAAGTCCATTTTTATGCATTTTGTATAAAATTTTACACTTTGAATCAATATTGCATGAAGGTGCCTATGTCTATAAACTCCTTAATGCAATTTTAAAAATAGGGGAAGACTCTGTTTTCAGAAAATTTATGGTTTGCTAGGCTTTGGTACAATTCTTTATTCTGTAATTTTGGTTTTATCAAGGTTTGCCAAGATTGTAAAAATCCAGAAATATCTGGCAGCAAAAGGGAGCACTTGACACCCGCTGTTTATGGTGTGTACTGAGCCCCCGAGTCCTCCCCATACAACCCGTCACTCCCAGTCGACTTTCATTATTGCGTTTTGTGTTTCTTAATGGCATCTGATGGCGCTGTAGAGACAAATTGGGGGTCATTTACTAAGGGCCCGATTCGCGTTTTCCCCACGTGTTACCCGAATATTTCCGATTTGCGCCGATTTTCCCTGTATTGCCCCGGGATTTTGGCGCACGCGATCGGATTGTGGCGCATCGGCGCCGGCATGCGCGCGACGGAAATCGGGGGGTGTGGCCGAACAAAAACCTGACATATTCGGAAAAACCGCCGCATTTAAAAACGGAAAATGTGTCGCTTGGGACGCGCTTACTTTCACTTGGTCCGGGTCGGTGAATTTCAAGGCATCCGGATGCTTTTCAGCGCAGCAGCGCCACCTGGTGGACGGCGGAGGAACTACCTTGATGAATCCCGGCCGAACCCGAATCCACCGCAGAGAACGCACCGCTGGATCGCGAACGGACCGGGTAAGTAAATCTGCCCCATTACGTTTCCATTTAATATTTAGTGCAATGTTTTTTGAAACTAGAAAGAATTTTCAAATTCTGTAGAATAGCCATCAGTTTGACTGTGCGTTCCAAATGACACATAAAGACATCATTTTGTGAAATGTACTTTTTGAACACTTATTATTCACTGTGTTACAACATTGTGAAAAAACAATTCAGATGTTTTGACATGCGATTTTTGATACCCAACCATATGCTGTAATACTACTGTAATGCGATACATGGTCATTTTACCTGTCCAAGGAACACTCAGCCTCCAGACTGAATTTGCTGCTAAAGTATTATTTTGCTGCTGTTCTTCTGATTTGTATTTGTTGGTAAATAGACACTTACCTATTTTTGGAACACCAGACTCTGCTGATACCGGAGCTAAATTCTGAGTTACATGGTGGGAACTGCTTATTCTCTTCATGTCTCTTCTCTTTTAACTTCAGTCCAACATCAATGGCTGCTAATGCATCTTCTAAAGCTTTTGTAGGATTTCCATATTCATCATAAAAGTGTCCTATGAGTTTACCTTAAATTAAGAGAACAACATATGGACCAGCGTTAGTCCCACTAAACAGTGGTATCAGTAGAAAGTTCATATTAGGGATGTTATTTAACATTAAAAACTTAATAAGAACGTACCAACCGCGACATAATTCTTTTGATAAAAGCTAAGCCAGTTGTTGAGATGTAGCATCTGTGAGGGCGACAGTTCAGACACATCATCTACAAGTCCACCTTCAGCGAAGTCACCAGTCACATAGGCCCGAGAGGCATCTCTTGCTGTCCAAAAAAGACAAATTCATTATATAAAGCTTAAGTGCAAATCACTGAAATGCATTCCTTTAAAGAGATCCTGTCAGGGTGATTTGGGACATTACAATACCCACAGGTCCTGTGAAAGCTTACAATCCCTGTGACTAGGTTTCCATGTTCAGCTTTAGGATGGAATTTTATGACGCTATGGGTCATAAAGAAAAAAAAAGATGGTACTACTTCTATTTCATTCAAGTGTCTCCTCATTTTGGCTCTAAAAACTACATCTATACAATTTAACAGGAGAAAAAAAAGCCAAATTACCAAAAAAATAAAATATCTATTTTATTTAGACCATTAAAAAATATATATGATATGCAAATACAAAATGTCTTATAGTTGTCACAGTCAAGACATGTTCAAACTGAACCCAGCTAAATCTACCGAGCACCAACACTGTGGACATCTTTACTGTATATATCTTTTTACATCACAGCACAAGTTACTACACAGTGTTTGAGTGAAACCGAGACCTATCTATGAACCCCACACATATCCAAATAACTTCTTTACAGACACATAGCATACATAAAGTAGGTCTTATCTATTTCTGATAGGCGGTTTAAAGCACAACAGGGAAAACCCCCAGGGGGTTGTTATGTGCTATATTACCTTCTATTTAACTAAACCCCAAGCATGTGGCTAGTTCTCAGTTGTGATGCTCTTCCAGCGTACAGCCAGCTGGAGTGAGCACAATGAAGGACCTGGATCCATTGCGCATGCGCACCGTATCAAGGGTGGAGAGCCAACCTGAAAGTATCTCCACTCTCATCCAATTCGATGTAGAGACAAAAGAGTGATAGTGGTATACACCTAGCTAATCAAATTTCTTAAAACCAAGTGTTTGAAACCAATATAAGCCCTATCAATCTGGAACATGCAATGAAGGAGATGTAACAACGTGGCACAGTCTCTGCCAGTGTAAAGAAACACTAGTTTTTTGCTGCACCCCATTTATCCCTATGATGTTAAATTCAAACACACTGTTTAAAACCTTGTAGAGTTGTTCTAAACTGTGCGCAAAGTCTAAAATATTTGGTACATGGCTATTTTCCGCCCAACCATGCCACCATTTCCCACAGGCCATGCCCCCTTGAAAGTCAAAAAAGTGCTGAAAGCCTTGATAAATGTGGCGGAAAGCATTTTATGTTTATTATAGTGACTGTACATTTTGAATTAATTAAATGGATATCCTTGACCGGGACTTTAATGGCACATTTACTGGTTATGCCCCATGGAGATTCTGGAGATTAAAGCTGGGGAAAGGGGGCTCCAGTGCCCTTCTACATGCTCCGGCATTATACTACTATGTGGTGGTCACTAATTGGCGCATTAAGTCGGGTAGTAGGTTGTGTGGCAATGCTGGGGGGGGGGGGGAGTGTACACACTGCATCATCTGTCCATCCAACTAAAGTTAGGAAGTATCTGATGTGCGCATGTAGTCCGAAGACATTCTTACAAACTGGTGCCAGATGTGAGACTAATTCTACATCTGCCAGAGCCCATTATAAGTAAGTACCACTCGGATGGGTAACAGTAACATGCCCATGTGATCATAACCATAGGGACCTGTACCTGTAAAGAAGCTGTACGAGCCTCCAGGACCGTAGTGCTTCATCCCCTTCTGCACATCGAACACCTGCCCCAGCACAGCCAGGTACAAGCCAGGGCTGCCGTGCCCCCCATCATAGCTGGAGAGCTCCCCCTTACTCAGCAGCCTCCCTGCCTGCCCTCTGCACTGCTCGGGGAAGAGAGAGCTCAGGCCGGGGACCTCACACAGCGACCATGGATCCGAGCGCAGGACCAGCACTGCCACCAGGCACAGAGCAGCGGCTGCCAGGTATCCGAACATGGGCACAGCAGAGGGTAATGCGGCTTCCGGCAGAAGGAGGAGACTGTCTTCCCTGGCCACACAATACAGGCATTATCCATGTATATACTGCCCTCTAGTGGAAACTTTATAGATGACAGCCTATAAACTACAGGTTATACAGAATCTTTCCAGGCATGAGAAATTACAGTCCAAAAACCATCCTCGTTGAATCCAATAATAAAAATCTAGTACGTCTCAAAATTAGGTAAATACAACCTCATATCAGGACAACACACCAGAAATTACTGGAAAAAAATGTGGATTTCTTCAGGTGTCTTTGATTTGGTTGGATAATTTTTAGGAGAATTTAAAGTGATATTGCCATGTTCTCCTTCATAACAGTTTCTGTGTGATTTGGAAAATATATCCAGGTGATTAGTAGTTCTGTCTAGGGTGAGGGTACTGTGACAATATTGGCTACAGTGGGGGCACTGTGACAAGTGGCTATTGTGGGGGATCTGTATGTATAATGGGTAGTGTCGGGATATAATTGTGATCTACAGGGGAACAACAACAAAAGTATTAAAGGGTTGCCCACTTTTCAATAAATCATTTCCATTAGACATGTCTCTACAAATATATGTACCTGTGTTTTGCCTCCTTTGAAAGCTTCAGTGTTTCCCTGTACTCACCATGCTGCCCTCTACATATACAAACAGCTGTCCCCTCTCTCACTGCTCTAGGTCACCCTCATGGTCTCATCTCACAGTCCATCCACACTGACAGAGGCAAGATAAGGTGGGGAAGGGAGCAGGATGTCCTACTACATATCCTCCTATTCAAAAATGCTCAGATATGTAAAGAAAGAAGCACAGAGGGTGCAAAAGTAAGTAGCAGGTAGTGACAGGAAGTGAGGCTCTTTATAATGAGCTGGATCATTACGCTCAGCTCACTATAAAGAACCATCTATTCAGGCTTCTGAAGTTAGGGAGATGTTTTCAGGGACCCAGACAGCCAATTTTTTGGGTTAAAGAGGAAATAGGTTAAGTGAGCCATCAGAAGAGTAGACTCCTCTCATTTAGCTGATGGGTTCATGAACAACTATCACTAGTAGCAGGAAAGCTTAATCACTTGATGAACATTCAGGAATTATCCCCAAGGTAGTAAGGGCACACAGGAAACTTGTGTGAAAGAGTGGCCAACACCCTTGTGATAAGAAGGTAAAGACTGGAGGCAGCCAGGGCCCAGAATACCGGAGTGGCTGGCGGTTGCGGCCTAGGCACATTGTGGTCACAGTGCTTGGTATGGGGAACGGAGGGCTGTCCTACAGCCTGGCAGGTCTCCAGCAGGTGGTGTGTGCTTCTGGATGAGTTGCGCAGGCTCACCAGATAGATCCTGAGAAGGGGAGGGCGCTATTCACAACAACCACCTTGCCTATGCATTGGCAGGGGTGTTGCATAAGTTTAAAGTGAGGAACCTAAGATCTGCAGAGATGAGTTTTGACTGTCCGGGTAGAAGAAGATGAAAGTGAACTCCTCTAAACAAGGACATCATCTGTGAGTCTGCAGATTTACAGTAAGGTTTTGTATTGCCCATGAGCTCATTAATTCTTCAGCATGTAATCTGTTTGGTGATATGCTACATGAATACTATTTGTAACTTATTTTACCTTTAGAGCTATAGTAGCAGTGCACAATCATACGTACAGCTATAGAAGGAGAGCAGAACCATATATTGCATTACTCTTGCTGTCAATAGTTAAAATAAACCAAGTTTTTTTTTTCACAGATCAATAGCTTTTGGTCCACATGACAACTCTGTCCAATACTTTAATTACCTATGTTCAGAAGTTTCTTAGCAATTCTCCTCAGTTTAGCCTGTCTCTGCCTGTCTCCCCTGGCTGTGCTTATTATGTTGGTGAGACCTTACCTTGTTTACACAAGAAACAAGCTGGGGTGGAGGGGCTGCTTCTTCCTGCTCACTATGGAGGGAGGGGGAGGTCATGTAATGCTCTCTGTGTACAGCAGGAGAGCTATGTCTCTGCAAATCTGTGGATCCAGAAGAATAGTAAGGTACAAGATTACAACTCCCAACTTTTGGGCGAGAGAAAGAGGGACAAATAGTCCCTCCCCCATTTTTCTTAACCACACCCATTGCCCCACCCAAAAGCGTAGTGTAATATTGACTTTAACCCCTTAAGGACGCAGGGTTTTTCGGCTCATTTCTCGCTCTCCAACTTCAAAATTCATAACTTTTTCATTTTTACGTGTACAGAATGGTGTGAGGGTTATTTTGGCGTAACAAATTTTACTTTCCCGTATTTTATTTATATTAACATGCCGTGTACTGCGAAGCTGAAATAAAAATCCAAAAGTGGAAAAATGAAAAAAAAAAACGGTTGTCACGTTCTTGTGGGCTCAGTTGTACGACCTTCACTCTTCGCTCCAAATAACACGCTTACTTATTCTTGGTGATGCCGATCGCGTGAGCGGGTGATACCAAATTTATACAGGTTTTATTGGTTTTAATACATTTTCAAAATTAAACGAATGTGTACAAAAAAGAAAAAAAAAATTTTGCCATCTCTGACGCTAATAACTTTTCATACTTTGGCGCACAGAGCTGTGTGGTTTCAAGTGTAGGTCAATTTTGGAAATGAGGCGATGTTTTCATTGCTACAATTTTGAGGTCTGGTCAACATTTTGATCATTTTTATTTCATTTTTTTGTTTGTAAAAAGGTGTAAAAGTCGCATTTCGGACATTTGGGCGCCATTTCCCGACCTCGGAGGTCACCGCCGCCCGTAACCGTTTTATATTTGAAGACGGGAATTGGGGAGGGATCTAGATACAATGATTTTGGATTTATGTATTGTTATACGTTAGTAGGGTTGCTAAGGGGGTGTGATTTAAACTTTTAATATTTTATTGATTTTTTTTATTTTTAAACTTTTTTTAATTTTTTTTCCACTATTTCTTAGACACCCTCTAGGGTACATTAACCCTAGATGGTATCAGATCGCTGCTACCATATACTGCAATACTTCTGTATTGCATATTATGGCATTTTTGCAGGTCATACATTACAATGAGCCACTGGCTCATTGTAACGAACCTGCATAAGCCATGTAGGCTCGGTCAAAGAAGACCGAGGTACCATGGTAACCAACGCCGCCCCCGATGACGTTCGGGGGCGCGGCGATCGGAATAAAGATGGCGGGTAGCGTGGCGTCTTTTAAAGCGCGGCGACTTGCCGATGGAGTTGAGGGTTAATAGCCGCGGTCGGTGCAAGCAACCGACCGCGGTTATTAGCGGTGGGGGTTTCTGCAAAATGCAAAAACCCCCACCTTTGTATGAAGAGGACTCAGCCCGTGAGCCCTCTTCATAAATCCCTTATACCTCTGTGCCGTTAGAGCTATGGCGCAGAGCTGTCAAGGAGTTAATGGCCCCCGTCATAGTATGGGACCTTATTGTGGCCAACCTCCCTATGGACCCATATAATACCCCTAATGCAACTCGACGACACATATAAAACCCCTCTTTAGTTTTCCTCCATTTGGTTTTTCACTTTAATTTATCTCCACAAACTTATACAAAATATATCTGTACGCTATCCCCACTTCCTCCTCACTGTGACCTCCGTCCTCCCACCTCTCATTACTGTGGCCTCCTCTTCCTGTGGCCCCTGTCCTCCAGACTCACCTCTTCTGTGGCCTCCTATCCTCCAGCCTCCTCTTCCTGTCCTCCAGCCTCCTCCTGTAGCCTCCTGTCCTCCAGATCCTCCAGTCCTTTGGCCTCCTCCTGTGGCCTCCTGTCCCAGCCTCCTCTGTAAAATACTGCCTCTAGCCTCTTATGTAGCCTCCTGTTATCCAGCCCCTCCTGTCTTTCAGCCTCCTGTCCTCCAGCATCCTCCTGTAGCATCCTGTCTCCGATCCTCATCTTCGGCTCCTCTGTGGCCTCCCTGTCCCCCAGCCTCCTTCTGTAACCTACTGTCCTCTAGCCTCCTTATGTAGCCCCTGTCATCACAGCCCCTCCTGTCTTTCAGCCTCCTGTCCTCCAGCATACCCCTATCAATCCAGTCACCTGTGGCTCCTGTGATAAGAAGGTAAAGACTGGAGGCAGCCAGGGCCCGAAATACCGAGTATTGGCTGGCGGTTGCGGCCTAGGCACATTGTGTGGTCACAGTGCTTGGGATGGGGAACGGAGGGCTGTCCTAAGACCCTGGCAGGTCTCAGCAGGTGGTGTGTGCTTCTGGATGAGTGCGCAGGCTCACCAGATAGATCCTGAGAAGGGGAGGGCGCTATTCACAACAACCACCTTGCCTATGCATTGGCAGGGGTGTTGCAAAGTTTAAATGTGAGGAACTAAGATCTGCAGAGATGATTTTTGTTTGACTGTCTGGTTAGAAGAGATGAAAGTGAACTCCTCTAAACAGGACATCATTGTGGCCTCCTGTCATCCAGCCTCCTCTGTAGCCCCCTAAACCAGCCTCCTCGTCTTCCAGCCTCCTCCTCTGGACACCCGTACTCTAGCCTCCTCCTGTCCTTAAGCCTCCTCCTGTCCTGCAGCCTCCTCCTGTCCTCTTGGTTCTGGTGCTGTATTTACGTTCTCAACTTGGTTTCGTTTTGTATCTATGTATTGAGCTTAGTTATAGCGCTGCATGTACGTATGTGCTTTAGCGGGTTCTGGGCTGTGTGTTTTTCTACAAAACTCTGCTCTGGAGCTATGATTTAAACTAGTGAGGCCTTGTTCCGGGACCATGTCTATTAATATAATTGTATGGTGTTGTATTGTGATGTATAAGCTTTGATTGGTAACTTGCTTTGGTGTTGTATGTTATAACTTTCTGGATCTGGCAAACCCCTCGCCGCGATGCAATGGCGGTAGTGCTTGGAATACGTCCCACCTGTAGTAACACCAATACACTACATGGTCCTTATAGGATCAAGGGGAAATGCAGTGGTAATCCTGCCTGGCAGCAAGATGTAATTGTGTGTGCTGTATATTATGTCAAACCAATGTACTGTGTTACATCCTGTCTCTGTGTCACTGAGAGGTAATGGAGGAGCAAGCCCAAACACTGACCAAGGGAGGAATAAAACCTCTGGCCAGGAATGTTCTAGAAGTAGTCTCTCCCAGAGAGAGAAGAGAGCAGTCTCTCCCAAGAGGGAGTAAGAGACCGTCCTAGTCAGGCCCCTCTGTGTCTAGCAGGATCGCAAGCAGAGAGTACGTTAGTTCTGAGCGCACTCAGAGTCTCTAGTCACACCAGACCAGTGCAAGAAGAGCCTGCCCTGCCTGAAGTGGAAGATTAGCTAGAGCTAGTTGTATAGTGAGGAAAAGGGGTATCATCCTACCTTCAAGGGGGATTTACGGAAGATACCAAATCAAGATGCGGAACATGAATATCTGATAATGGTTCATGAGCTATAACATTACCGAAACCCCGTTCCAGTAAGATACAGGAAACCGAGCTGAAGCCTCCTCTAAGGACACAGCTTAACGGCCCAGCTGCATCTGAATCCAGGCTGTCTCTACTCCTTGAGGCTCCCTCCAAATACCTCTCCGTACTCCCCTGGGTTAAAGACACGTTTTCTGCAGTTCCTGTCGGTGTGCATAAACGATAAACTGTAAGTGTTTTCTTCAACTTTCTGTCCCGTATGGTCCATGCTACTACAACTACCCTTCATCACGGCCACCATGTCCACAACCAGAGAGACTCACATCGGGGGGGGACATTAAGGGGTTGCCCCAGGGAGAGTTTTTTTTCGCTCTAGCAGCCGCTCCCTCATCCATTTTTGCCAAAACACAACCCTGCTGGAGGCCTGCCAGGCTGTAGGACAGCAGAAGAGGGGCAAAAACCAGGAAAAAAGAAAAAGGGAAGGACAGCAGAGAGTGATTCGACCGGAAGCAAAACGAAAGAAAATAACGGTATAAGAGGGCACCAGGATGTTAGTCAAAGGCTATAAATCAAGGGGCTAGGCCAAGGCTGGGGGATTGTGCAAGGTTTGCGTCACGAAACAGGATATAGACTCTGTGCCTTGTTACGGCATTGATGATATTAAAGACTTCCCTTATTTTAAAAAGAATGTGCTGCCTAACCCCTGCGGGGAACAGAAGGGCGGCGAAGGACAATCTAATCTCAGTTTTTTTTTTTTCCACTATTTCTTAGACCCTCTAGGGTACATTAACCCTAGATGGTCAGATCGCTGCTACCATATACTGCAATACTTCTGTATTGCAATATATGGCATTTTTGCAGGTCATACATTACAATGAGCCACTGGCTCATTGTAACGAACCTGCATAAGCCATGTAGCCTCGTGTCAAAAGAAGACCCGAGGCTACCATGGTAACCAATCGCCGCCCCCCGATGACGTTCGGGGGCGCGGCGATCGTAATAAAGATGGCGGCGCCCGCGCGCCGCCGTCTTTTAAACGCCGCCGGCGACTTTGCCGATGGAGTTGAGAGGGTTAATAGCCGCGGTCGGTGCAAGCACCGACCGCGGTTATTAGCGGTGGGGGTTTTCTGCATGCAACACCCTCGCCGATGCAATGGCGAGGTAGTGCTTGCGAATACGTCCCACCTGTAGGTAACACCACATTACACTACATGGTCCTTATAGGATCAAGGGGAAATTGCAGTGGTTAATCCTGCCTGGCAAGGCAGATGTTAATTTGTGATGTAATTATGTCAACCAATGTCTGTGTTACATCCTGTCTCTGTGCACTGAGAGGTAATTGGAGGAGCAGCCACCACCTGACCAAGGGAAGGTAATAAAACCTCTGGCCAGGAATGTTCTAGAGGAGTCTCTCCCCAGAGAGAGAAGAGAGCAGTCTCTCCCAGAAGGGAGAATAGACCGGTCCTAGTCAGGCCCTCTGGGTCTGCAGGACGACAGCAGAGAGTAGTTAGCTGAGCAGCAGCTCAGAGTCTCTAGCACACCAGACCAGTGCAGGAAGAGCCTAGCCCCTGCCTGAAGTGGAAGATTAGACTAGAGCTAGTGTAGTGAGGAAAAGGGGTATCATTCCTACCTTCAAGGGTGATACCTGAAGAGATCCAGGACCGAGCTGAAGCCTCCTCTAAGGACACAGCTGCCTCCCAGCCTGCCCTATACATCCAGGCTGGTGAAATACATCCTGTGGCTCCCTCCAAATACCTCTCCAGTACTCCACCATCTTGTTAAAGGCACGTTTGCTGATGTTCCTGCGGTTCCAATAAAGAACTGTAAGTTGTTTTCTTCAACTTCTGCCTCCGTCTGGTCCCTGCTACTACCCCTGCCTTCATCACCGGCACCCTATCCATCACCCAGAGACTCACACTCGGGACATTAAGGGGTTGCCCCAGGGAGATCCGCTATAGCAGCCTCTCCCTCATCATTTCTTGCCAACACCACCCTGCTGGAGACCTGCCAGGCTGTAGGACAGCCCTCCGGTTCCCCCGTACCAAGCACCGTGACAATAGCGTGCTTAGGCCGCAACCGCCAGCCACTCCGGTACCGCGGGCCCCGGCTGTCTCCAGGCCGCACCTCAAGGGCTAGGCCCCGGTGGGGGATGTTGCATATCCTGCTACCCTGAGTAGCCTACCTCTGTAACGTTTGTAACGTTCAAGACGTGTACCCATTGGGCTCCTAAGCCAATGTGAATTTACCTACTGTTTGCACACTGTCAGAATATATGCCAGTAGTCTGCATTAACCCTTTCATAGGCTTTACAGGTTGTAGTGTGGCTGTGTCGGACCGTCTTTCTGTGAAACACTGACCGCTACCTTAATCCCCAAACCGAGGTTCGCACATGGGGGTAGTCCGTAAACTGCGGGTCCTTCGGGGACCGGGGGTGTTACAGAGCTAGCACCTGGATGCCACTCATACTATGGGTAAGGATGTCAGTCAGGAGGTACTCGTGTCGCATATGCTAATGCAATGCAGATATACACATTATATTTGTCGCCAGGGAAGAAGTGTTTACATAACAAATATACAGGCCTTGGTGCAAGGAGTGGATTACAGGACATGACACCACACCTTTCCTACTGTACAGTTCAGTTTAATGGCGTCAGCGACCAATTGTCAAGCACTTACATGTTTTGTCTTAGTCCGACACCAACCCAGGTGCCTGTCTCCAGGACCATGGGCGGTTTGTCCCTACACCTCACATAGCCTGCACTTCCCAGAAGTGCCCCTATCCACCTCTGCGCCTCCAAACCATCTGTAGTCGAGCCGAGGGCGGCTCTTTCAATTGCCCCGGGGGTATGCAACACCCTCGCCGATGCAATGGCGAAGGAGTGCTTGCGAATAAGCCCCACAGCATGTCATCACATTACACAGGGGACATTGCAGTGGTTAATCCTGCCTGGCAAGGCAGAAGTTAATCTGTGTATGATGTAAGATTCTATTATCCAATGATCTGTGTTACATCCTGTCTAATGTAAGCTGAGATGTGATTGGAGGAGCAGCCACCACCTGACCAGAGGAGTTACAAAACCCCTGGCCAGGAATGTTCTAGAGAGCAGTCTCTCCCAGGAGGGAGAAGAGACCAGTTCCAGTCAGACCCTCTGGGTCTGCAGGGCACAAGATCAGAACAGCTAGAGATTAGTTTAGCCTAGCTCAGATGAGAAGAGAAGCAGACTGGGTTACCCCAGTCCAGACTCTATTCAGCCATCATACCATACCAGAGCAGGAAGAGCCTAGCCCCTGCCTCTGAAGAGTGGAGCTGATAGATAAGAGTTAGTGAGGAAAGGGGTATCATCCTACCTTCAAGGGTGATACCTGAAGCACTCCAGGATAAGCTGAAGCTTCCTATTAGGACACAGCTACCTCCCAGCCTGCCCTCTGCATCTAGGCTGGCGAGCTACCTCCTGAGGCTCTCTCCAAAAGCATCTCAGCACTCCACCATTCTGTTAAAGGCACGTTGCTGAAGTTCCTGTCGGTTCCAATAAAGAACTGTAAGTGTTTCTGTTCAACCTCTGCCTCCGTCTGGTCCCTGCTACTCCGGCTGTCACCATCACGGGCACCCTGTCCACCACACAGAGACTCATACTCTAGACACCAAAGGGTTGCCCCCAGGGAGATCCGCTATAGCAGCCTCTCCCTCAACATTTCTTGCCAACACCACCCTGCTGGAGACCTGCCAGGCTGTAGGACAGCCCTCCGGTTCCCCATACCAAGCACCGTGACACAAGCGTGCTTAGGCCGCAACCGCCAGCCACTCAGGTACTGCGGGCCTGTCAGGCTGTCTCCAGGCCCCAAATACAGCACATAGTTAACGTAAACATCACAGATAAGATTTATACCACCCCACAATATTAACAAGAAGCAGTAGTAGGACTAACAATCAACAGGGATACACGACACACATTTAGTTTTAAAAGAATTTGTAATTCACCAATCACAAGAAGTACATACACACAAGTACGAATAGCATATACCCACCCTACAAGCGAGGGACTATACAGCAATAAGAAATACACACATGAATATAAACATAGACAAGTATGTCCACTACTATGCAAACAGATAATCAATACGATAATACATGTCACATGAGACATACATCGACCATACCACAATATAGTGTGTCTATCCCAAGACATCATAATTATCACCATGACTTCCCTCAAAAACTCAATAGCTTCAAGGTCAAAGATAGCATAAATATAACACTTTACAAAACAGATACCGCAAGAAAATTATTTAATATTATATAGGGTTAGACACAATTCAACAGAGAGGTAGGCTGGGGGCAAGGTGAGAGGTTGAGTGTACTGTCAGTAGTCTTGGGCGTACAACGACAGGGAGGTGTACTGTAGTACGCATTCTGGGGCAGGTGTGTATTTGTTAGCCAACGTGCAGTAGAGTTAGAACAGCATTAGGTGACATAAGTAAATAGCGATGGGAAGGTCATACCGTATACGTCCAGTAGTTAGCCAAATGATGTATCAAGAGTAAAAGTCGGGCTCGAGGGCAACAGTTGTAAGTAAGCACGCCGCGATGTAGATATACAACTTATCACAGTGTAGTATATAGGACAGCCCTCTGGTACCTGGTGTACACCAGACCTCCCACCATAATACCAGCCATCATATGCACCCTAGTGATGTCAAGTGCAGGGATTGACGAGAGAACTACACAGATATCGTAGCTTCACAGTTGAGATCGGCTGGCGCCGCATCGGAGTTCTGATAAGAAGAGTGTGTACGCCCCTTCCCCACCTGCACCCCTGGACACACATCTGTCAATATGTGTGACCGGCTTGATGCGATATCGCGGCCGCTGTTCTTGTCGCTGTGGTGAGGCCATCGCGGGATCGGAGTGTACGCGTACGAGTAGTAGGAGCGAGCGGGCGGGTGTATCACTGTGTAGTGCCGGGGTGTCAGTGTCGTGATAGTCGGTAGGGGCATGAGGCACGATTGATTCCCTACACTATTGTGTCTCGCGCCAGCCTCCTGTTCCGTTAGGGCTGGGGGCTCCGTGTCGTGCGTGTCAGTAGTAGTCGGGTAGTGAGTAGGAGGCTGGGAGGTATGTAGATCGACACACTTGATGCCGTACAGGCAATGTACGCAGAGTCGTAGTGCACATGAACGAGGCTAACGGGATGTACTCACTAGTAGTCGTACGAAGTGCTAGCACCTCCACGCGAGTAGATGTCGACAGCGATGGAGTCACCTGTCGTAGGTATATGCGAGCCCGGTGGTCGTCGGCGAGCGCCGTGTGCCGTCCGTACCTGCCAGCCCTTAGTATCGCTCGGCCCCAGGGGCATGCAGTTTGGCGGAGCTGTCCTGTCGTCCCGTGTATGAGTGTCGTGTCGTCGGCGGGGGAAGTGTGTCGTGCATCCACTATGTTGTGATCATCGCCCTGCAGCCGTGTGCGAGTTGTAACGGTAGGCTCGTAGGGCCCGTGTGTCGTCGGGCTGACGCGGACGGTATGTCAGCTGTCCGTTAGTGCCACGAGGTCGTTCCGTTCCCAGTGCTCGTCCGTGCCGCCTGTCCGTGTCGGACACAGACAGCCCTCGTGGCACGGCTGTTCCGTCGTGCTAGTATAGCGTGCAGGTCGTAAGGCCATTGAGTGATAGCTAAGTCGGAATCAGGTGTACACTGTGAGTAGTGCAGTGTTGTATACGTCGGTGGGGCAAGGTGTAGGTTGTACTGTCGATAGTATGCAGGTGTAGGTGTGGGCTAGTGTAGGGCAAGTAGTGTGGCTACCACTGTACGTAGTGCAGCCCTCCCCTGCCCTTGGTGCTGTGAATATAAGGTGTAGTGGAGGTGCAGCTGTGAGTGAAGTCCAGATGAAGATAGTCTCGCGGCCAGGAGTCCTAGTATAGTAGTGCAGCACTCCTAGGTGTGTGCAGATTGTTAGTTGGACGGGTGCAGATGTAGCATAGCTTACAGTGGAAGTAGGGCCTGAGCAAAGGTTGTGATAAGCACACGCTGGGTGATGTAGTAGAGTGCCAGCTCTCGTCTTTGAACAATCCCCCATTGTGAGACATGAATTACATGATTTGAACACAGCAAAATACATAATTAGTCGTTGATGGTGTGTGTAAGATGGTGCAGTGTTAGAGAAGTAAGTGATAGGCCTCGTCACAGGGATAGTAGTGCAGGACGCTTCCTGGTGTGTGGCACGAGGATGCACGAATGTAGTATACACAAGTGAGCTAGGATGCAGTGAGAGGATGAGGCATATGATAGATAATGTAAGGTACGTGCAATGCCTCACTTTGACCCCAGTAGGGTGATGCCAGGTTTAACGAGCAATTATGTAGTCGGGATTAGGTGTACGGTGTAGTACCAAGGACAAGTCAGAGTACGGCACATGGGGACTATACAACTGGTTTGCTGTGTATGGATGTAGTAAGTCGGAAGCCTCCTATCCTGCCCCCCTGGGCGTGTGCGGTGTGTGTCGGGTTATGTAGTGTAGTGTCAATGTGAGTAAGCTGGGGCTACGTGGATAGACGATGAGGTGACTGCGTAGATCGCACCGCCACTCCAATGGCTCACCACCGCAGTGAGACATGTGCGGATCACAGCATAGTGTCGGAACAGGCATGTAGTGGTAGATTAGGTAGCCAGGAGAGTGTAGGGGGGGCAGGTGTTAGGTGTTAAGTAGTGCCGTACCATCCACCTGCAGCCCTGGTGGTGCGATACATGTGTGGCGGTATATAGGATGATAATGTTACAGCTGAAGTAGGCGGGGGTAAGTATGTTAGGTGCACAGTAGGCTGCAAGCCTCCTGCCCCTGGTGTGTATGCTATGTACGATCATGTGTACGAGGTGACAGTGAGGTATAGCAGTTGTGTAGTACAGTGTAGTAGGAGCGTGGGGCCAGATGTAGGCTCGTCCATACTACTTATGTAGTAGCTGCCAAGCTCTACCTGCCACCATGGTGCGGGGCCGGAGGAGTACCTAAGTGGAGGATGTATTGTGTAGTAGTACAGTGAGTGGACTCGGCGGGACAGGTATAGTAGTGCAGCCTCATGCCCTGAGGGTAGTGGGGATTTCATGAGGTAGTAGTGGCTCAAGCCTAGTCTTCCAGATCAGCGGATAGGTAGCAGCAGGCCGGAACTGGGTGTAAAGAGTGTTACTTAGAGAGCTTATACTACATGTCAAAGCTAAGCAGGCACACACATACGAAAGCAAGTACACCACACAGCTACACACCACATATAGACAGCAACATGCGGCGGGCAAAGATGATAAATAACAACCGTGCCACGTGCGGCTATCACCCTCACCTCCTTCATGAACAGTGTTTTGGAGGTCACAGGCGCGATTCGGGACCACGGCCATTAGTAGGTCGTTAAAAGATTGCATGTGTGTGAATTACAGCACACCGTTGGGGAAAAAGTTGCACGGAGCGAATGACGCTTGGACCCACCACGGATCGAGGGAATAATTGGGTAGGAAATATCCAAAACTTTAGAGGGGAAGAGATAATCTCTGTGAGAGGACTAATGGAATTGGGATCTTGTTAGATAAGAAAGACCGCCCAGTCTTGAGTAACGCAGCACTCCATAAAACAGTTGACTTTATGTTTTGAAGTCACCAACCGTTATGTCATTAAAACACAAGCAGGGGTAGAGAAAGTAGGCAACAGCTTCTGGACGGCGATTTCGCGGAACTTGAGTCCTGGTGCCACATGAGTCCAGTGGGCATACAGAACCAAGTGAATGAAAGACGTAGGAGGTGGTCAGCGGAAAGCAAATTATGTGAGAAATACAGAAAAGAAAAGAGGGTGGGGTGGGTAAGAAAGGGGAGGGAAAGGAAGATAAGAGATGGGCGGGGGGTGCCATAACAGGGGGTATTATCAGTGATGTCTCTATTGCATCAGCGGAGGGGGGGTGTGGGGAAGACTAACCTTCCAAAACGGGCTATTAGTGCAAGACAATTTATGCATATATAATCATCTCGTACAGACTGTAGCATATGAAAATACAGATTATCTATAAAAAAATAACTGTAGGAAAATGAAGAGCAACAACATCAGGTCCATAGGGGTACAAAATAAACCAGGTTTGTGTCGACAAAGGTTAGTATTTCCATACGTGGGTCAGATTTACACAGAACAACAAAGGATTAAGGAGGAAAAAATCTGACATTAATATCTTGGAGGCTTTTCAATAGAAATATGAGAGTATGTTCTGATGAAATTTATGGCCAGTCGGGAAATAACGTGTTTCCATAGCCTAAAAATAAGCGAAAGAAGAAAGAAGAAATATCTAGGTCAATAAAACATCATTTGTGTTGACTACTAATTTCGGGGGAAATAAACATTTTTTCGTGCCCAGGGGAACGACAATGCACTTGTTTCAACTGATGTGTATACTTTGCAAAGTGTCTGGAGGCCCCTGACATATTACAAGATAGATCCTTTGTGCGTCTCTGAGGATGTTCTGCTATCCTAGTCTTTAAGTTTACGAGTGGTGGTATCTAATAGAGGCTGTACAGTCTGATACAATTTTCAATCTATAGAAACAACAAATGTTGTATCAAAATTAATAAACGTCCTTGATAGGATATTTGCCACGTTTCATTAGTAGGAAAAATGATTCCACACATTGGAATAGATTGCAAACATTGCACCATCGGGATGTTCCGCAACGAAAAAAACCCTTGGTATCAAGCCAAAGTTTTTGTATGGGAATTATCACTAGTTTAAATTAAGCTTCGGAGAAAGGATAGAACCCAAGGGTCTGTCCTTCTGGACACAAAATTACACCCATTCTTTAGGTGCTCTAAGTTTTTCGTCCTGGTTATAAATCGGGAGATTTTTGCTTAAGGAATTGACTATTTTTGATAGTCGGAGCTTGTATTGGGTAGAGAACAGTGACAGAAGGAGGGATGTTTGAAGTTTGTAATGGCATAATGGGTTTGGGTTCAACCCCTCTACATTAATTTCTCTATATTTACCTCTAGGTTTGCCAACATCTCGGAAGATTTTTATTCTGGCCTATCATAAGCTCTCTGTATCATCCAAGTCGGATATTTCCGATGCGGATATCTCGTGCTAATTCGTTGGCTTGATATATAAAAATCTCATGGTCCGAGCAAGCTCTTTCAATGGTGAATTCACCAACTGGATGGCTCCACACCATAACTACTTTTCATTTGGATGGGCCTTCTTCCTCAGAGAGGGGTTCGCCAATGGGGGCGGGCACGATTTATGCCCTCATTGGCGAACCCTTTATGTCTTGGTTTGGGAGGAGGAGTTCATCTATTCAGATAAGAAGGTATTTAGGGATGAAGCGGCTGGTACGGGCCGGTGTACATCACGACAGCAATACATATTAATTTTGTGGTGGTCGGGGGGTGTGCCGTCGTGGCCAGACTTGTGCCACCTACAGTAACAACAACAATGTTAACCTCCAATTCACATACAATGTCAATGACACCACCGACCTCTTTTCTGGATCCCTATTAGGGGGTCTATCCATCACCAGAATAGGGTTAAGATGGTCCAAGCTATAAAGAAAGCTACAGCAGGAAACACTTGTCCTTAATTGCATTCAGTAATCACCCTGCCCACAATTTGAAAGCCATCCCAGTTGGTGAATTTACAGGCTTATGACTTTAAACAGAGCTTGCTCGGACCATGAAGATTTTATATATCAATCCAACGAACTTAGCACTAGATATGCCGCTCGGAAATATCCGAATTGGATGAATACAGAGAGGCTTTAGGATAGGCCAGAATAAATCGTTCCGAGATGTTGGCAAAACACTAGAAGGTAATTAAGACAAGTAGGGATCCATTTAAAAAATCTCCAGACAACTCTGCGGTCGCGTCACTTTCCTCTACCCATACAGCTCCGCTATAACAAAATAGTCAATGTTCCCTAAACCAAAATCTCCCGATATTATACCAGGACGAAAAACTTAGGCCATTTCCTAAAGAATGGGTGTGTAATTTTGTGTCCAGAAAAGGACAGGACCCTTGGGTCTATACTTCTCCGGCTTATACTAGTGATAATTCCCATACAAAAACTTGGCTTGATACCAAGGGTTTTCGTTGCGGCAATTCCCGATGCAATGTTTTGGCATCATATTCCAAATGTGTGGAATCAGTTTTTCCCCTACTAATTGAAACGTGCAATATCCTATCAGACGTTATTAATTGTGAGTACAACATTTGTTGTTTCTAATAATGAACTGTATCGAAGGTAAAGTCCTCTATGTAGGAGCCACCCTCGTAAACTGAAGACTAGGATAGCCAGGAAATCTTCAGAGACAACGCTCAGAGGATCTATCTTTGTAATATGTCAGGGGCCTAAGCCAGACACTTGGCAAGTATACACTCAGGTGAAAAGCAAGTGCAATTTTAGTTTCATTGGGCATAGGAAAAAATTGTTTTTCCCCGAAAGAGATGGTAAGGCCCAACACACAAACAATGGTGTGTATACATAGAGAGGTGCTTTAGGGATTTTGAGGCTCGGAACACGTTTTCGACCTGGCCTACACACTTTCAGAAACAGAGATCTTACTCAGTAATTCATTGAAATAGCCTCGCAATATGATTTAATGACCGATTTTCCATCCTTAATCCCTTTGTGAATAATGTCTGTGTTAATCTGACCAACGTTGGAAAAGACTACTTTGATGACCAAACCTGGTTTTTATTTTGGTACCTAGGACCGATGTTGTTGCTATTTTTCTACAAGTTATGTTTTTATAAGAATTTTGTATTCTATGCTAAAAGTCTGTACGACGGCGATTAATATATGCATAGTATGTATTGCACTCCTGCCCGTGGACCGGTACTGTATTCCACACGACCCCCATCGCTGATTGCAAGTGGGCATCACCATGATAGAGCATGTGATGCACACACCCATATCTATTGAAGTAGTTATGACACATGATCCGATACACACCCACAGCTGTGATTGAGTAGTGGGGCTTTTAAATGATGAAATGTTTTATTGTTTGTAGCCATGGACTAACGAGGCACAAGTTGACCGAAACGGACCGCCGCGCTGTTGCACTACTTATCACACCATTGTTTTAAGACTACTGGTAAATACAATAAAAAGTTCACGTTGTATGTGAGAAGTGCTTTGCTGCGACTAACTCTTTCTTCTCACACATATTACGCATAATACATCACAGATAGCACACACATATACCATATATACATCACAGATACACACAAAGTATAGAGAATATATACATCACAGGTATACACACAACATATACAGGCATATCACAACAACAGATTACACACAACATAGTAACAGCATCTATACATCACAGATTACACAACACATGATACAGCATAATAATTAACATCGCAATGACATCACGAACACAACATACAGCCATATATACACACAGTTAACATAAATACAGTGCCATTTACAGAAGTACAGCATATATACCCACCATATACATATACAGCAATACATATATACAGCATATATGCATCACAGATACACACACATATACAGCATATACACATCACAGATACACACACATATAAAGCATATACAATTCACAGATACAAACACATATACAGCATTACACATCACAGATAACACCCACATATACAGCATATATACATCACAGATATACACACATATACAGCATATACACATCACAGATACACACACATATAAAGCATATGCACATCACAGATACACACACATATACAGCATATACACATCACAGATACACACACAACAATACAGCAATAACTACCATCACAGTTCATAACACACAACAATACAGCATATACACTCCAGTTAACACACCCACAATATACAGCATATACACATTTCACAGATACACACACATATACAGCATATATACATCACAGATACACACACATATACAGCAATACCACATCACAGATACACAAACATATACAGCATATATACATCACAGAAACTCACACATATACAGCATATATACATCACAGATACACACACATACACACACACACATATACAGCATATACACATCACAGATACACACATATAAAGCATATACACACTCAGATACACATATACAGCATATAGACACTATCAGATACAGCACACATACTAGAGCATATAATACATCACAGATACACACACATATAACAGCATATATACATCATCTAGATACACACACCATATACAGTATATACCACATCAACAGTTACACACACATATAAAGCAATATAACATCACGAGACACACACACATATACAAAATACATCAACACAGGAATACACAACAACATTAAGCATATATACATCACAGATCACACACATATACAGCATATACACATCACAGATACACACACATATAAAGCATATACCATCACAGATCCAACAAATTATACAGCATATACACATCACAGATAAACACACATATACGGCATATACACATCACAGATACACACACATTATACAGCATCATACACATGCACAGATACACACCACATATATATACAGCATATACATTCAAAGATACACACCCATAGAAAGCAGACTATACATCACAGATACTCACACATATACAGCATATATACATCACAGATACACACACAAGATATCACAGCATATAATAATCATACAAGATACACCACCCATGATACAGCATATATTTACATCACGACTTACACAACGCATATACAGCATATATTTACAGTCCAAAGATACACAACACATATACAGCATATACACCATCACCAGATATCAACACAATAAATGCAGGGGATACACATGTCACAGATACACACACACAATACCAGCATATACACAATCCACAGCTACCACACATCATTACTACAGACATATATACATACACAGATACACCCCATATAACAGCATATACTACATCACAGCAGAACACACCACACATTATACAGCATATAAGACATCACATATCAGCACATCTACAGCATATATAATCACAGATACACACAACATACATCGAGCATATATTACATCACAGATACACACACATATACAGCTAGAAAAACAAGATACCACCATAGATATATCGAGATATTATACATCACAGATACACACACCTATAAAAGTGGCATATACACATCACAGATACACACACGTATACAGCATATACACATCCCAGATACACACACATATAAAGCATATACACATCACAGATACACACACATATACAGCATATACACATCACAGATACACACACATATACAGCATATATACATCACAGATACACACACATATACAGCATATACACATCACAGGATACCCACCACATATAAAGCATATGCACATAAAGATTACCACACCTATACAGCATATACACATCAACAGATACACAAACATATACAGACATATAACATCACGATTACACACACATATACAGCATATACACATCACAGATACACACCACATATACAGCATATACACATCACAGATACACACACATATACAGCATATATACATCACAGATACTCACACATATACAGCATATATACATCACAGATACACACAAATATACAGCCATATATACATCACAGACACACCACCACAAACACATACAGCATATATACATCACAGTTAAACTAAATACAGGCCATTTACAGAAGTACAGACATATATACCCACCATATACCATATACACATACAGCATATACACATATACAGCATATATACATCACAGTACACACACATATACCGCATATATACATCACAGATAACACATTCACATTGGAGGCATGAGACATCACAGAACCACACATTTAAAACGTTGCCATTACAGAGTACCCAGCATATATACACACCATAAGCATACACGCATCACAGATAGATTAATAATAACATCACATAGTATTTTAGTTATCCATTAATGCTCGTACAATGGGAGGCAGTTATAATATGTATTTTATTATAATGATGAAACATCTCTTGAAGCTCTCCCATTTCTTTAGGGTCAGGTTGGAAGACAGGGCCCCCCTGACCACTGTTGGGCCAATAGCAGCTGACTATGATTGCTTACCACTGAGGTAGGCCCCTGGCGGGCAACCCATAAGAGGTAAAGATCACCGGAAATGTAGTTGTATGAGAAAGATGTACAAGTATACTACAGCACCTGTGACTGGGTTCCTCCATAGCTATTACACATTGGTTCCTATAGATGGAACCTCCGGTTTTGTGTATTGGAATATGTTGCTTTTCGAAAATATAGTTTTTTGTTTCTACCAAGCTTGTGTATTAAAGCCACACAAGTTATGGTTCAGGATCTGGCGAGGGTTTCAAGCCGAGTTCCTTCTTAGACCTTCTAGTCAAAAACAAGCAGAATTGTAGGAGGGAGAAATAATATTTAGTGATTCATAGCCGAAGCAAATGATCTCATAAAACTGTTGGGCCCAACTAATGTCATTTCCGCCACCCACACTTATGTGAGTCCCAGGCCGAGCCCTTTGTTGGGGGCGTTTATTTCAGGACTGTTAGATACAGTTATGTGATTAAGGGATATAAAGGAGAGGTCTCCTATAACCTTGGCCTGTAAGCACAGAGGCATTCACATAGATGGACCACCTTGATTCCAAGCCACTGTATCAGTGTCATGGTCAGTATAAGAAGCCCACTGGAATCAGTGCGCCACCCTAGGGGGGTGCCGCACATACCACACACTCCAAGCTAATTAAATATTGCTTCAATATCAATATTGCAAGTGGTAGGCTAGGGTGTGATTAATCATTCTTTATGATATTACTATACCCCCCCGACCCCCCCCCCCCTCCGCACACACCCACCCATTTCCGACATTACAGTGACCCAAGTTACTGACAGAGAGTGTAAGATAACATATCTACTAAAATATGCAGTCCATGCCCCATCACGAAATTATGTACAGGAGAAGAGGCGCAATGAGAAGAGGACATGAGGGAGGTGGACCTCTCTCAGGGACCCCCGATTTATAATCCAAGATCGCAATACTAGTCCCAATACGTGAGTGGTGCAATGAACTTATATATATATATTATATGAATGCAACACCCTCGCCGATGCAATGGCGAGGTAGTGCTTGCGAATACGTCCCACCTGTAGGTAACACCACATTACACTACATGGTCCTTATAGGATCAAGGGGAAATTGCAGTGGTTAATCCTGCCTGGCAAGGCAGATGTTAATTTGTGATGTAATTATGTCAACCAATGTCTGTGTTACATCCTGTCTCTGTGCACTGAGAGGTAATTGGAGGAGCAGCCACCACCTGACCAAGGGAAGGTAATAAAACCTCTGGCCAGGAATGTTCTAGAGGAGACTCTCCCCAGAGGAGAGGAGAGCACTCTCTCCCAGAAGGGAGAATAGCCCGGTCCTAGTCAGGCCCTCTGGGTCTGTAGGACAAAAGCAGAGAGTAGTTAGCTGAGCAGCAGCTCAGAGTCTCTAGCACACCAGACCAGTGCAGGAAGAGCCTAGCCCCTGCCTGAAGTGGAAGATTAGACTAGAGCTAGTGTAGTGAGGAAAAGGGGTATCATTCCTACCTTCAAGGGTGATACCTGAAGAGATCCAGGACCGAGCTGAAGCCTCCTCTAAGGACACAGCTGCCTCCCAGCCTGCCCTATACATCCAGGCTGGTGAAATACATCCTGTGGCTCCCTCCAAATACCTCTCCAGTACTCCACCATCTTGTTAAAGGCACGTTTGCTGATGTTCCTGCGGTTCCAATAAAGAACTGTAAGTTGTTTTCTTCAACTTCTGCCTCCGTCTGGTCCCTGCTACTACCCCTGCCTTCATCACCGGCACCCTATCCATCACCCAGAGACTCACACTCGGGACATTAAGGGGTTGCCCCAGGGAGATCCGCTATAGCAGCCTCTCCCTCATCATTTCTTGCCAACACCACCCTGCTGGAGACCTGCCAGGCTGTAGGACAGCCCTCCGGTTCCCCCGTACCAAGCACCGTGACAATAGCGTGCTTAGGCCGCAACCGCCAGCCACTCCGGTACCGCGGGCCCCGGCTGTCTCCAGGCCGCACCTCAAGGGCTAGGCCCCGGTGGGGGATGTTGCAGAGTGGATTACAGGACATGACACCACACCTTTCCTACTGTACAGTTCAGTTTAATGGCGTCAGCGACCAACTGTCATACAGCTACATGTTTTTGTCTTAGTCCGACACCAACCCAGGTGCCTGTCTCCAGGACTATGGGCGGTTTGTCCCTACACCTCACATAGCCTGCACTTCCCAGAAGTGCCCTTAGCCCCCTCTGTGCCCCAAAACATCGGTAGTCGAGCCGAGGGCGGCTCTTTCAATTGCCCCCGGGGTATGCAACACCCTCGCCGATGCAATGGCGAGGTAGTGCTTGCGAATACGTCCCACCTGTAGGTAACACCACATTACACTACATGGTCCTTATAGGATCAAGGGGAAATTGCAGTGGTTAATCCTGCCTGGCAAGGCAGATGTTAATTTGTGATGTAATTATGTCAACCAATGTCTGTGTTACATCCTGTCTCTGTGCACTGAGAGGTAATTGGAGGAGCAGCCACCACCTGACCAAGGGAAGGTAATAAAACCTCTGGCCAGGAATGTTCTAGAGTAGTCTCTCCCCAGAGAGAGAAGAGAGCAGTCTCTCCCAGAAGGGAGAAGAGACCGGTCCTAGTCAGGCCCTCTGGGTCTGCAGGACGCAAGCAGAGAGTAGTTAGCTGAGCAGCAGCTCAGAGTCTCTAGCACACCAGACCAGTGCAGGAAGAGCCTAGCCCCTGCCTGAAGTGGAAGATTAGACTAGAGCTAGTGTAGTGAGGAAAAGGGGTATCATCCTACCTTCAAGGGTGATACCTGAAGAGATCCAGGACCGAGCTGAAGCCTCCTCTAAGGACACAGCTACCGCCCAGCCTGCCATCTGCATCCAGGCTGGTGCTCTACTCCTGCGGCTCCCTCCAAATACCTCTCCAGTACTCCACCTGTTAAAGACACGTTTTCTGCAGTTCCTGCCGGTTGCAATAAACGAACTGTAAGTTGTTTTCTTCAACTTCTGTCTCCGTCTGGTCCCTGCTACTACAACTACCCTCATCACCGGCACCCTGTCCATCACCCAGAGACTCACACTCGGGACATTAAGGGGTTGCCCCAGGGAGATCCGCTATAGCAGCCGCTCCCTCATCATTTCTTGCCAACACCACCCTGCTGGAGACCTGCCAGGCTGTAGGACAGCCCTCCGGTTCCCCCGTACCAAGCACCGTGACGATAGCGTGCTTAGGCCGCAACCGCCAGCCACTCCGGTACCGCGGGCCCCGGCTGTCTCCAGGCCTCACCTCAAGGGCTAGGCCCCGGTGGGGGATGTTGCAGATCTATTTGATTACAGGATGTTTAAGAGGACCTGTGTCACCCATATAAGTAAGCAGCTCCTGGTCACCCCTGTCACCCATATAAGTAAGCACTAAAGTAAGCAGCTCCTAGTGCTACAACACATGTAGCAGTGTTACACTGCTAGCGTTTTGGGAAACCTCTGATAATGCTAGCAAACACTGCCGTGCTGTACAATAGAAACGCCAGACCGCGCTGAAAGCAGTCTGGTGTATTCATGAGGGGGCGGGATTAGGGGCCGTGACTGCCGCATCAAACTCGGCAGTCACTGCCAGCCTATGGAGTGGGAGAGGTGGTCTGGGGGAGAAGCAGCGCCTTGGACCGCCCCCTGATGAATACACCCGACCTCTTACAGCGCGTTTCTATTGCACAGTGCGGCAGTGTCTGCTAGCATTATCAGAGGTTTCCAATAAAGCTAGCGGTGTAACACTGCTACATCTGTTGTATCACTAGGAACTGCTTATTTTAGTAAGCAGCTCCAAGTGCCTTTTATATGGATGACAGGTCCTCTTTAAAGGGGCTTTAAATATTTTAATTGTTTATTAGAGTAGGTATTATATTTCCCTTCTGGCATGTAAAGTCCTGCTTCCCTGAGCATATGTAAACAGGACAACACGTAACGTAACTCTGCCGGCAATGACCCCTGTAGACCCATCCTTAAGATGACTTCAAAAGCAGTACTTTTTTTTTGCAGAAATTTCTGTCATTGTCCCAGTCATATGAGTTGAGTTGGCATAAGAAACAGCCCCTATCAAACAAATTATTATTATGTGAAATAATCTGCTTGTGTGAAAACACCCTAAGACTTTGACCTATAAAAGTACTGTAACTTTTCCTAAGAAAGTAAAATAGGTTTTATAACCATGTTGTGTATAACAGCTGCTCAACATCCAAGTCCACATACCTATTAGTAAAGTTCAAGTCCACACCTACTAAGTCAGCAAACTTTCAATACTGAAAGTATAAGAAGTCTTACATTTCTTAACGGGGTTGTACCAAGTTAGGTTGAAAATAAAGGGTTAGTCCAACTTATAACGAAATAAACTGCATATTTCTGCGGAAAAAAAAAATGTAAACATTCACTTTGCACCATGAAATCTGCACATGCATCAGTAAACGGTAAAGGACCAAGCTATGTCTAAACTGGCCTCTATAAATAACTGATTGAAATAAGTGACCTGAGGTCTGTAGTTTCCAAAATGGAGTCCCTTTTTGGGGTTTCCACTGTTCTGATATCTTAGATGCCATTCTCCAGACAGGGGCTTTTAGCCCTGGAACTCGCTCCAATCCACAGTTCTCATACTGCCCCATAGAGTGGAGAGAGGGCAATGACCCCTCAACCAGCAGGGTTGTATGGTGTGTGGGCTGATTGCGTCTTGATATAGTTCTCTTAAAGGAAATACATTTGACATTGAGTATTTTTTTGGATGCAAAACTTTTGGTTTGGTTGAATTTTGTTGGAAGTAGGAGAGAAACATTGGTTTACCTACAGTATATATGGTCCCAATGGAGAGATCAGGTAATTTTTAACACACTGGTGACTAAATGAAAGTGTATAAAAACCTGTACCCTGATAATATAACCACATTGTCAGCTCACAGAACTAGATGGATCATGAAGTATCTGCTAAGAGAGTCCCCGCCCCCACACCCTGAGATTTTACACTGACTATCACTAAGTGATAGGAACTAAAACAGCAATAAAACTGAGTAAAATTTTAAATTAATGGATTAAAAATTATCTTTATTGTGTAAACATCACTAGGGGATTGAGATTTGATAAAGGGAAACCCCTTTAACTTTATAAGGAAATTTTGAAGTTGTTATGTGTTCTATCCAGTTATTTTCTGGGAAGTGGGATAAATGCCCAGATGGGCTTTCATCTGGGCCTCCTAGACCCTCCGATGGGAAGATACACATAAAGCCAGACAGGCACCAGGGCCACTGCTATATGACTTCCATTGCACAGTTCTGACCCATCCTAGGTTTTGAATGTCCAACGATTTGACCCAGGTTATATTGCAGTTGATATTTATTTTAGAATCTGGACACATACTGAGGTCTGTATTTATTTGGTGGTGTTCTCTCAGTCTGTGTTAATCTTGTTGGCAAGTACATTTAGTTTCTGGTATGAGGTTTAAATTTATTTTGTTGTTTATGGTCTTTTCAGTGTTTTACTTTATTTTTTGCCTGTATTTAGTTTGGGATTTGGCCCTATACTGCTTCTGTATTTGTTTATTTTGAAGGGATCTAGCTTTATACTGTATTTAATGTGGGATCTGGACCTATGATAGGGTCTGTATTTATTTTTTGGGAGAACTGGCTCTATAATGGGTGTCTGTATTTAATTTGGGGATCTGGACCTATGCTTGCGTCTGTATTCATTTTTTGGGGAAACCGGCTCTATACTGGGGTCTGTATTTATTTTGGGATCTGAACCTATGCTAAGGTCTGTATTTATTTTTTTGGGAACTGGCTCTATACTGGGGTCTGTATTTATTTTGGGATCTGGACTCATGCTAGGGTCTGTATTTATTTTTTGGGAAAACTGGCTCTATAATGGGGTCTGTATTTATTTTGGGATCTGGACCTATCCCAGGGTCTGTATTTATTTTTGGGGGAACTGGCTCTAAACTGGGGTCTGTATTTATTTTGGGATCTGGACCTATGCTAGAGTCCCTAATCAGGGGCGCACCTGCCATGAGGCGAGTTGAGATTCTCGCCTCAGGCGGCGCGGCTCCTGCTAGACTAGGGGGCGGCGTCGGGCTCCGGCTCGCTGGCAAATGTTCCAGCCGGCACATCTTACCACCCCCCAGCTCCCCCCCTCCCGACAATACCGCCGCCCATCACATTCAACTGCCGGTGGACGGCACCTGTACCAGCGCGCAGGCCGACACTTCCCCCAGCGGCCCGCCTATGAAATCCAACGCGCGGCCGATAGTTCCCCCAGCGGCCCGCCCATCCACTCAACACGCGCACGGCCGGCACATGTACCTGCGCGCCGGCCGACACTTCCCCCCCTTCGGCACGCCTATCACATCCGACCGCCCGGCACAGTTACCAGTCCCTGCCCCAGCCCAATGTCCGCGCTGGACGTCCCCCCCGTCTGCAATTCTCACGTCCCCGGCACCCCCCCCCCCCAACCGCAGGACAAGGCGACGAGAAAAGAAGAAAAGAGTTAAGGTAACTTCTATGTATGTATATATATGTGTGTGTGTATGAATGTATGCATAGATGTGTTTGTATGTGTGTAATATATATATTCTGTATATTTGCTGTATATACTGTTTATATATGTGTATGTATGTGTGTACATTCAGCATGCCACCATGTAAAATATACTATGTGGCGCCCCGCTGTATGTATTATATGGTATATGGCGGCATTCTGTATGTATTATATGGTATATGGCTGCACGCTGTATGTATTATATGGTATATGGCAGCACGCTGTATGTATTATATGGTATATGGTGGCACGGTGTTTGTATTATATGGTATATGGCGGCACGCTGTATGTATAATATGGTATATGGCGGCACGCTGTATGTATTATATGGTATATGGTGGCACTCTGTATGTATTATATGGTATATGGCGGCACTCTGTATGTATTATATGGTATATGGCAGCACACTGTATGTATTATATGGTATATAATACATACATCAATTGGCTTGATGATGCGCCAGTAGGCGCGAAACGACTCGTCGCCAGGTCCCGCTCCTCCCTGTACTTGCACCCGAAATAAAGATATCGATTGCACAGTAATAGTGAGTGCCGCTTTTCCTTTCTGCTTTGGATATTATATGGTATATGGCGGCACACTGTATGTATTATATAGTATATGGCGGCACTCTGTATGTATTATATGGTATATGGCAGCACGCTGTATGTATTATATGGTATATGGTGGCACGGTGTTTGTATTATATGGTATATGGCGGCACACTGTATGTATTATATGGTATATGGTGGCACGCTGTATGTATAATATGGTATATGGCGGCACACTGTATGTATAATATGGTATATGGCGGCACGCTGTATGTATAATATGGTATATGGCGGCACGCTGTATTGATTTTATATTATATGGCGGATTGTTGTATGTATTTGTGCTTTGTAGTAACTCACTGTGCTTCTGGGATGCTCTATGTATTTTGCATTGCTTTATTTTCACATTAAACCAATATGATTGGGTCTGGTCCTGATATATTACATATATGGAGTCGTGGGGAGGGCGTCTTTTTATATCTCGCCTCAGGCAGCAGAAAGGCTAGGTGCACCCCTGTCCCTAATTGTGCACAAATCCGGGTGTGACGACGTCCTATGCCCTGCTTGTGAAGGCATGTGTTTGGCAATGCTGGAAGGCATGCTGTATTCACTCTCCTGATGAATCTCTTATAGTAAAGCATAGTAACTGAAGTCTGATGAGGCCACACCCCCGACACGCCCCTTTGTTTGCCTGCGTTAACCTTCCCGGAATAGGTGGCCGTGTAGTCAGGTTTCTGGTGACAGGTGTCAGGACGGAGCTGTCAGTGTTGGGCGGGCGGAGGGGCGGGGCCAGGCCGGGGAAGGCAGGGGCGGCTCGGGCCTTTCAGGCCCTCCGGACACACTGAGCTGTTCGGCGCCGCCATAATCATGGGGAATGTAGTGAGCGGCGGGAGCGGAGACGAAGATGAGCCCGGGATAGAGCAGGAGGAGAGCGCAGCAGCAGCCGGGGACATGGCGGCTGGAGGATCGGGCAGCCAGCAGGGACCGGCTCTGCTGGGAATCCCAGGGCTGACTAACCCGCCGCTGCTGCCGCCCTCCCCCGGTGTATTGCTGGAGCAGGCCCGGCTGAGGGAGGCGGCGGCCCGGCTAAGGGAGGTCGGGGCTCCGGAGTCGGTGATATCCCGGAACCAGAGCGCCCTTCTCCGCTGGCTGGAGGAGAGACTGAGCCGAGGGGAAGAAGTGCTGAGCCGGGAGCAGTTCGTGGAGATGCTGGAGAGTCACACCAGCGGCCGGGAGGAGTGTGAGGAGGTAATGCGGCTGCATGGCACCTGTGTGCGCCCCTAGGCCTCCGCTGTGTATATGGCATGTTACTAATGGACTGCCCTCTGTGTGCCATGGGAACACGCCGTATGCACAGGGGAGCCTCCTACACAGAAGCTAGCCACAGGGTCACTGTACTGTCACAGTGTACGGCCCATACCAGGAAGTCCCCTCTGACATGTGACCCTTACACCCTGCAAGCTGTGGTGAGCTCACCTCTACCACTAGGGTGTCACTGTGGAGGACTAAGAAGGCACAATCTTGGGTGTGTGTTCTGATGATTAGTACAGGCAGTTCACGACTTGCAGACACCCCCCTAAGATACAAATGGACCTCTCTGCATCCCCAGTAACCTCTGGTGAAGTTCCCTGGATGCTGAACTTTAACCTGAGGCTGCAAAGATCAGCTGTAACAGTTATCAAACATGTCTACAATGCTAATCCTAGTCAACCCAAAATTCTGAAAATCCATTTTACATAGGATCAGAAATAATTTGTTGGAAGTTTACACTTAAATAATGTATCTCTTCTGACTTGCATACAAATTCAACTTAAGAGCAAACCTACAGAACCAATCATGTATTTGGTAACATTGTGAACATTTCCAATAACAACCAATGGACAACCCCTTCACCTCCCATAGAGACATGTATATTGATGGGGTTTTCTATTGAAGACTCCTGTTAACACAATGTTTTTATAATAAATAAAAATAAAACCCACTCTAAGGCCCTATGCAGATAGCCATATTATGTCTGCAGGTTTTCTCTCTGACTCTTTGTTTTCTTTTTTTCATGGCCAATTTGCATCACCTTGGCATCCATTGATCTTCATAATGGATTAATCAGTGAAATAACGGTTGTCATTATTGCATCCTCTACTTATGCACTTCTTGTCCACTGTCCATTGAAATACATTTTTAGTGGTTAGGAGAATTCTGCAGTCTGTGTGGCACTTTTCTGTGCGGAACAACAGGTACTTATGTGGGTGATCTCCACAGGGCTGCCCCAACTTTGAGGATATATTAAGTCCTACATGTGGTTAGTAATCTCTATCTCGCCTGTAATGGACCTGTCTATGGAGATTGCACTGCAGTGAAGTCAGTAGCGGACAGACTGTGGTTTCCTTTGCGTGGCGGTGCTTTTTTCTCTACATAGAGTAACATGATATTATCTTGCACATTAGTGATTTCAAATTGATTTTTATCTTTGAGTAAAGGTTGTAGCTATTTTGAAGAGATTCTCAAGCTGCTTAATGCATTTCTTATGGACAGCAATATTGCATTGTAGTTTGTAGTGTGAATAAAATATTAGGTTTAGCTCTTAACTTAAAGGGACACTGACACCAGCTTTACATTACTAAGTCCTCAGGTAGGGTATGAAACTCGCCCACTTGCCTATTAAGAAAAAAAATATTGTCATATGCCAATAAGGTTTTAGATACTGAAAAAGAATTGCTTCATATACCCATATCTTTGTCTCTATAGCGGCTAGAACTATGGCGAAGATGTCATCTTTCAGAACACATCATATTGTGGTTGTGTGTGGTGTTATACAATTAGGGAGAAAGACATCAAGGATGTGGATCTAGGGCTAAATCACTAACGTGCTTGGTCCTTGATCTCTGGATCACATGATTGGCAGGGTTCTGGTGGCGGGACTCCAAGCATCGTGATACTTGAGGAGCCACCACGTAACCTCTAATAATATAACTGTAATGCTAGATCCCTATCACATTATTCGTTCAGTAATTGACTGTCCAAGCACATTTGTGTGTTGGCCCTTCATTTTGCAGCTCTCATTCCCAACTCCATCTTTAATTGGCTGTAACACAATTCTGATGTGTTTTGAAATATGAGATTCTCATCTTTGAAATGATCATGGCTCTGACTGCTACAAAGCTCAACATTTGGACATCTGATGTAACCCCATCCCTCCAGCCTCTAAAAATGACTCGGGCAAAACATGACTCTTTTGTACATGCCTTTAGAGGTAATTTTTTAATTGGTATGGTAAATTAGTGATATTTCACATAAAAGATGAATCCTAGCTTATGGATTCTAGGTTAGTTGTGTAAAAGCTGCCCCACTCCCCCAAATTGGCATTGAATATGATATAGTGCCATACAGGTCCTAAGGCAATTCCCTATAGAAGCACTCGGTAATAGTGTTGGCTTCTGAAGAATAGAAGTAAACCATTCATTCTGTTACCTGGTTACAATGTTGTCTTCCAGCATGTAAGAAACTAGGGAAGGTGAGGAGGTGGGTGCTTTTATGATGGTGAAAACCAAGAGGGCTGGGAAGTGTTATGTGAGGACCCATAGACATTACCAGGACAGATAGGCACAACTACAAGTAACCCATGCAAATTGCCATCTAAGCTCACTTTCATATGGTAATATACTAGTCAGTATTTTATATCCGTATTTGTAGGCCATAACCAGAAGAGGAACCTGCAGAGTATTATCGAATTATTAATATTTACATCTAAAAGGTTTTGGCTTTTGAATACTGAGCAGAATTATGTGGTTTATAACTGACCTAGACTGACCTTAAATTCTATGTTCCAACTTCCATATCAATTGAAAGAGTAGTGGAATTTAATAGATCCATCTGAGGTACATTTTACTACAATTTTTTTTTCATAAACAGTGACAAGTTCTGCAGGAAAGGCTCCAAATGGGAGCAGAACCTAATGACTACAGGCAGATATCCTTAGGCACATAAAGAATTAGAAGGGTCGTCCACCTTCATCAAATAATTGATATTGTTTGTGTAATGAAAAATTTCCAATATACTTTATGTATCAGTTTTCTAGATCTCTGCTTGCAGTCATTCAACAGGAAGTGTCATTATTTACTTCCTGTGGACAAAGCGGGTCCCTAAGCATGTAATATCACAGAGCTGAGACCTCTACAGGGGACATGAACTAGCTGCAATTTGTGCGGTTATCTCACAGCCTGCCATGTACCATCAAGTGCATCAACAAACTGCCACCTCTGGCATGCTGTAACTGGGCAGATATTCTACTTTCCAATAATTTGGGGGGTATTTGTGAATAAATGGATGCAAGAATTCTGGCAGAATTAGCCTCTGAGTGAAGTGGACGTAAATTAGCCATTTCTTGACCACTGGTCGTGCTCGGCAGGGGCATAAATAGGTGAAGTAAACCTATAGACCTACTGCGTATGCAAATGGCATATGCACACATACTTAAAGTATATAGACATCTTACATACATACATGCATACAGTATATAGACATCACATATATTAGTATATACACACCATACAGCATATACACATGCAGATACTATCACACACACACATATTTATATACTCACCAGACTTGGCACTCTGTCTCCACCACACTTCACTGGTTGTCACAGATGTCGTGGTTTTGGGTCATGTGACCAGCCGGCGAATGAAGGAGATGGGCAGGGCTCTGGCAGGAGTGGGCAAGAGGCACATCACTAGGGATAGGGACATTCTCTCTCCTCTCCGCGGGTGTTAGGGGATGCGTAGGAGTGCCCAGCCCTGGGCAGCATAAAATTAATAAACCATGCTCCCTCCTCCTCCTCCTCTCCCATGTGGGGGGCGGTTGTATGAGGAGTGGAGGGGTTTGATGTTATGGCGGACAGCATAAAGTTAATAAACAACACTGCCGCATCCTCTCTGCCGTGTGGCGGGCCCCTGTATTGAAGTTGCGCCGTCCACAGCACATAATTATGAACCACCCGTGACCCCCCTGGATCAGCGGGCCCCTGGCAGCCGATACGGCTGCCACGCCTGTAGTAACCCCCCTGGTTCTCGGCCATTTCTCATGGGCCATTTGCATTAGTTTGGTATCTGTTTTTCACTGATCACTATAAGCTATAATCTATGAGTAAATCATGCAAAACAGTACTTACTTGGACATAATGTCCGTTTCTTTATCCACTAGGTGGAACTGTTTTTAGTGCATAAGGAAAGGGCATGTTTACAGAGAAAATGACTTAAAAAAAATATGTAAATAAGCCTGTGGTGCTCAGGCTTGCGTCACCTGAGCGCCTCTAGGCCTCACTGGTAGCACTGCATATCACTGATGGGGTAAATTTATGGTCTTTTGATGAACTACTTTGACTCCACCACACAGGCTCTGCACAGGGGGCACAATTCTGTTGCATATTACCTGAATGATTCCCTTATTGAGGAGGTGCTGCTACATCTGGTACCAGAACATGCATATTATTGTGGTTTCAGCCGCACTTATGGTGCATTGTATACATCTGGGTGCTATGCGTGAGTGCACTCTAATGGGATTGACTTGTATCATGATGCCATTCCTTAACCTACAATCGACTACCCTGGAAGTATCTTGGACCTTAAAGCTGAAACTTTTTAATTTAGATTCTTGTTGTCCAAGTATAACACATTGCATCTGAAGAACAAACTATACAGGAACTGAGGTTATGAAACAGGAAGTAAAATTCCGACTTGAAACGGACAGTGATTCTGTGTTAGGTGAAAAAATAATGCAATTTTACATCTGTGTGCAGTTATAATATTTTTATGTATCATTATTTTACAAGTCCACTGTCTGGCTAAAAATAATTTACAAAACATGGAGTGAAAAAATGGAAATGCCCCTGCTTTGCTTTAAACTTCTTGTCTGGCACACCATTTTTGGCACCGAATTCTTTAGATAAGAATTTACCCAGGGATGAACTCTGATTGCACCTGGCATGGTGCCACTTGTTTCCAGGTGGATTATCTCTTGTTTTAGGGCTGTTGTTGTGGCTGCACTCCAATTCACCTGAAATGTACCTCTAGGGAAGAGGAACACCTATATAGAGGGACAATGTAGGGATAGTAATAGTTTGTATTAGATCTGTCTGCCTGTAAACTTTAACACACAGCTTTAAGACCTGATTGTTTTATGACCTGAGATGGGTCCAATTAGTTATTATCATACTCCGCAGTCCAGCTTATTCATGAGTGAAAGGTACAGCCACACCCCCAGTGCTTGACTGACAGCCTGCATAATAATGTGACACTCCTGGTGCTGACTCATCTATGTGCTTCCTGGTGCTGAGGGCCACTCCCCCTGAAGCCTGTGTGTGTATGAGATACAAGCTGTCAGTCATGTGTATAGGAGTATCTCATACACACACACAGGCTGCAGGGGGCATGGTCACCAGAACCAGGAAGCACTGTCACCTCATAATACAGGAAATCAGTCCTGTGTATGGGAGTATCTCATACACACAGGCTGCAGGGGCGGGGGGTGGCCATCAGCACCAGGAAGCACATAGAGGAGCCAGGAAGTCACATCATAATACTCCTATACACATGACTGACAGCTTGTATTATGATGCGACTTCCTGGCTCCTCTATGTGCTTCCTGGTGCTGATGGCAACCCCCCCCCTGCAGCCTGTGTGTATGAGATACTCCTATACACAGGACTGATTTCCTGTATTATGAGGTGACAGTACTTCCTGGTTCTGGTGACCATGCCCCCTGCAGTCTGTGTGTGTTTGAGATACTCCTATACACATGACTGACAGCCTTTATAATGATGTGGCACTCCTGGTGCTGGTTCCTCAATGTGCTTCCTGGAGCTGGCACCCTCTGCAGTCTGTGTGTGTATGAGATACTTCTATACACAGGACTGACAGCTTGTATAATGATATGACACTCCTGGTGCTAGCTCCTCAATGTGCTTGCTGGTGGTCATGCCTGTGTGTGTATGGGATACTCCTATACTCATGACTGACAGCCTGTATAATTATGTGACACTCCTGGTGCTGGCTCCACGATGTGCTTCCTGGTTTTGGCAGCCTGTGTGTGTATGAGCTACTCCTATAAACATGACCAGTGGTGTAACTAGAAGCTGGTGGGCCCCAGTGCATAGTCTATGCCAAGCCCCCGACTATAAAGTATGATTTATAGTAATAGTCTTCTCATATGGGAAAGTGACACTATAAGGGCCCTCTTAACCATTTGGGCCCAGGTGCGATTGCAACTTCTGCACCCCTAAAGTTACGCCCCTGCACTTGACTGACAACCTGTATAATAATGTGACACTCCTGGTGCTGCTCCTCTATGTGCTTCCTAGTGCTGGTGCCCCCTGAAGCCTGTGTATGAGAGATACAACTGCTCCAGGATGCAGCCATGTATATGGAAGGAGAAAGCAAGTCAGGTGCTTGTATGGCTTATGTTTATGTCCCTCACATGTGTATAGCAGAACACAGCATGTCAGCAGGTAAAGCACAAACACTAGCGATTCTTTACTATACATTACACATAGACGAGGGGAAGGGGAACAGGTGATATCAATTTCTCTCTCCATGTGACCAGCATCATTTACATAATAAAGGAAATATGATTTTACAGTGATTATGTATGAGTTGACTAGATAAAGGCTGGGAGCCCTCCTTGTAAGCTGCTCCAGTAAGTAAGGGTGACAGAATTAGTTAGAGACCTGATGACAGGTGTCATTTAAGATTTGATGGTGTCCTTAACCCAATTCTGCCAAAATCTTTTGGCTCTCATATTATTTTTATTATTGTCTATGCCAGAATCCAAATTTTTCCTTACACTATCCTAAACGAGACTGTGAATTGTAAGCACTGTGTGGGCAGAATTTACTCATTATATTAAACAGTAATGTAATTCAGTAAATATTCCTTTTTATGACGCACTTACTTTTCTAAGCCCTTTACCGAGAACACTTTCCATGTGGGATTAACCATGGGCATCTCTTTCAGGCATTTGCACAGTTTGATGCAGAAGGCGATGAGGTGGTAGACTTGGAGAGCATGCTAGAAGCCATCAAGGCCTCCAGTGGTGCCAATCTTCAAGGGGAATTAAGTCATGTTATCCGACAGCTGCAAGCTTGTTCTCTAACGCCAGGTAGTATTAATACTGTATTTTTATACTTGTGCATATACAGAAACTTTAAAGGGAACCTATCATCCGGAGCCCTTTTTCTGTCTCCCCAATGTCGCTATAGAGGATAGTGTGCATAATATTGCCAAAGTGTTTTTATAATAAAACAGTTTTTTTTCCGATAAAAAGAAAGGTTACATAAAAGTTTAAATTTCTCTGCAGAGCAGTGTCCCCTGGGAGCTGCCAGTGAGAAGAGATTCCCCCACCAGCGGAACACTGCTCCATCATGTGTTTATTTCAAATTTTAAAAACAGCCATATTCCCCTATTTGAAATGGACGCATGACGGCGCAGTTTCCCGAGGGTGGGGGGGGAAACTACTCACTGGCCACTCCTATGCCATAGAAGGAGCAGCTGGACAAAGAAAAAAGTATTGGTTGTGTGTGGCCTAGCCCTACAAAACATACCAGTTGGTTTGGTAAATTGTGGTGATGGGTTCTCTTTAAGGGTAAGAGCTAACTGTTGCCATTGTATGGCAAGTTTCATTACAAAATGAGTTGCTCAGTTTGGGGTCTATGTTTGAATATTTTTCAGGTTTCATTGACATATTCTCAAAGTCAAAAGATCGTCTCCGTTTACATTCTTTAAAGATTCTGCGGTTTTTGCATCGAAACCGTATTTCCAGTACTGTGATCCCCTATCCCATGCTGGAGTGCTGCAACAATATATGTACAATGAGGTCTTCTGTACTAAAGGATTACCTTGAAAGGCTTCTTAAAAAAGATAAGGGTGAGTTTGTATTTTCTTATGTTGTATGTTCTCAGCATATAGATATTATATACTGCTATACCAGCTAACCTATAGTATCAGAATTGATTGCTTTTGGTAACTTTAGTCATAAATGAACATATGACTTCCCAGACCTACCTCCGTTTCCAAAGCATTGATATGACAGTCTAAGAAAACTCCAAGAATAAAATAATTAATGGCATCTATGTAAAGAAAAGTGCCACTACAGTGTCATTGCCTCTGAAGTCATGCCACCTGGCCCGGTCACCCACTAATTGTAGGTCAGGTTGATGGACCACTCACCAAAAAACATGCTCTTATTGCTTTGAGGTTAGGTGAGTGAAAGCTCTATTTAGGGAGTAAGTTCACAGCCGGTGGCATTAACCGTACTAGCGGACATACAGTAGGTTTGTTTTCTCCTGAAAAAATGTAATCCATTTAATCTATTTTCTAGAGTCCTCATATGTTCTGAGCGGAAGTGATGAAACTCTGAACTATAAAACGGTAACAAAGTGTTACAGCAGTATAGAAACCTCATCTAACTCTTCAGATATAGACAAGATGACCAATGGGGAAACCACCTCTTATTGGCAGTCAGATGGCAGTGCCCGCTCTCACTGGATACGGTACGCAATCTTTGTCTTCTCTTCATAGTATTACTCTAATGTATCTCAGAAGATGCATTAATAAAAAATTAATAATTCAGTCTTTATTTCTTCATCCATAAAATACACACGTAATTTCCATCACCATACTCCTCATTGGACAAGGTCAGTCAACGCTTTTCAACGCTTTTTTATTCTTGACTGTTTTCGTCATGACACCAACCTGCTGATATACTTCGGCGGGATGAAATCCTCCTTCAAATCAGTAAATTGTAAAATATATTGGCTGGAATACGCAACAATTCGATGTCATCCCAAAAATTTAAAACAGATTAAAAAAGAGAAATTTTCTTTTCTTTTCTCTCAAACCAAATACATGTACAGGCAGTCCCCTACTTAAGAACACCTGACTTACAGACGACCCTTAGTTACAAACGGACCTCTGGTAATTGGTAATTTACTGTACTTCAGCCCTAGGCTACACAGTTATCACAGGTGTCTGTAATTAAGCTTTATTGTTAATCCTGGTTCTTATGACAACCCAACATTTTTAAAATCCAATTGTCACAGAGACCAAAAAAGATTCTGTCTGGGGTTACAATTATAAAGTATACAGTTCCAACTTACATACAAATTCAACTTAAGAATAAACCTACAGAACCTATCTTGTACGTAACCCGGGGACTGCCTGTATATGACATTTTGTGTTCCAAAATAAATATTAGTGTAAAAAACTTCTTAGTGTACAGAGCTGTGTGAGGGCTTATTTTCTGCGTAACAAATTTTACTTCTCTTATTTATTATTCTGTGCCGTGTACATTTTGGGTGCTATGTGGTTCACCGCTGGCAATAACCGTTTTTATATTTTGAAAGATCCAGCATGTTGGGAGGCTGCGATATGTTTGATTTTTACTGTTTATTTAGTTTTATATCAGTTCTAGTGAAAAGGGGGCTATTTCTTGGACCCTCTAGGGTACTTTAACCCTAGATCATCTGATGGTTCCTAACATACACAGGCGGTCCCCTAGTTACAAACAGACCTCTGGTAATTGATAATTTACTGTACTTTAGCCTTGGGCTACAATAAACAGCTATAACAGTTATCACAGGTGTCTGTAATTAAGCTTTATTGGTAATCCGGGTTCTAATGTCAGCCCAACATTTTTTAAAAATCCAATTGTCACAGAGACCAAAAAATATTTGACTTGGGTTACAATTATAAAATATACTGTTCAGACTTACAAATTCAACTTAAAAACATATCTTAAGATCCAATCTTGTATGCAACCTGTACTCCTGCCTGTACTCCAATACTATTGTATTGCAGTATATGGTGTTTTTACATTGGATTTATTACAATGAACCAATGGCTCATTGTAATGAATCTTCAGAAACCATGCAGCCTTAGGTCTGACGAAAAACAAAGGCTGTCATAGCAAACGAACGCTGATGACATAAGGGGAAAGGCAATCTCAACAAAATATTGCGGCAATTAAGGGTTAAACACCTGCGATCGGTCAACGAGCATGAAGGGGTTAAAGCCATAATATCCACATATTACCTCCATCCTTGATATGTTGTGGTTCAGCGTGAAGACACACAACTGAACGTGTGCCAGCAAGAAATTTCGTGCACTCATAAAAAAAAAAATCTTGTTAGAACAACATATTTCAGCACAACCAAGTACTCTGCACATGCGCACAACAGACTATCGGGAAAGTCGTATTTTCATATTGATTATAAGTTGCAGGCTTGTCTAAGCACCTGCACAAGACATAAGAGTAAACTTGTACTAACCTTAAAATAAAGGAAGGTTGGTGAGGAAAGAAAACAAGGCAGGTTTGTGTTCGGCGCACACGGTTTATGAATGTTGCTTTTCAGGTATTTCATGTGTTGAACTTTGATGGCTTGAAAGTCATGGTGACAGAACAATTGTGAAGATCAGTCTTGGTAATGCGAAGTAATGCCACTAGAATTAGTGGAAAAGTTTAGGGAAACAAGTAGTAGGTGACCTTTTCTCTAAATGTAGGGGTAGGTCTCAGAATGTAGTCGCACCTTTCATCAGAGTCCAAAGCATATGAATGTATTTTACTATATCTGACGTCGTCATCATGTAATAATATCTAGCGTTTACATTAAACATTTTACAGCATCAAGTACCTGGATGAAATTTTAAGACATTTCCTTAACACAGCAGAAAAGAAACGCAAATCTGCTGCCTGTTGGTTCAAATTTTTAGTACGGATGGTAAAAAGTTTTTTGAAGTCAAAACATAAACAAAAAACCAACCGGTCATAACTTGTTTTGTAAGGGTTTTTCCTTCTGGAAATATATGGACAATGTACAATATTATCTCCCAATTGGCATGTCTAATCTTAAAGGTTAATGTCTTTATTTTCTGCAGGTTGCGAATGAAGCCCGATATTGTCCTTAAGCACCTATCGATTGCTGTGAGCGCTGCAGACCAGAGTTACATGCCTCAGCAAGTGGCTGTCGCAGTGGGAAGGAACCCCGGCAATCTCCAGGAGGTTCGAGAGGTCCACATTTCCAGCCATATTACAGGCTATGTGACATTGCTGGAAAATGCTAACATAAGTCAGATGTGTGAGTCAGTCCAGTAAATCAACTGCTTTGTCTTGTCTGTATTTGTTTACGGATTTCTCTGGAAAACCTTTATGGCATTAGTGACACATATAAGGTAACTAAATGGCTGGAGAATTTATCCCAGCAGCAACTCCAGAGGCATCAGAAACCAGACAAAAATTACTGGTTTCCAATGCCCCAAAAACTCGGATGGATTAGAGCAAGGCTTTCATTGCAAAGATTGAATATTTGCAAGATGATTGGCAGCAATTGAATGACCTGCTACAGATCATAGCATAACGGTCTCCTGGATATAAGGATTCATGAGCAAGTAATGTACAGTTAGTGTAAAATTTTCATTTAGTGTAACTAAACCTTTGTGTTATTTTGCTATATCATTTGAAAGCATATCTTTTAGTATGTATTATTGTAAAATACTTATACTGTATTTGGTTGCTTTCACACGAATGGATGATACACCCGGGCCTGGACCCGGGCATAACATACATTCAGCTGGAGAGGTGAGCTCTATCTTTTCTCCGGTGACTGCATGGTACGCGTGTGTGTGCTCACCATATTGTGCTGTGCACAATGCACTGCTATGACATCCTTATGCTAGGCTACCATATAAAGTCATGTGAAAGGGGCCTTCCACAACTGCAACACAATGAAAATTTGTGAGCTAGCAATTGAAGAAAATGGCTTACACTCAGTCATAGAAATATGTTTATTGTTTAGAATGCACTGTACTGTAGGAAACTAACTTTTAGGCCATTAGCGCTGAAATAATATGCACAGTATTCTTCCACAATAGTCTGTCTTCACTTGGCAACATGAATAAACACTTCCGTTTAAGCAGTTAAACACAACCTATAATAATCTTTTGATGGAGCAAGGGTGGGCCTGTTTTATCAGATTTATGGTAGTCTTATGGCAGAAGTTGAATTACTGTTGGGCCTCGTTCATATGAACGTGTGATTTCTCCAGTCCTGTGATGTTTATTATCCGTATGTGCATGTATGTCACTGATGGCTGGCTGTCATAATGCCCTCTTTGTTCTGGTCTCCCTGGATACTACATGTATATATGGCAGCATACAGTGCACAACCGTATGCAGCGCCTATTTTTAACGTGCCAATAGACTTCTATGGGGCGTACCGAACGACATACAGAGTCTCTTACGGTATGGAACTGTACAGTGGACAATGAAATTAATGTGGCCGTATGCTTCCAACCCTATGGAGATGGTAAAGTACATATGGCTCTTTTCAAATCGTTGTATGAAAGGGGCCTTAAGGGAAATCAACCACCACCATTATACCGTTTTGGGATAAGCAGACTTTAAATACATTTAAAGTTAGACAGAGTACTTATTGAGCAAGTAGTCGCCTTCTTGGTCCACCTGCTGTGGTGTATTTATGACTATTGAATCTCAGTAGTGTGGACCTACGTGTAGGTAACCTGGCCATTTTATCGCTATAGAGGGGTCAGGCTAAACAAATGTATAAAGAGTAGACTCTTTTAATCATGTCTTCATGTGGTAATATGATTCAGCAGAATGATTTGAACTTTCATCTGTGGACTTTGGTTCCTTGTAATCCTTTTTTAAGCTGGTTCCAGTATGATTACAGTAAAATTTCCATTTTGGACTTTTATGGCATATGCAAAGACAAAAGTGTCTGTCTGATGCTTTCCCAACTCTAGGACTCGCTAAGAACCATTTTCATAGAGCGCCTATGCTTGGCTTGTTCACTCAGAATAGACAAGCCTGCCTGATTAACTATTTTTATAGCTCTCGCAGAAGAGAAAGGAAAGAGCCATAGATGGTCACCTATCCACTTACAGCCGTGATACGTATTCTGAAGCACAATGTCAAACCTACATCTATTAGACTCCTATGGCAAATCTACTGAGTATTCAATGTTTCTTCTTTTAGAAGTCCTGTTCTTTTCTCTAGATACAGGTTTATATTTAAGATTATATCTTTTGACATACACCTTAAGATACACCTTGTTTGACATGCATGTTTGACATAAAATAACCTCTTATCAATTGTATCTTGTTGTCCAGATGTACAGATCAATATAAAGCGATGCCTGAGTGATGGCTGTGATACAAGAATTCATGGTCTCCGAGCTGTTGGCTACCAAAAGATAAAAAAGTCAGCATTGTCTATATCTGATGCATCTGCAATTTGGTATCTTTCTCTGCTAACATCACTTGTAACAACTTCAATGGAGACAAATCCAACTCTTGCACAAGCCGTCCAGCAGCACACACAGTATGTAAAATGACTTTTTTGTTTCTGCATTTAACCTATGACTAGTTGAAATGTTATCCCATATAACAGGAAGTTTGTCAGTGAGGTTAGAACCACTGACTCCCACACCAACCATGAGTAATGGAGTCCTCTTCCCTCAATGAATAGATTCATGGTTACTACCAGAGAAGTCGCAGTGTAGTGTTTATCAATCTCTGACAGTACCATTGAAGTTAAAATTAGCTTCTTTGTGCGCACATTTTCACAAAATTAAGGCCAGTGGCACACGACATGCATAACCCAGTTTTCAGCAACTAACACATTGACGAGGATGACAGTTATACGTGATGCAAGGAGTCCCTGCTTCCCTACAAAACAATGGCAGGGCAGCAATGTCTTTGTGCATCGTATATTTACTGTTTTATTTATGTTGTTGGCTTAACTTCCACGTTTGTAGTGCGGCTTGTCATTTTGTTGGTCAAAAAGCAATTACCTTATATACTCGAGTATAAGCCTAGTTTTTCAGCACAAAAAATGTGCTGAAAAACCCAAACTCGGCTTATACTCGAGTCAAAAAAATAAATAAATCAAAACTCGCCTTTCTGGCGGCACCCGTAGATCTTCTGTGCGATCCATCCGGTATTGTTGTGCTGCACGACAGGGAAGGGGGGGGCTATATACACTGGGGCAGGGGCTGGCAGGCTATATACACTGGGGCAGGGGCTGGCTGGCTATATACATTGGGGCAGGGGCTGGCTGGCTACATACTGGAGAGGCTGTGACCAATGCATTTCCCACCCTCGGCTTATACTCGAGTCAATAGGTTTTTCCCAGTTTTTTGTGGTAAAATTAGGGGCCTCGGCTTATACTCGGGTCGGCTTATACTCGAGTATATACAGTAAAAGTGTGAACAGGACCTGCCAAATATTATGTCAGTGAACAAGTTTGGCAAGTTTTTGTGATAAAGCCATCTAAGCTTGGCCGGAACCTGTATTTGTTTAGTTTGTTTAAGAGAGCTTATTTTCATTTTATGCATAGTATGTGTTTATAGAACAACTAAAGATTTGTCTGTGGAATCCTTTCTACTTCAGGTTCCAAACCAAATACATGAATAGTACAGGTGAATACTGGAATACAAGAAACTTTAAAATGTTCTTCTTGAACTGCTTTCCTCCTGATTTCCCTAACGCAGCCTCTTATCTTTAATAATTCCTGTATTCACATTCACACAATCTCAGTAGGAGAGTGGGGAGGAGGAGGCTGCTACCAGCTTATTTTACCAGTCTAAAGTGTGGCATGATATAATTGCTGTGTGTGCCCCTCATTCAGCAACCTCCTTCTACCTGTCCCCCTCTTCTCCATAGGAAACCGCTTATAGTGATAGTTACCGTGGATGACGCATAAGCTGATCTCAGATGCTGGACACCAAACCATTGGATATTTTCAAATATCTGTCTTTAACATTGCACTATTATTCGTGTTAGTGTCCACATATCTTTTTTTATTTTCTAGGAAGGCTTTGCAACACATGATACCACTTTCCTTAACGCAAGGTACTGCCGAGTTCACAAATTTTTTATCGCCAAATGTTCTTGAAGAGGTTAATGGCTTCCTTATGAGGACAGCAAGGTAATGATAATATATAACATATAACGTATACATTTGTCTGTAAATTGTCCCAGAATTAAATAATCTTGTGGGTTTTTTTTTTTTACTTTTAGCTGCTGCCCTACACCAGAGGTAGATTTAAATCTACTTGCATTTGCGTTGGCGAGAGGGAATGTTGCTAAAGTTATCACATCCCTTTGTACAATCATGGATGATGTGGATGTGCAGTATAAGGCTTCTTCTCTTATTGCTTCCATGGAATCTGTTAGAATTAACCTACTCTACAAATACGGTAATTGTTTATTCCTTTTATTTTGCATTGGTTTAGAGTTAGAATATCGGGTCAGAATCTGAGACTAAGAATTTGAGATGTTAGAATACAACATTACACCAATGATTTCGATACATAACTTGGGAATATGCAAATAAAACCCTTATTTCAAAGATCAAACAACCTTGAACCAGGTCAATAACCTGTACTAGTTTGTAGTTGGCTTGTCTGTAAAGTAGGCAGACATGTAAAAAGATCTACATTCAGGCTTTGATGGTGATGGAAAAATGTGATTTTACTAGCTGCATGTTAAAAGGGTTGTCCACTTTCCTGCAGTAATTGATATTGTCAGTGTTAATTAAAAGTATCCAATTTTACACAGCTCTTCTTCATCCGTGCACATGCAGCTCTGCTGCAACCAATCCCACACACCGCCAGCTACATTCACTCAGGTCTTCTCCATACATCCACTCACATGAACACACTCTGCACTGCTACATCCATTCACTTCCTCATGTGCATATCCAAGCCGCAACTTTTTCTCTGCCCCATCCTCTGGAAGCATGAAAGGGTTTAAGGACCTTTCAGTGATGTAGAAAGCATGTGATCAGTCATATGCTTCTGACTCCACTCTAGGTCCTGCTGTAATGCTCCTGTAGGGATGAGCAAGGAGAGGGTTAGGGCAGTGTAGAGGCATCAAAAACTGTATTTTTACTTGATACCATTCAGGGGGTTTGTGCGACTTTATAATCACTGAATTATTTTTTTTTTAATGTAATGGTACTTACTAAACGGGTTAAATATTGGATTGTGCGTTTCTAACACAACAATACCAAATAAGAGGGGATTTTAGTAAATGTTTTATTTTTATTATAATAAATTGTATTAAATGGGATAAAGGGATATTATCTCACAGCTGGTTACACTTCCAGCAATGAAAAAAAAAACTCTTTCAAAGCCATCAAATGCATGGTAACATGGTAAAACACATGCATTTCTGGGATGTGTTCAAAAACACATTAAAAAAACTGATGTGAACGCACCCTCAAAGTAGAGGTTGCATTACCAGGAAGACAGGGCTTCAGCCCTGCTCTGAGTAAGCTACACAGGGGCTGAACAGGTTATGATTTGCCTGCAGTATTTTATCAGGGGCATTGCAAATGCATGGGGGTGGGCCTAGGCCCGATCGCTTATGCATTTCCATGGAAATGAATGGGATCAGTAACCAGCACCTGGTTTTATACTGGTTGCTGACTATCATGACTAATCTTCTCCTGACATATTTTTAATCAGAGCATTGGCAGCCTGGACACATGGCCACAGCTTATTCATGGGTCTTAGTGGGTTAAACTGTCACACGTCCAGGGCTTAAAGGGGTATTCCAGGAATCAGCATAATTCATATACAAGTGGGCACTCAAAATATAAGCTGATGTGTAATTAGTTGTTATTTAAAATTTTGCTCCCCTTCCGGCTATGTACTGGCCACAGGGGCTGGCTGCCGGCTATGTACTGGCGACAGTAAGTTACCGTAATTTCAATGCATAGTGTGGACCGTAGTGAAAATGTAGCTGTTACAGTCCTTCTGCTACACTCTGCACACCTCAGTGAGCTTCTGTCCTTAAATTGATGGAATTTAGACATGTTTTATGGAGCCGACCTTTTTTTCAGGAAGGGATAGAGAGCATGTGAGGATCAAAGTGATTGGATAAAAATGCGCTTTTCTTATATAATGTCTGTTGCAAATTTCTTAAATTTACTTGCGTTAATTGTTGCTTTATGTGTAGATAGTTGAAAGATTTCAAACCATTTATAGGGGTATTCCGATCAGGGCATTTACATTTAATTAAATTAATTTGCCATATGTAAGCGTTTCTTCAATTGGATGTTAATAAAATAAATGTTCCTGTGTGAAGATAATTTCCCATAAATGTAGTCATGTTGTCCCTTAGAAACGAGATGGCTTCCTCGGATACGACCCCCTCACACTCTGGCAGCGGTTGCCAGACATGCGCTATAGAGTCCTGCCTGACCACCTGGATTCAGCAATCATTACCATAGGATGGCTGAGGGACATTTCATATACAATAACCTTTTTATTTCTTTGTGTGATCTCTCCAGTAGAGGTGGTCGTATCCAAGGAAGCTATCTCGTTTCTAAGGGACAACATGATTACATTTATGAGAAATTATCTTCACACAGGAACATTTTTTTTTATAACATCCAATTGAATAAATGTTTATATAAGGCAGATTATTGAAACTGAATGTGAATGCCCAGGTGAGAATACCCCTTTAAGGTGCCTGTTCATTTTCAGAAACTGTGGTTCAGCTAATAGTTATTACTTAGAACTCTTCTTCAAGATGCCATTTCTTCTTTCTCCTTGCAGATAGTCTTCATGTTCTGCCATAATAGGGTTGTTTAGATGAATCTCCTAACACAGAGGAACCACTTGTGCATAAATATTGTATACTAACACAGAGGAACCACTTGTGCATAAATATTGTATATAAAAGGTTTAGAAATGACTTTGTTTTACAGCTAAATGTTCCCTATTTATTTAGGAAGGCCCCTGCAGTTTACCTTGCTTGCCTGTGATGTGAAAGGGAAAGAGGACAAATCTGGACCAGAAAATTTATTGGTGGAACCATGGACAGGAGATGGTATGTAGTTATTGTTAACCCTGTAATTGCTATATACCGCATATACCATTTTTTTAAATATATTGTGATTTATTTTTCACCTGGTGTTGCAGTACAATGTTTTGCCATATAATTTTGACATAATTTTTTGATTTTACTAATTTTTTCGTTATTGTTTGAATTCTTTTGATTTATCTATTTTTCTGTTGCATCATTACTACTGATTTTTCAATCTTCTGTTTTGCATATTTGTTTCCAAAGGTTTCCTGACAGAGACTGGGAAAACGAGGGCTAGCGTAATCCTTTCTTCTCCACCTGAATCAACCTTTCAAATTACACAGATGAGGATTCGGGTAAGCCGTTATTTTAGAAAAAACCCTCTCAAACAGATATTGTTTATTTGTGAGATATTTATTTTAAGGCCTAGGTATCACAAATGCAATGCATTGTCATGTTCTAAAAGGATTCTTAAAAAAGACCTGTTCCCAGAATTCTCCCCCCCCCCCCCCATACCAACAATATCTGTTGGTAAAGTGTTACAATTCCTCCCCATATCACCTAAAATTAGCTGCCAGTCAGACACTTTACCTTTAACCCCTTAAGGAGGCAGGGTTTTTCGTCTCATTTCTCGCTCTCCAACTTCAAAAATCCATAACTTTTTCATTTTTACGTACAGACCTGTGTGAGGGCTTATTTTGTGCGTAACAAATTTTACTTTCCCGTGATGTTATTTATTTTAACGGAAACAAGTAGTAGGTGACCTTTTCTCTAAATGTAGGGTAGGTCTCAGAATGTAGTCGCACCTTTCATCAGAGTCCAAGCATGGAATGTATTTTACTATATCTGACGTCGTCATCATGTAATAATATCTAGAGTTTACATTAACCATTTTACAGCATCAAGTACCTGGATGAATTTTAAGACATTTCCTTAACACAGCAGAAAAGAAACGCAAATCTGCTGCCTGTTGGTTCAGATTTTAGTAAGGATGGTAAAAAGTTTTTGAAGTCAAAACATAAACAAAAACCAACCGGTCTATAACTGTTTTGTAGGGTTTTTCCTTCTGAAAATATATGGGCAATGTACAATATATCTCCCAATTGGCATGTCTAATCTTAAAGGTTAATGTCTTTATTTTCTGCAGGTTGCGAATGAAGCCCGATATTGTCCTTAAGCACCTATCGATTGCTGTGAGCGCTGCAGACCAGAGTTACATGCCTCAGCAAGTGGCTGTCGCAGTGGGAAGGAACCCCGGCAATCTCCAGGAGGTTCGAGAGGTCCACATTTCCAGCCATATTACGGCTATGTGACTTGCTGGAAAATGCTAACATAGTCAGATGTGTGAGTCAGCCAGTATAATCAACTGCTTTATTGTCTGTATTTGTTTAAGGATTTCTCTGGAAAACGTTTATGGCATTAGTGACACATAAACGTAACTAAATGGCTGGAGAATTTATCCCAGCAGCAACTCCGAGGCATCAGAAACCAGACAAAAATTACGGTTTCCAATGCCGCAAAAGCTGGATGGATTAGAGCAAGGCTTTCATTGCAAAGATTGATATTTGCAGATGATTGGCAGCAATTGAATGACCTGCTACGATCATAGCATAACGGTCTCCTGGATATAAGGATTCATGAGCAAGTAATGTACAGTTTGTGTAAAATTTTCATTAGTGTAACTAAACCTTTGTGTTATTTGTATATCATTTGAAAAGAATTATTTTAGTATGTATTATTTTAAAATACTTATACTGTATTTGGTTGCTTTCACACGAATGGATGATACACCCGGGCCTGGACCCGGGCATAACATACATTCAGCTGGAGAGGTGAGCTCTATCTTTTCTCGGTGACTGCATGGTACGCGTGTGTGTGCTCACCATATTGTGCTGTGCACAATGCACTGCTATGACATCCTTATGCTAGGCTACAATATAAAGTCATGTGAAAGGGCCTTCCCAACAACTGCAACACAATGAAAATTGTGAGCTAGCAATTGAAGAAAATGGCTTACACTCATAGAAATATGTTTTTTAGATGCACTGTACTGTAGAAGAAATACTTTAGGCCATTAGCGCGAAATAATATGCACAGTATTCTTCCACAATAGTTGTCTTCACTGGCAACATGAATAAACACTTCGTTTAAGCAGTTAAACACAACCTATAAATCTTTTGATGGAGCAAGGGTGGGCCTGTTTATCAGATTTATGTTAGTCTTATGGCAGAAGTTGAATTACGTTGGGCCTCGTTCATATGAACGTGTGATTTCTCCATCCTGTGATGTTTATTATCGTATGTGCATTATGTCACTGATGGCTGGCTGTCATAATGCCCTCTTTGTTCTGGTCTCCTGGATACTACATGTATATATGGCAGCATACAGTGCACAACCGTATGCAGCGCCTATTTTTTAACGTGCCAATAGATTCTATGGGGCGTACCGAACGACATACAGAGTCTCTTACGGTATGGAACTGTACAGTGGACAATGAAATTAATGTGGCCGTATGCTTCAACCCTATGGAGATGGTAAAGTACATATGGCTCTTTTCAATCGTTGTATGAAAGGGGCCTTAAGGGAAATCAACCACCACATTATACCGTTTTGGGTAAGCAGACTTTAAATACATTAAAGTTAGACAGAGTACTATTGAGCAAGTAGTGCCTTCTTGGTCCACTGCTGTGGTGTATTTATGACTATTGAATCTCAGTAGTGTGGACCTACGTGTAGGTAACCTGGCATTTTATCGCTAAGAGGGGTCAGGCTAAACAAATGTATAAGAGTAGACTCTTTTAATCATGTCTTCATGTGGTAATATGATTCGCAGAATGATTTGAACTTTCATCCTGGACTTTGGTTCCTTGTAATCCTTTTTTAAGCTGGTTCCAGTATGATTACAGTAAAATTTCCATTTTGGACTTTTATGGCATATGCAAAGACAAAAGTGTCTGTCTGATGCTTCCAACTCTGGACTCGCTAAGAACCATTTTCATAGAGCGCCTTGCTTGGCTTGTTCACTCAGAATAGACAAGCCTGCCGATTACTATTTTATAGCTCTCGCAGAAGAGAAAGGAAAGAGCCATAGATGGTCACCTATCCATTTACAGCCGTGATACGTATTCTGAAGCACAATGTCAAACCTACATCTATTAGACTCCTATGGCAAATCTACTGAGTATTCAATGTTCTTCTTTTAGAAGTCCTGTTCTTTCTCTAGATACAGGTTTATATTAAGATTATATCTTTGACAACACCTTAAGATACACCTTGTTGACATGCATGTTGACATAAAATAACCTCTTATCAATTGTATCTTGTTGTCCAGATGTACAGATCAATATAAAGCGATGCCTGAGTGATGGTGTGATACAAGAATTCATGGTCTCCGAGGCTGTTGGCTACCAAAAGATAAAAAGTCAGCATTGTCTATATCGATGCATCTGCAATTTGGTATCTTTCTCTGCTAACATCACTTGTAACAACTTCAATGGAGACAAATCAACTCTTGCAAGCCGTCCAGCAGCACACACAGTATGTAAAATGACTTTTTTGTTTCTGCATTTAACCTTGACTAGTTGAAAGTTATCCCATATAACAGAAGTTTGTCAGTGAGGTTAGAACCACTGACTCCCACACCAACCTGAGTAATGGAGTCCTTTTCCCTCAATGATAGATTCATGGTTACTACCAGAGAAGTCGTCGCAGTGTAGTGTTTATCAATCTCTGACAGTACCATTGAAGTTAAAATAGCTTCTTTGTGCGCACATTTTCACAAAATTAAGGCCAGTGGCACACGACATGCATAACCCAGTTTCAGCAACTAACATTGACGAGGATGACAGTTATACGTGTGCAAGGAGTCCCTGCTTCCCTACAAAACAATGGCAGGGCAGCAATGTCTTTGTGCATCGTATATTACTGTTTTATTTATGTGTTGGCTTAACTTCCACTTGTTGTAGTGCGGGTTGTCATTTGTTGGTCAAAAAGCAATTACCTTATACTCGAGTATAGCCTAGTTTTTCAGCACAAAAAATGTGCTGAAAAACCCAAACTCGGCTTATACTCGAGTCAAAAAAATAAATAAATCAAAACTCGCCTTTCTGGCGGCACCCGTAGATCTTCTGTGCGATCCATCCGGTATTGTTGTGCTGCACGACAGGAAGGGGGGGCTATATACACTGGGGCAGGGGCTGGCAGGCTATATACACTGGGCAGCGGGCTGGCAGGCTATATACACTGGGGCAGGGCTGGCGGCTATATACATTGGGGCAGGGGCTGGTGGCCTACTACTGTACCAATGCATGTCCTCCACCTGCTGCTGGGCCATGCATCCACCTCGCTCGAGTCAATAGGTTTTTCCCAGTTTTTTGTGGTAAAATTAGGGGCCTCGGCTTATACTCGGGTCGGCTTATACTCGAGTATATACAGTAAAAGTGTGAACAGGACTGCCAAATATTATGTCAGTGAACAAGTTGGCAAGTTTTTGTGATAAAGCCATCTAAGCTTGGCCGAACCTGTATTTGTTTAGTTTGTTTAAGAGAGCTTTTTCTTTATGCATAGTATTGTTATAGAAAACAACTAAAGATTTGTCTGTGGAATCCTTTCTACTTCAGGTTCCAAACCAATACATGAATAGTACAGGTGAATACTGGAATACAAGAAACTGTAAAATGTTCTTCTGAACTGCTTTCCTCCTGATTTCCCTAACACAGCCTCTTATCTTTAATAATTCCGTATTCACATTCACACAATCTCAGTAGGAGAGTGGGGAGGAGAGGCTTCTACAGCTTATTTTACCAGTCTAAAGTGTGGGCATGATATAATTGCTGTTGTGCCCTCATTCAGCAACCTCCTTCTACCTGTCCCCCCTTTCTCCATAGGAAACCGTATAGTGATAGTACCGTGGATGACGCATAAGCTGATCTCAGATGCTGGACACCAAACCATTGGATATTTTCAAATATCTGTCTTTAACATTGCACTATTATTCGGGTTAGTGTCCACATATCTTTTTTATTTTCTAGGAAGGCTTGCAACACATGATACCACTTTCCTTAACGCAAGGTACTGCCGAGTTCACAAATTTTTATCGCCAAATGTTTCTTGAAGGGTTAATGGCTTCTTATGAGGACAGCAAGGTAATGATAATATATAACAATAATGTATACATTTGTCTGTAAATTGTCCCAGAATTAAATAATCTTGTGGGTTTTTTTTTTTTACTTTTAGCTGCTGCCCACACCAGAGGTAGATTTAAATCTAACTTGCATTTGCGTTGGCGAGAGGGATGTTGCTAAAGTTATCACATACCTTTGTACAATCATGGATGATGTGGATGTGCAGTATAAGGTCTTCTCTTATTGCTTCCATGGAATCTGTTAGAATTAACCTTACTACAAATACGGTAATTGTTTATTCCTTTTATTTTGCATTGGTTTAGAGTTAGAATTCGGGTCAGAATCTGAGACTAAGAATTTGAGATGTTAGATACAACATTACAACCAAGATTTCGATACATAACTTGGGAATGAAATAAAAAACCCTTATTTCAAAGATCAAACACCTTGAACCAGGTCAATAACCGTACTAGTTTGTAGTTGCTTGTCTGTAAAGTAGGCAGACATGTAAAAGATCTACCTTCAGGCTTTGATGGTGATGGAAAATGTGATTTTACTAGCTGCATGTTAAAAGGGTTGTCACTTTCCTGCAGTATTGATTGTCAGTGTTAATTAAAGTATCCAATTTTACACAGCTCTTCTTCATCCGTGCACAATATGCTGCAACATCCCCACACAGCCCAGCTACATTCCTCAGGTCTTCTCCATACATCCACTCACTGAACACACTCGGCACTGCTACATCCATTCACCCTCATGTGCATATCCAAGCCGCAATTCTCTCTGCCCATCCTCTGGAGCATGAAAGGGTTTAAGGACCTTCAGTGATGTAGAAAGCATGTGACAGTCATATGCTTGACTCCACTCTAGGTCCTGCTGTAATGCTCCTGTAGGATGAGCAAGGAGGGGTTGGGCAGTGTAGGGCATCAAAACTGTATTTTTATGATACCATTCAGGGGTTTGTGCGACTTTATAATCACTGAATTATTTTTTTTTAATGTAATGGTACTTACTAAACGGGTTTAAATATTGGATTGTGCGTTCTAACACAACAATACCAAATAAGAGCAGATTTTAGTAAATGTTTATTTTTATTATAATAAATTGTATTAAATGGGATAAAGGGATATTATCTCACAGCTGGTTACACTTCCAGCAATGAAAAAAAAACTCTTTCAAAGCCATCAAATGCATGGTAACATGGTAAAACCAGGCATTTCTGGGACTGTGTTCAAAAAACATAAAAACTGATGTGAACGCACCTCAAAGTAGAGGTTGCATTACCAGGAGACAGGGACTTCAGCCCTGCTCCGATAAGCTACAAGGGGCTGAATAGGTTATGATTTGCCTGCAGTATTTATCAGGGCATTGCAAATACATGGGGTGGGCCTAGGCCGATGCTTATGCATTTCCATGGAATGAATGGGATCAGTACCAGCACCCGGTTTTATACTGGGTGCTGACTATCATGACTAATCTTCTCCTGACATATTTTTAATCAGAGCATTGGCAGCCTGGACACATGGCCACAGCTTATTCATGGGTCTTAGTGGGTTAAACTGTCACACCCCCAGGGCTTAAGAGATCAGTGACACTAGAGGCTGGGGAACATATACTTCATGTACTGTTCCCTCAAGCACCACAGCACAGAAGCACCTTGCGTGTGTCTCCATTCCTTGCCCATGCTCACACACAGAATGTACTGCGTTCCTTCTGAATGGTGTAGCTGTGATCACACGTTCCAGGTCGAACCAGAAGAAATCCTGGTGTTGAACCGATTTATTATATATAGGAATTATATGATACAGCCTTGATTCTAGGAGCCATATCTTTGGATCTTTGGATAACTTTTAGCTTTAATGCATTTATTGTATATGGAAATTAATATTTAAATTTGAAGAATAAAGTGTGACAAAACTTAACATAGTGCTGGATGATTATTTATTTTTTTTCATTTTTAAATGACTTTGGATCCTTGACAGTAGAATCTCAGGGTTTTTTTTCCCTGAAAAAGGAGAATCTAAATCTATAAATTTTGATTCTAGGTGTTAGGGAGCCAGAGCTATTCATCTTTAAAGTGGCAATTTCAGGGATGAATTTTATATGTACTGCCACAGGGGCTGGCTAGGCCGGCTATGTACTGGCACAGGGCTGGGCTGTCCCTCATCCAACTTTTCTCTCCACTATCTATCTACATGTAGCACTGCTCCGTCTTGTGTTTGTTCAGTCTAACTGGTCCCACTCGTCTATGTACTGGCCACAGGGGCTGGCTGCGGCTATGTGTATGTCATGGCCACAGGGGTGGCTGGCCGGCTTGTATGGCCACAGGCGGGTGGTGCCGGCTATGTACTGGCCACAGGGGCTGCTGCCGGCTTGTACTGGCCACGGGGGCTGGCTGCGGCTATGTACTGGCACAGGGCTGGCTGGCCGCTATGTCACTGGCACAGGGGCTGGCTGCCGGCTCTGTACTGGCACAGGGGCTGGCTGCCGGCTATGTACTGGCACAGGGCTGGTTGCCGGCTATGTACTGGCACAGGGGCTGCTGCCGGCTATGTACTGGCGAGACAGGGGTGGCTGCCGGTATGTACTGGCACAGGTGGCTGCGGCGAGGTCTGGACAGTCGCCGGCTTATGTACTGGCACGGGGCTGGCTGCCGGCTATGTACTGGCCACAGGGGCTGGCTGCCGGCTATGTACTGGCCACAGGGGCTGGCTGCCGGCTATGTACTGGCCACAGGGGCTGGCTGCCGGCTATGTACTGGCCACAGGGGCTGGCTGCCGGCTATGTACTGGCCACAGGGGCTGGTGCCGTATGTACTGGCAAGGGGCTGGCTGCCCGGCTATGTACTGGCACAGGGGCTGGTGCCGGCTATTGTCTGGCCACAGGGGCTGGCTGCGGCTCTATTGTTACTGGCACAGGGGCTGGTGCCGGATATGTACTGGCCAAGGGGCTGGCTTGCCGGCTATGTACTGGCCACAGGGGCGGCGCGGCTATGTACTGGCACAGGGGGCTGGCTGCCCGGCTATGTACTGGCGACAGGGGCTGGCTGCCGGCTATGTACTGGCGACAGGGGCTGGCTGCCGGCTATGTACTGGCGACAGGGGCTGGCTGCCGGCTATGTACTGGCGACAGGGGCTGGCTGCCGGCTATGTACTGGCACAGGGGCTGGCTGCCGGTTATACTGGCACGGGCTGGCTGCCGGCTAGTATGGCACAGGGGTGCGGCTATGTACTGGCCACAGGGGCTGGTGCCGGCTATGTACTGGCCACAGGGGGCTGGTGCCGGCTATTGTACTGGGACAGTAAGTTACCGTAATTTCAATGCATAGTGTGGACGTAGTGAAATGTAAGCTGTTACAGTCCTTCTGCTACACTCTGCACACCTCAGTGAGCTTCTGTCCTTAAATTGATGGAATTTAGACATGTTTTTATGGAGCCGACTTTTTTCAGGAAGGGATAGAGAGCATGTGAGGATCAAAGTGATTGGATAAAATGGCTTTTCTTATATAATGTGCTGTTGAAAATTCTTAAATTTACTTGCGTAATTGTTGCTTTATGTGTAGATAGTTGAAGATTTCAAACCATTTATAGGGGTATTCGATCAGGGCATTTACATTTAATAAATTAATTTGCCATATGTAAGCGTTTCTTCAATTGGATGTTAATAAATAAATGTTCCTGTGTGAAGATAATTCCCATAAATGTAGTCATGTTGTCCCTTAGAAACGAGATGGCTTCCTCGGATACGACCCCCTCACACTCTGGCAGCGGTTGCCAGACATGCGCTTATAGAGTCCTACCTGACCACCTGGATTCAGCAATCATTACCATAGGATGGCTGAGGGAATTTCATATACATAACCTTTTTGTTTCTTTGTGCAATCTCTCCAGTAGAGGTGGTGTATCCAAGGGAAGCTATCTCGTTTCTAAGGACAACATGATTACATTTATGAGAAATTATCTTCACACAGGAACATTTCTTTTAATAACATCCAATTGAATAATTTTATATAAGGCAAATTAATGAAAACTGAATGTGAATGCCCAGTTGAGGAATACCCCTTAAGGTGCCTGATCATTTTCAGAAACTGTGGTTCAGCTAATAGTTATTACTTAGAACTCTTCTTCAAGATGCCATTTCTTCTTTCTCTTGCAGATAGATAGTCTTCATGTTCTGCCATAATAGGGTTTAGATGAATCTTTAACACAGAGGAACCACTTGTGCATAAATATTGTATATAAAAGGTTTAGAAAGACTTGTTTACAGCTAAATGTTCCCTATTATTGGAAGCCCTGCAGTTTACCTTGCTGCCTGTGATGTGAAAGGAAGGGAAAGAGGACAAATCTGGACCGAAAAATTATTGGTGGAACCATGGACAGGAGATGGTATGTAGTTATGTTAACCTGTACTGTAATTGCATATACCGCATATACCATTTTTTTAAATATATTGTGATTTATTTTTCACCATGGTGTGTTGCAGTACAATGTTTTGCCATAAATTTTGACATCATTTTTGATTTTACAAATTAAATTTTTCGTTTTTGTTTGTATTCTTTGTATTCTTTTGATTTTTTTCTATTTTTCTGTTGCATCATTACTACTGATTTTTTTTTAATCTTCTGTTTTGCATATTTGTTTCCAAAGGTTTCCTGACAGAGACTGGGAAAACGAGGGCTAGCGTAATCCTTTCTTCTCCACCTGAATCAACCTTTCAAATTACACAGATGAGGATTCGGGTAAGCCGTTATTTTAGAAAAAACCCTCTCACACAGATATTGTTATTTGTAAGATATTTATTTTAGGCCATTATACAAATGGAATGCATGTCATGTTCTAAAAGGACTCTAAAAGACTTAGACCCCCCCCGACCTCATCCCAACCCCACCCCCCCCCCCCCCATACCAACAATATCTGTTGGTAAAGTGTTACAATTCCTCCCCATATCACCTAAAATTAGCTGCCATTACAAATGTTTTATGCAAATATTGACTTGATATCCTGGATATGACTCTTCTTTTCTCCCAGGCTGCCAGAGAACCACCCCCCCTTATATCAACTGACAGCTTTGTGTCTTTTCAAATCTTGCGCACTGTCCTGCCTCTTAGTTCCTGATTGACAGGTCTCACTGCTAGGACATACTGCTATGTGGAACTTTTACTGAGGGACCATACCAATATTCATCTACTGACATATATAAGATGAGCTCTGTTTACTTATAGGAAACATTGTTTAACATGTTTTACACAATGCATTGTTACTTTCATGTCATGTCACCATGGGTATGTCATCTAAGTTATTTTCCACCTAAAATTTGTCAGCTCTACCCCAGGTATGTATCTGATCACATGGAATCACATCATGCCTCCATGGACTTCTACTTCTCCTCATGCCTTCATGGAGGCATGCTGTGGTTTCATGTGGTCAGATACATAAATGGGGTAGTAATGGCAAATTTTAAGTGGAAAAGGACCTTCAATTACATCACACTAGTAACATGACATAAAGTGCTGAATAGTGCAGAGTAGATGGGCTGGGAAGGCCAAGCAGGACCTGCCCCCTCCAAAACCAAGTAATATAACACCAAGACCGGGTTCACCTCTTGTTTTTGCATACTGCTGACTGACAGACACAGTATTCACTGAAAAAAACATTGATTTTATGAGAATGTGAGGGAAACAATTTTTAGCTAAAAAAAGGATTTTAGTTAATTTAGTTAATAGGGCTCTAAGGTAACCTGTCACTAGGTGTGTTTGATAAAATGTGATGACAGATTACCTTTGAACTAAATCTACCATCAAAACCAAGCATGATAAACCAGGGACACTTACATACTCCAAAATCCAGGCACCGTGACTGTCATAATCTTCTTATATTTTGTTATCCATGGCCTCCTACCTTTTATAAAATTAATTAGAAAAATTATGGTAATGAGCTAGAATGGCTCTTTGGAGGTGTTACCTCCTTTCTCAGTCTTCACAGGCTGTTGTCTTGTCCTCCACTTTAAGCTGCTGTCGTGAGTTATCTGGCCGAGGGGGGAAGTGAGGGAGCAGTAGGTGTCCCTGGTTTATCATGATGTATTTTAATGTAAAATTATTTTATTTTAGGTTCTGTATTTTAGACTTTTCCTGATGTCAAGTTGCCTGTCAATTATGGCTACAATGCAACTTAAATTTTTTCATGCAGTCACATTGCAACTTTCACAAAATTTTTTAATATTGGTAAAACTTTGCTGTATTCCTTTAAATGCCTTTACATCAAACCTGCAGTGTTATTTGCTTTTCTTACAGAAACATAGTTTATATCAACATTTACATTAAACAATAACTGAGATACTTTCTTTACTTTTGACATGTTAGTTATTCCCAGTTCCTTCCTTCATAGAGATTTTTCCATCCAACATGACATTTGCATGGAGAAGAATAAGCACATGATGGGCCGTAGGGCAATACATTTGCATAAAGCACTCTGATTTACCCATCAAGTAATTTGCAATTAATCCAAAAAGGTGTTTGCTGTCTATGCTTGGCAGGCATCATGTGGTTGCACCTAGAGATTCAATTTCAAAATCTTCATGAATAGATTTTGAAATTTTTTTTTCAACACTGCAGATACATCCCAGTAAATAGCACTTAAAGGAAATCTACCTTAAAATCTAGCTAGATTTAAAAAAAACAAAAAACGGGCATTTAGTCATAGATCCAGGCACTGTAACTATAGTAATCATCTTTATATATGTATTATCTATCGCCTCTTTCCTTCTTAAATCAACTTTTAAAATTATGCTAATGAGACCAAAAGGCCCCTCCATGCTGCAGATTCAAAGGCTATTACACTTCCCCCTCCCACCTTGTACTGAAACTTTCTGTGCTGTAGTGAGAGTACATCAGGCAGAGGGAAGGGTGAAGTGCTGTTGGAGCGGGGTTTTTTTAAGATCGTCTAACAGGCTGCAAATCTGCAGGGAGGGGTTCTGGGAAAGGAAGGGGCCTTTCTCTCTAAATGTAATATTGATATATTCAATGTAAAACTAGTCCTAGTTCTTGTCCTTCTACACTGATCAGATGAAATATTAGGCTGCGTCTATGATGAGCATTACAAATCCGTGTTCAGAGCTGCCACACAAGTTAAGTGCACTCTTATTTACTTTGGGAGGAATGATTGCTTTCCTTTAGAAGGAATCATGAGACCTCACCTTCTCCTAATATTTAAGTCTACTTTGTAATCAAGTATTATTCCTATAAAATGAGAATCTTGCCATGTAAATCTTCTTCTGTGACAAGTGTCTATACTTATTTGAATATACCTAGCCATAAAGGTGACCCTATCCGTATGTTATAATTCATTCAATCTATCTATTGCCATTGTCTTTTGGTGTTGCTAGATTTGTTAATTGAAAAAGAAATATGTAACAAAATAATTTCCTGGGGCAAAGCTGAGTTCATTCAAAACTGCAGCTATTTGGCTTGTGTTGCACAGTGTATGTATGTGTTAAAATTATCTCATCCTGTATTTATTAGTGGTTGCTTATAATTTGGACTAGTGGCGCTTTCACACGACCTTAGGGGGACGTATGTACAGCCGCACGCTTGCGGCTGTACATGCGTCCCCCATAGACCGGTAATGTGTGGCTCCGTACATGGGGAAAAAGATTGGACATATCCTATCTTTTCCCGTGTTAAGGGCTATATGTAATGCATTGCAGATACAGAGCAGCCATACTGCTTCCCTGAGGAAAAATCTGGCTAGGACTTTTATGTATAGTAAGGGAGTTAATATTGAGCGTAGATTTGCTGTGACTGTACTGTACTGCAACTGTAGTCCTGATCATTGAGTAACCTCTCGTATAAACAGTGACTCGCCCAGTAAACCAACAATAGATGGCGGTGCGATACTGTGATAGATGTATAGCAACCATTGTTCCATGGAAAAACTATTATCTGGATGTATACAGTTATCTACGTTGCTGAATTGTACATAACTTCCATTTGTGACTTATTTACATTGCTAAAGTTGCCGATTTATTTTTCTTCCCTCAATATAATCGAACAAGGCCTCTTTGCATGGTGTGTAATTGTGTCGTACTAGCATCTTTGTTGAATCCATTTCATCTGTGTCTCTTGTCTTTCAGGTTCGGAGAGGTGCCATTGGAGCCAAGTGTGGTTTGGTATTTGCTTATAACTCTTCAGAAAGATTTCATGCAGAAGAACATTTCCAAAGATTTGAAAAATATGATGCATGGAAATTATCAGACTTCAGACACTTTGTAAAAGAGAGGTAATTCCTTTACAGAATATAATCTTATAATTTCTATCGTGCTGCACTGACTGTCATTTAGTATCCCCATTTTCTCCTTTACATGGCTGAGAGCATGTCACAGTAATTATTGCTCATTATAGTGTCTGTTAGATCACACGCTATAATTGCAATGTTTCATGACTATATAGAAAAGTTACTTTCTAAACTTTTCTTATTTTTCTTTCTATGTGTTATGCTGCCCTTAATATGTATTCCTGTATGTGACCTAATCCCAGTCTCCTAGTTGTTTAGTTCTAAAAGCCAAGTATTGTGTTTATTCACAGAAATAGCAAGCAGTCTGCAGACAGTGGGGATTGTGATCCTGTTGCTTGGTTTGAACTAGAGGAGGAATGGGATGAAGTTGAAATCCGAATGCAGCCGTGTAAAACTGCACAGGTGACTGAGAGAATTGTGTTTTTTTTTTGTCTATTTTGGTTTGCTATAATTTTTCCTTTTTAACTGGTTCCTGCCACTTAACAATATAGATTGTCCTAATTAACGGGTAGTTGCCGCACAAGAACGATCTATATCCGTCCTCAAGACTGCCATCAGTGTGCCAGTGGGATCCACAGGAGACTGTGTGATGCATACATACTGGGTCTTATAGGCAAAATGTCAGTAAAAGAATGATGGATACATTACATTGTAGTGCGGAAGTACTGCAATGTATTGTATTAGGCAGTGGTGGTGAAGCTATGGCACAGGTTCCAGAGGTGGCACTCGGAGCCCTCTGTGGGAACCCAGCACAGAATATACCAGATGGGACTCAAGACTTCCTCCTGCAGTCCAAGACAGCCCAGGACACACCACGCTCAGTGCTATTTTAAAGTGACACCTACTTGGCTGCCAGGACTACAGAAGGAGCGCGAGATTATCATTGGAGTTCCTGCTTTGGGTCCCCTGATTCTTCCTTTTCAGGGGACATTGGAGGGAAGCTACAATCCAAATGTCTCCTGCTTTCTATTGTAATGGTGTCCTCGGGACGCCAATACGATTAAAACTTGTGATACAGCAGAGATCAATAGGTTACTGCTCAAATTGTCATGTTGACACTTTGCAACATAAGAATGGGTTTTGGTTGTAGTTTGGGCACTCTGTATCTGAAAGGTTCACCATCACTGGTATAAGGGATCAAGGTATCCCCAGTTTAAGTCCCCTAGTAGGACAGTAAAAACAAAACAAAAAATATTTTATGTATTTTATATAAAAGTATAAATAGGGAAATGGGTGGTCCCTATTTATATTTGTATATAAAATTCATTAAATAACCCCCACTTACGCACAAATGGTATTGTCGCATCCATTGCAACCTTGGCCAAGCAGCTATTACATTATAATACCTGACTTGTCAGGGGTATAAAAAATAAAAATAAACAAATTAAAAATTACAATTTTAGTGCTTCCTACCTCCCAAAAAGCGATCAAAAAGTCAGATATACCCTATAATACTACCAATCTAACAATACCTTTTCCCGCAATAAACAATAGTCCTTTTTTGAGTGAGGAATAAAAAAAAAGTTATAGCTCTCAGAATATGGCAACACATATTAAAAAGGAGTTTTTACTTGCCATAGCAGTAAAATATAAGAAAATCTGTACATGTCTGGTATATCCAATTTGGGCTATTCCCATCTGGACATTTAATTTAATTAATTTGCCATATGTAAACATTTCTTCAATTGATGTTATTAAAAAATGTTCCTGTATTAAGATAATTTCTTTACTGTAGCCATGTTGTACCTTAGAAATGAAAATTGCTTCCTCGGATACGACCACCTCACATTTTGGCAGCAGTGGTCAGACATGCGCTATTGATTCCTGCCTGACCACCAGGATTCAGCGTTCATTACTACAGGACATTTCATATAAAAAAACCTTTCTTTGTGAAATCACTCCAGCAGAGGCGGTCGTATCCGTGGATGCAATCTTGTTTCTAAGGGACCATATGACTACATTCATCTTCATGCAGTTAAATTCTTTTTAATAACATCTAATTGAAGAAATGTTTATATATGGCAGATTAATGAAACTGAATGTGAATGCCCAGATGAGAATACCCCTTTAATTGTACTAACCTATAGAATACTGTTATTATATTTATTATACTGTACAAACAAGTAGCAAAACAGCTTTTTTACTCTGTACTGTTAACCCCTTAAGGACGCAGGGTATTTTCGCTAATTTCTCGCTCTGCATCTTCAAAAATCCATAACTTTTTCATTTTTCCGTGTATAGAGCTGTGTGAGGGCTTAGTTTGTGCGTAACAAATTTTACTTTCCCATGATGTTATTTATTATTCCATGCCATGCAGTGGGAAGCCGCAAAAAAAAATTCCAAATGTGGAAAAATTGAAAAAAAACTGCATGTGCGTCATGTTCTTGTGGGCTCAGTTTTTACGACTTTCACTCTGCGCTCCAAATAACACGCCTACTTTATTCTTTGGTTCGGTACGATCGCAGTGGTACCAAATTTATATAGGTTTTATTGCGTTTTAATACATTTTCAAAAATTAAACGAATGTGTACAAAAAAGAAAAAAAAAATGCCATCTTCTGACGCAAATAACTTTTTTATACTTTGGTGCACGGAGATGTGTGAGGTGTCATGTTTTGCGAAACGAGTGGACGTTCTCATTGCTACTGTTTTGAGGACTGTGCGACATTTTGATCATTTTTTATTACATTTTTTTATGTCATCTAAAAGGTGTAAAAGTCGCGTTTTGGACATTGGGCGCCATTTGCCGTTCCGGAGGTCACCGCGACAACAAACCGTTTTTATATTTGATGTCGGGCATTTGGGACGCGGCGATACCTAATGTGTCTGTGATTTTTACTATTTATTATATTTTATATCAGTTCTAGGGAAAGGGGGGTGATTTGAACTTTTAATATTTTATTATTTTTTTACATTTTTTTAACTTTTTTCCCCCACTATTTCTTAGACCCTCTAGGGTACATTAACCCTAGTGGTCTGATCGCCCTGCCATATACTGCAATACTACTGTATCGCAGTATATGGCATTTCTGCTCACTAAATTACAATGAGCCACAGGCTCATTGTAATGCATGTGCATAAGCCATGTATCCTCGGGTCAAACGAAGACCCGAGGGCTCCATGGCAACAGATCGCCGCCCCCCGATGACGTTCGGAGGAGCGGCGATGGAGGTAAGAGGCGGCGCCCATGCACCGCCACATTTAAAAGTGCCGCCGGCGACTTTGCCAGCGGCAAAGAAAAGATTAACACCCCGTTCGGTGCAAGCACGACCGCGGGGTGATAGCGATGGGTCTTGCTGCGATATGCAGCAAAGCCCATCTCTGTATGAAGAAGGCTTACCCGTGAGCCTTCTTCATACAACCTTCACAGCTTCATGGCGGATATATCCGTCACGGAGCGTGAAGGGGTTAAGGAAGAGTTAATAAATTTGAATCTTGCCACAAAAAAAAAAACTCCTCGTATGCCCATGTCAGATAAAAAATAAGGTTATGTCTATTGGAATTTGAGCAGGGAACAAGGTAAAAAGAGGTCTGTGTGCTTGAGGTGTTGGACTTTGTAAATTTTGTCAAAGTTTATCAACCCGTTTTCTTATTTTCAATATGTACGGATTGTGCCCTGCCTTTATGGATAGTTTTTTGCTTTAAAAGTTTCATAGCTTTTTCCTCTTATTAACTACGTTCCATTTTTTGCTAATGTGCTTAATTCCTACCTCCTTTCTAGTATTGGATGATAAAATTCCTCTTCACCCGAGAAGAGACAGCAGAGCGTCTAGGTGTTCAGGGAATCAGCGCTTTTGGTTACCGCAGACCACTTGAAGCAAAATATGATATGAACGTCATGTGTCTCAAGTGCAAAGATGTAGCAGCTGACAGCGCATGTGGAATGACTCTAATTCTTAAAACGTTGCTGTTTGTTCAACAACTGGCACATGATATGGTGAGTTACAGCAAGTGCAGCTTCTAGATCCAATTATATCCCTGATGTTTGGTAAAGTTTATGGTCAAAAATCTTATGACTGTACATTTTATTCTGAAAGGAAATTTTCCATCAAAATCCATCATGGTAAACCAGGAACACTTACTCATAGATCCAGGCACTATGACTGTGGCAATCTCCTTATATTCGTTATCCATGGCCTGGTTATCCTTCTAAAATAATCTTTTCAAATTATGCTAATGAGCCTGAAGTGCTTCTGTGCGTATTACCAAGAGCCCCTCCAAGCTGCTGATTCACAGGTTGTTACAACAGCAGGAGCACCCCTCCCCCTGTGTTGAAACTCCATTTGCTGCCATGAGATTACAGGGGCGAAGGGGTAGACAATCTATCAGCCTGTGAAGATGAGGAATAAACGGGCTCTGGTAACACCCCAGCATAATTCTAAAAGTTTGTTTTAGAAGAAAGGAAGCCATGGATAGCAATATAAGAAGATTACAACAGTCACAGTGCCTGGATCTATGAGTAAGTGTACCTGGTTTATCACAATGGATTTTGATTTTAGACTTCCTTTATGGTGAATATGCTTTCAGTTGCCATAGGCTGACCGTTTTTTCCCTTTTCCAGATACACCTACCAGTTCTGCTTGGCATGTATTTATAAAGGGGGAGATGGTGTTTGACATAAAGACAGATTTACTTGTTGAATTGATTGATTGATAAATATGTACCATTGTGTCTTGTTACATTTTTGTGCAGGAAAAAGACAATCGATCACGCCACAAATCACTTCTTGATTTATCAGGCCTAGACCTGGAGCTCCTCTGGAAGTTTTATAAGAAAGTACAGAACAGGTAAAATCTAATACTTGCTGTATCAGACTGAGCTTTCTGTTTGTTTTCTGTCAGGAGCTACTCTTCATTTATCTTCATGAGCCCTTGTTTTTACGAAAAAGAGGTTTTAAAAATTATGCAAATGAACCGGAGGGCTCCAGGCTCAATAGATGTCAAAGCAGCCTGGGGCCCCTGAGGCTCATATGCATAATTTAATTTTTTTTATTTGGATCCTGACTGAGGGGGACATACAGTGGCATGTCAGTGTGCTTGGTTTATAAACCTTCCTCCTGGTGGTAGATGTCCCTCCATTCTCACAGCACACAGCTTGGTCCAATATAGTCCGATTGTAAGCTGAGCCTTGCCTTTTTTATGAGAGGAGATGGGGAATTAACCTCTGAATTTTACTTTACAGATTTTAGTGATAAAGAAATAATGGAGCTGTGTACAGCCATTTATGCAAACTGCCCTGCTCTACAGGGGACATTACTGTGGGGGCTGCTCTACAGGGGACATTACTGTGGGGGCTGCTGGACAGGGAATATTACTATTGAGGGCTGTGGGTTTTTGAGGGGGCGCTGCTTTGGACATATTATTATTGAGGGGATGCTGCATTTCCAACCCTAGGCTTAATACTGAAGTTAATAAGTTTCCCAGTTTATTTTGTGGTAAAATTGTATACCTTGGCTTATACTGAGATTGATTTCTACTTGAGTAAATGTGGTATAAAAAGGGGTTACAGAAAAAGGAGCACTGTCAGGAGAGGGCTACAAAAAATGAGGCGTCCTGCTTCTTCACTGACTCAATGTACAGTGAATGGAGCTGCGTCGCACAGTGGGTGGCCATCATTGCTGTCGCCATGCAGAATTGCTGAAGATATTGTTCTGGCATTGCCTTGAATTTAGAAATAAGAAAACCGTCATGATTCATTATAAGTACTAGCTGTATATTTCATAGGTAATTCATATAATCCGATAATTGTAGAAGAAATATTTATGATGGCTTTGTATTTGCTTGCAGCCCTAGAGAAGAATGCATTTCCGCTCAGACCATCCTGTTACAGCTGCTTCAGAGCTGCTCTTCTGCACTGACCGCAGGAACTTCTACCCCTAATTCTAACCAAGTACAGTACGCTCAGGAATTGTACACTCACTTGTGTAATGGTAGGTTCCACTTTCTTATATTTCTCAAATTTCCAATTAAATGTAGACATTTATGAAGGTGGCATGAAAGACTTCCAACTCTGCCCTGGATTCTTAAATTGCTCCATAAATACTGTCAAGAAGCAGTTACCGAATCATCTTACTGTAACTGGTTCATTCAATGATGGCTGTAATAAAAATGTGCCCTCTTAACTTATACTGACTTCCTAGTGAGTCTATGATAGATCTGTTTTTATACATAAGAAACTCTGAATTTGCTGAGCTTCCTGAAGAAGTAAGAGTGCGGCAGTCTTACTAGCATCTACTAGCTCCCAGATACCCCACAGGCAAATACAGTCTTGCACACAGTACTTCTTCGTAATTTTAGAGAAAGTTCAGTTTCTTTTTATGCAGGGGGGGCTTCTCGGTGCACCAGGAGAAGACTTCTTTTTATTTAACCCATTTGTAACGGGTCATTGGGGCGTGCACTATTCCTAACCGTGAGCATGCAGAATACAAGTCTATGGGGGGCTGTAAGCTGGCTGCTGTTTGTGCTGCCAGCTCACGGCCAAAAAATATGGTTATGTGCTTGAAGTCTAATGGCGGATATCTCAGCTTCTGTGGCATTTAGAAACAGATGGGAGATTTAAGTGGAGATTCTTCTCTTTAATACAACACCCTAACTGTATTTCTAAGCGCCACCGTTCACAAGACATAGCCATTTTAAGTGGGTCACTGAATATATGCAATAAGGACATAGTTTGTATGATATTGACAATTCCACAAGCAGTCCACGAGACACGGAGGCTGGCATTCAATGTTCAGTAGTTTTTTTTTTTTCATATCCTAGTGATATATCCCATGACATTCTAAGATGAGATAATCCTAAGACCTTTATGTTATCCTCGTTTACACAGATAATTAATGTAAATGTAAGATTTATGTAGATTGTTACATCTTCATCTCTCATTTCAGCTATGGACAACATGGATGTTTCCTCTTTGTCTTCCAAAGCTCTAAAAGAAGAAATCACTAATACGTTATTGAATGGAGCTCCTATATTTTTTCCTGATCGTCTGAAAAGACGAGATCGACTATTCTCTTTAATGGTAAGCATTTTAGTAAAATGTAAACCTCCATAGACAACGAGGAATAAGCATTTTTTAAATATCCCTGAATAATTTTTTTAATTTATTATTTTTTTTTTTATATTTTGCCGAGTGAATTTCAAACTGGTTTTAATTTTTATTCTAGAAGAAAATCACTGAAGAGAAGCAGCCGCAGTCGGCTCAGATCACTTTCCAGTCTCTCTGCTCTTACTTCAGGTAACTTATTTTAATACATCTTAAACTGTATTAAAGAGGTTCTTCAGATTTTCTACAAATTCGCTGTTGGGTTGGGGTAGAACAAAAATGAAAAGAACAAAAGCCAGCATTTTTGTTCCTCCTTACCACATATCAACCTCTGAATCGTTTGTTGACCCTCCTGGCTGGTCTGGAAGTATTAGCTGTCACTAAATCAGGACTAGTAATGTTACTCTGTGACCTGACTACTCTATTTGCTGCGACCACTGAGGCCAATGATTGGCTGCCATGGTCACAAGACTGCCAATACTACAGATGTGTCTACTTAATCGCTACAGTACTTTCACATTCCGACGTCTTCTACATTGCACCTTGCCAGAAGTGGTGAGGTTAGTACCAGTCATTAAGTTGCCTACTTTAGTCAATTAGTGGCCTCCTCAGACCATGGGACGTCGCTTCGGCGTGGGTTCTGTGGTCCAAGGTTCTAAAAAAACTGAAATACTGGAACATTGCGGCATTTGGAGCCAAAGAAGTTTATTTATAATATTTTGGCTTCCCTCACCTAGCCCCCACAGGGTTTTCCATAGTGAAACCCTTTTAACCACTTGGGGAAATGGCTACTTTTGGTAACAGGAAACATTTAGGTTTTGTCAGCTTTATCATCTGCTTATAAGTGTGTTGGCAATAGCCATGTACCATATCCTTACCATTTTTTCAATTCCTACAATTCACAGTAACAATTGTTGGAGTGTATAATGTTCTTTTGCATTCTTTTTCTGTTCAGTGAGAAAGACCCAAGTGGATTGTTGCTGTTACCAGATTCAGAAATTTCTTCAGATTTTGACATTAGTCAAGTGCTTTCTGTCATGGACACTTTTTTGGTCATGGCACAAAGAGAGGTAATTGCAATATTTCTTTATTATTTGGATTTTATAGAACATTTAGTGTTTTATGAGGTATACCCCATGTCACATGTATGACAAGAAGCACTATTAATGAACACTCAGTGCCATTCATGTATGGAATAGAGCTGATGTCAGTTCAGCGCGTTACCAGTTATCTGTAGCCGAGGGGAACTCAGATGTAACTAACAGCTGACAATCCATGTGACAACCACAGCCGTAGTGAGCTCTGATTACTGATGGTAACCTGTTAAATGCTGTGGTCATTGCAACTGCAGCATTTCAATGGCCTCCTGGGGGATTCCCACCCTCAAAGTTCCTCCCCTTGTCTTTCTTGTTGGGGTGCAGATTGTTGCTGTGGATACTCTTGGTTCTGATTCTACAGTCTCTGTCACCCTATGCGTCTGCAATAATGTATGATATCCAATAGTAGGACTAATTAAAAAAAAAAAAAAAAGTTAAAAAAAAAAATCAAGACCTGAATAAAATTGCCCCAAAATCCCTTTAATATATGAAAGCGAGAAGAAAAACCCCACATATTTGGTGTTGCCACACCTGTAACAAAGAATGCCACTGGTGTAAATTACAACATGTGCAATCCGCAGATGCAAAAACGATAGATTTTTTTTTTTCTGCAAATTTGGTAAACCATAAGAAAAATATCTAAATATGATATCATCATAATCCTACTCATCCAATGAATATAGATAACTTGTTACTTGGGCTATATGCTGAACATCAAAAACAAATGTCAAAAATCTATTTGGTTTTCATACTCCACTTAACAAAAGTTCATACTGTTTCATCAATAACGCAACTGGAAGATGCAAAAGGAAAAATGCATTTTAAGTCCTAAATTCTGTAGTGCAAGTAGTATGATAGTATTCATGGATATAAGATCAAGGTCCAAGCAGGGCGATTGCTCATGGACAGATAGAGATGACCTGACCCTCCATCTGCAGCCATTTTTATGGACAGGAATATCTGGCTGATGAGGTAAAAGATATGAGGCTTCACTTTACAGAAAGCAGCGAAGAATTATTAATCATTGTATATTGGTAAATTACCTAATATCCTGCCCCCCGACACTTACACACACATTGCAGAAAACATGAGGTAAAGTGGCCAACCCCTTTTAACATGTTTTATGATTTTATTTAATTTTTAGATCGGTTACAAGGAAAGGAGGGTGTTTTGAACTATAATTTTTTTTTTTCAATTAACTTTTGTTTAGGCTCCCTATGGTATTTAAACCCTATTTTATGTGTTTTTTAATAGATACAAAACATATAAATCAAAATTTACCACTTACGTGAAGTACAATGTTAGTGTTCTAAAGTTATAAGCATATAATGCGACCTGCTGGATTTGAAAAGAATGGGGCTGAGCCTTAAAGGGAACCTACCACCCCGATTCTACCTATAAAGGTAGAAGGGGTGGTAGGTGGATGGATGGGACGTGAGGAGAGCCCTTTTTTGGGCTAATCCTCACATTCCGGGTGTCTTTTAGAAAACTTTATTGTAGCTATATGCTAATTTTTTTATGCGGCTACTGGGGCGTGGAGTAGCCGGACATGAGGCTACTAGTCGCGGCTACTCCACGCCCCAGTAGCCGCGTTACTCCGCCTACCAGATAATCTTCGGCGCGCAGCTCCTGGTAGCTGCGCGCCCTCGTCAGAGTCCCCCGTCTACTGCGCATGCGCATGCCGCATAAAAAAATTAGCATATAGCTACAATAAAGTTTTGTAAAAAACACCCGGGACGTGAGGATTAGCCCAAAAAAGGGCTATCCTCACGTCCCATCCATCCACCTACCACCCCTTTTATCCCTATAAAGGTAAAAGGGGCGGTAGGTTGACGTTAAGCTACAAAATAGCGGTGTCCTTAGTGGATTGAAGGGAGACGGTAATGTGGCTAGGATTTATAACGATAAAGAATGTTTCTTTATGTTTGCAGAGTGAGAGTTTAGTTCAGCATGATACTCTGGGAGAGTGCGGCACAAACCTCCATTCCCTGTTCTGGGCAGTCCAGGGCAGCCTTCTTTCTTGGTGTTTTTGTCAGCTGAAAGGAGAAGATGCAGCGTCGCTACTAATTACCAGAGAATTACTTGTCAAATGTAAGTTGTGGATTCTTTTCGAACTTCCAGTTTACTGTATTAGTTGTCCATTGTGGAATATGTTTTTGTTTTGTTTTTTTCTTTTATACAATTAACAAATAACTGTAATTAAAAATATTTTTCCGCTATAACCCTTACATGCTGAAAGGAGGCTATAAAGCCTCTTGGGAACAGATGCCATTGTATTGCATCCATCCCCAGCTTCTGCTGAGCATACACTGTGGGAGGTCCCCATGCTGCAACTGTGCATATAAGGATTGCTGTTTCAATGGGGAAACGCCCTGAACCTTGGCAACAACCACTCAATGACTCGCTCCTCTGCCTGCTTACAGAGCCTACAGTGGGATATTTTCGAACTTTGTTGTAAGCATAAGTCGGTAGTCTTCCGATGACAATATCTACATGTCAACATAACAAGTTTGCATTCATTGCATTCAACATTAGCACACGTTCATACCAGGATATCCCAGATATAAATCTGATTAATGAATTTAAAAATCAATTTTACATATGGGATAAATCTCATCTATCTATTAACAGATCTCTTCAGAGTGTGTTCTTCCCTTTATCATTAATAATATGGCTTAACCATTGCTGTTCTTTTTATGGCAAATTATGTAAAGGAAATCTACCATCAAAATCAAGTATGATACATCAGAAGCACCTGGTCCTAGATGCAGGCACTGTGACTATCTTCTTATATTTGTTATCCATGGCCTCCTCCCTTCTAGAATGAACTTTGAAAATTATGCCATTGAGCCAAAGGGGCTCTGGGGAATGTTACCAGAGCCCCTCCCTGCTGCAGATTCACAGGCTGTTAATTTGCAAGAAGCACTTCTTCCCTCCTAATGTGTGAGATTGCATCAGGCAGAGGGAGGGGGAAGTGCTGAGGAAGCAGGGGGCACAGAGAGACAGTGTAACAGCCTGTGAGTCTCCAGCACAGTGGGACTCTGAAAATCCCCTTCCGGTATTAATTAGAATACATTTAGAAGAAAGGAGGCTGTGGATAACAAATATAAGAAGGTTACCACAGTCACAGTGCATTGATATGAGAGTAAGTGGGTTATCAAGCTTGATTTTGATGGTAGATTTCCTTTAAATCAGTGTTCAACAAACTCTCAGAAATCGGAAGTCTGTGAGAAATAACACCATAGCTGGTCAGAATGTGACTTGTAATCTTCATTTTCTAGGCTGTATCTTTTGTCTGATTCTCTCTGTTAGTGGGTACCTAACAGATGTGATTCGCTGCTCCCCTTTGCTTAGAGCTTCTATGTAATCTGATCTTTTTTTAGCTTCTTTCCATCCTGCTAGCACAACAGAATTCAGCTGATATTTCAGAGTGCTAAGCATACTAGGAATGGATGAATGGAGAAAGATAAGGGTCAAAGTAGGTGGACAAGAAAGAACTGGGCTCTGATGAGATATATTACAATTTGTGTTTACTTGTACTGTTTTATGTACAGTTTATTGAAAAGTTTGTGACTGTTTTTAAGTGGATTGTTGATATCTTTCCTAAGATTATCTGCATATCTTCTGCTTAATTATTGCTAAAATATCGTAAGCCAATGTTGCTGTCATTTCCTACCTACATTTACCCACTGAAAGTTATTGTTGTTTTATAACATTTTCCAGATGTAGACCTTTTCCTAACATATACCAAGAACATTTTGGAGCCCTTGTTCAATCAGTGCATGGGGAAGGTGATCATTGAAAAACTGACCAACTCTGTGTTTGCCATAGCAACACGCCAGCTTGTGAGTAGATGCCCCGTAAACTTATATATTCCATATTTGCAGTGTTATTCACTAACTCCTTTTTACTTTATTTGACAGATGACGTATATGTTGGAGTTTTGCTCTCTAGATATTCCACACTGCTTACTGCTTCAGAGTTTCAGCAATCTCACTAAGCTACTGAAGATGCTCTGTGGTGATCCTGATGAAAGTGCCAACAAGGTTAATAATATTAACTGTTACTTAAAAGGTTTATGGTGGTCTACATTAGGGTTGCATGATGCATAGTAGTCTTGGTACCTGTAAGGTACTTTCCAAGTCAGAACGGTTCAATACCAGATTTCTATTACTTGTGGTATTGAATGACTTCCACAGACTCTTTCTATCTGTCTGCAGAGCAGACAGGGGCAGGGAATTCTTTTGAGAGATGTGTTGGGTTAGCGGCGGAGCGGGGACCACGTCATCAGGGAATATCACCATCTGTCCATATATGGTCTCTACATCTCTCCCAGGGCTTCCCCAGAGCAGATGCTAGCTGCAGAGCAGGGACCACGTCATCAGGGAAGTTTCACCATCTGTCCATATATGGTCTCTACATCTCTCCCAGGGCTTCCCCAGAGCAGACGCTAGCTGCAGAGCAGGGACCACGTCATCAGGGAAGTTTCACCATCTGTCCATATATGGTCTCCACATCTCCAGGGCTTCCCCAGGCACAAATGAATAAAAATATAGTATAGTATAGGACAAAAAATAATGGCTCGTTCAGATGGACGTGTCCACTGCTCATTTGCAAAAAAAATGTTTATGTGATGTCTGTGATCGGTGCATATTGTATCTGTACGCCATCCTTTTTTTTTCACATATGCACAAAAAGCTGATGGGTTTCTAATCTACTTCTTGTCCTAGCCAGCTGGTTTGCCTAGCAACTTTTGAGAAAAAATACTCTGCATACGGAGGGCATGCATCCTTTTTTTTTTTTTTTTTTTTTTTTTTTTTTTTTTTCGGATCCAGCATGTACATTGTCCACATGCATGCTGCAATTTTTTTTTTCACTGTCTGCACATGGACATGCGAACAGACCCATAGGAAACAGTGGGTCCCTTTGCCAATCCGCAAAAAAAGGATAGCACGCGGAAAAAACCGCCTGTCTACATGAGCCCTAAATTATACTATTTTGTATACTATTTATAGTAACATTACTACCGTAGGGCAACCTTTACAATACATACACTACACTGTCATAAAGCACTAAAGCTTCTCCTTGCGATCAGCAATGGTCACAAGTGATTTGCATGTGTTTCAAAGGAAATGCGTATGTGATCAGACTGAGCCCCTCCCCCAGACGTTAGCATTGCATTTTTGAACGTAATGTAAATGCCCCTTGTTACCGCACCCTAAACATTCAACTTTTTTTTCTTTTCTTGAGAGTGTTTTATCGGTATGGAGAATCGCAGTATTTTTCTGGGTATCGCACTCAAAATTCTGGTATCCGTTCAACTCTAGTCTACATCTAGTCTATTAAAGCTTTTATATAAATGATGATGTATATAGATGCTGGGATACACACTACACGTGTATACCCTGTATAGACCCTTCAATGCTATAACCTCTCATTGTGCTGTTAATAAAAGTGTGCATTCTGTTTTAGATTGTGTACATATAAGCATGTTTCCTGAATGGCACTTTGAGATACTATGTTGACAAGGATTTTTTGTGGGCAAACTGCTTTTAATGTCAAGTCTGTGCTATTGCCAATACATTTTGAGGAATTTTCTGGCCTGTACACAGTTCCAAGTCTGTGATTCCCAACCCAGCGCATTATCTATAATGTTCCTGGTTCAGGTTCCTGGCACAAGCTATATCACAATTCTACAGCAGGTCAGAGCCTCTAAGCATATCCGGAAGGACCTGTGCGGCAGGGGGAATATCAGGAGCTAGTGCATGATGGGCCAGCTCTTTTTAAATTTCCTCTATTGAGTATGATTTTCTGTATCTTTAACTGAAAGAAGCTGTCATTTTACAGTATAATATGTCCGATGCTACTACTGTCATTTTTTGTTGCTTCTTGACATTTTTATACGTCAACTAACATCATCCTCTGAAATGGTTTGAAAGTTCTGAGTGTACAGAATACAGTCTTTTTTTTGTTGTCATAAATAGATTGAAAGGGAAAGTTGGAATCAGGTTCAACAACCAGTGGTCCTGCAGACCTGGAATATGGAATCCCCCCACAACTATGAAAACAACTGTCGTGATACAACGGTCTTCCTTTGTCCTGGGGCAACTTACTTTGAGGTGGAATTTGATGAAAAGTGTGAAACTGAAAGGAGGTAAATCCTATATATCATTTTACAGAGTATTCATAGTAAAAAGCTACAGTCTCGGGCCTATATTTCTAAAGAACAGGTGGTTTGAGCAAGCTACAGTACTTGGAAATTCCACCGCAAACATTTCATTGTTCTATGCACAATAGCAAATCATAATTATTATTGGCCCATGTAACTAGGCTTCATTGGCTGCTTTTTATATTCTTGTGCAGATATGACTATTTGGAGTTTACAGATGCTAGAGGCGGCAAGTTCCGTTATGATCACAAAGTTGGTACAGATAAGTGGCCAAAAGTAAGTAACAATTTCCAAATTTCCGCTTGAGATTGACTTTTTTCTGATACTTTGCCTCCACCGGTCAGCATCCTAGTATGTTATTCGGTACCAATTGATTAATCCTTACTACATACACACATTATGATTTAGAGCAGTTTCACACAAGCAGATCATGGGAGAATTTTGTGCTTCTTGCATTTTGACAATATTGCAGGTTTTTACATTAAATATGACTCGTAGATCTCTATTATAGTTTATTGTGCATTCTTGACCATAAATACAAAGTTATCTGGAATACTCTACTGCAAAACAAGTGCAAAATATGTTCCTGTAATATGCTTGTGTGAAAGTGGACTTAATTTAAGTTTGCATCAACATTTTGCCTCTTTAATACATCCATTTCATCATTAAAACGACAATAATAGTACTTCAGTCCGTGTCTTTTTTTCCATTATGGAAACAACATTAGGATGCCTTCCATGCATATAACACTGTTGGTAATTGAAGCTGAACAAAAGACCTTTCGTCGAAGTACATTTATAACAAAAGAAATAAACAGAAATAATAGCAGTAGTGTGAACTTGGCCTAAACCTAAACTTCAGGCGAGAAGAGGGGCTTTCAGGTTTTAATGAGAATATTTTGTTCTAAGAAAATTGTATATGCTCCTTTTGGACAAATGTAGGGACAGAGTGAATATATGGTGTCGGCTGCCGCTTTCCGCAGTGGGCAGAGGTGATCTCCTTAAGATGGTGCTCATGCCACAGTTATTATACGTGTTACACAATACTCCTATATGTTTACCATTCCGTTCTTTTGTTTAAATACAGAGTATTTTTAGGGACCTGTAGAAAAACGTCAAATCCTAGAATAAAAATTGAAACCCTACAGAGATAAGGGAGGACTGGCAATACCTAACCCATGGATTTATTTTCTAGTGGCCCAGGCCCAGCATCTAAGGGGATGGGCTAAACACCCAGAGCATGGGGCAGTCCGAATGGTAAAATGGTAGCCGACATGACACCTGTGCCCCTATTGCGGCAGTTGAGATGGGGGATAACAGTGGCCGTCAGAGGGGTACGCTGTCCAACACTACTGTTGATGAGCAGAGTATGGTCCAAAATTAAGTATTTTTGGTGTAGAGGGATGTAGTGAATACTTACCATTATGGAATAATCCAAAACTTCCAGAAATATTTGGACTAGAGGGTTTTGCACAGTGGGACCGAAAAGGAATTTGGTCATTACCACTGGTTCTTAATGGCGAGGACCTAAAATCTTTTGAACAACAGAGAGAGCTTTGATATCCCGCATTCACAATTTTACAAATATCTTCTGTTTAGACATGTTTATGACACAATGATGAGGGAAACGCCGGTTGCATGCACATCCAATTATCTGTTAAAGTTTATTGTGTCTGATGGCACAAGTAACGGTGTAATATCCGTAGTTTACAGCCGGCTTTTGGAGGAATACTTAAAAGGGTCACCATGTCTCAATTTAAGAAAAATGGGAGGCAGATGTTGGTGTGTTGACGGAGGAGCAGTGGGAAGAAATTTTGGAGAATGTCCCCTTGTTATCCCCATTGGAGGCTAAATGAATGTCACAAATTAGTTTTTTACATAATATTTAAAACCCTGCGGTTGCTTCATGGAATAGGAGTTTGTTCAGATTCCAACTGCCCTCGATGTTCCATCCCAGAGGCCAATCTGTTACACATAATGTGGGAGGTTGGGCAGATTCTGGAGGGAGGTACTTCAACTAATTAGAACAGTAGACCTTGATCCAAATCCTAGGATATGCCTACTAGGCATTATTGAATTGGAGGAGGTGGACAAGGTGACTAAGCAATGCATATTAAAACTGTTGTATCTGGCCTGTAAGGCTATAGTGCACAGGTGGATCTAGAGTTTGCATCCTACCAAAAAGTAGTTTGTAGAAACAGTCAATGACATTATTAGACTTGAATGGGGTGTGTATTTAAAACAGAAAATGCCCAAAAAAGTTGGATAATTGTTGGGGCAGATGGATGGATACGTCGGGCCTACCAAGTAGGATACTTCTAGATTTGCTTGGAAGTCTTAGCTATCGTCTGTCGGCCTGTAAACTGGTCACTCTTATGTCAAAATTCAGAACCAAACTGTACCTATGCATGTATATCCTGCCATGTTGCTCTACCTGCACAGTTGGGGGGGAGGGAAGTTATGTCTATTTTATGTACTTTGGAATGTGTTTTCTGTCTTGTGTCTACTATGTCTTAAAAGATGGTAAAATGTTATAGTAAAAATGTTTGATTAAAAAAAAAAAATGGAAATATTATTTTTTTATAACTTTTCAGAAAGTTACCTTCAAGGCTGGTCCACAACTTCAGTTTTTGTTCTTCTCGGACAGTAGCAACAATGAATGGGGATTTAAGTTTACAGTGACTGCCTATGGCCTGCCAGACATTGCCCTGTCATGGAGTTCAGATTTACAGCTACTTGTTGCGCGATTATTGGGCCGTCTAGCATCCCGCTCTATGGCTATGAAGTCCACGTGCGGTAAGATATTTCCGGCCTTTTTTTTTTTTTCCCCATGGGAGTTGGGTTAAGCATGATTCGTAGCGCAGGACAGTCAGAACAATACAGATTAATGCTTGGACTTTTCAATAAAGGTATGGTTTAGCTTATCTTCCTCGTGAATTTTAATTTATCCAAACAGTCAGAGGCAACACGCCGCATCTGATAAGAGAACAGATTATGCAAACAAATTCCTGCCAACATGGACTAGATATTTTTGAAGACAAATTTTCGATGTCGTATTTTGTATTCGGCTTTGCAAGCCAAAGCCAAATAAGAATGCAGAAAAAGTACAATGGAAGGATATGTACCACTTCAGCGGCATTTTGAATTTATCCCCTGAGATATTGCTGAGATATCAATTTAGATATCTGACCATTAAATCTTGTTCACTGTCAGGGAGGAGGACCTAGAGCAGAGGAAGGGAGGTGTGTTATGATCTTCTAATTGTCAGAGAAGATTATAACACATGCCTCCTCCCAACACCACCTCGATGACAGTGGAGAGGATAGGAACAGTCAGATGTCAGATACTGGGACTGATATCTCTGCAGAGAAATGAAAAATGTCTCTGAATCTGTGTAGCAGCCGTTACAGAACATGTTCATCTTAATATGTGTGAGGAGGTGAAAAGTCCTCTTTAAAAGCAGCTTCATCTTTTAGATGTACATGTAAGCATTTGTTTTGTAACTTGTAAAGTATCAATTTTTTTTTTAAAGAATTGGGACCTGTTGCAGACTTACCATCTACAAAGATAACTTCAGTTATTAGCTCCCCATTATGGAAATCCATCTTTAGGCACCACAAGTGCACAGAAAGCAACATGGTAACAAAACCAAATCTCCAGGAACAAGGATATATTGAGGTAACTTGTGTGTTTTTATTACTTTTGTCATTATTTTGATCCCTTCTGTGTAAAGCTTCATGCACATGCACGTTTTTACTAAGTGCGTTTTCAGATCGTAAAAAACGCATGCGTTAAAAAAAGGATGTTTTAAAAACGCATGCGTTTTTGTCCGGTTTTCCAAATTTGCGCAATTAAAAACTGACAAAAACGTATGCGTTTAAAAAAAAAACTGATGCATTTTTTAGCGCATGCGTTTTTTACGATCTGAAAACGCACTTAGTAAAAACGGCCTAAAAACGCCACGTGTGTCTTTACCCTAAAGCTGTGGAGTATTCTAAATATTGCTTTGTGTTAAACATTCTAGATCTTTTTTGTCTTTTCCTACTGTGATAAGCCATATTTGTCAAACAAATGTCTATATTTTACAACTAAATTTCACCTATTCATATTTTTCTTTTCCAAAACATTTGTTCTTATCCATTAAAATGTCCATTGATATCCACTTGTACCGTTTTCATTATTCTGTTATTTGATACAGAAGAAATGGCGCAGCAGCTTCTGTTCAATTTTCCACTCGAAAAACTTAAGTGCTAAGCAAAGATATTAAAAGTCAGTTGACATCAAAAGACATTTCATTGGATCCCGTTACACTTCTGCTATCCATTTAGTGATAAAAGATAACATGGATACCAATGCAGGTGTGAACTGTGCCTTACATTTTTCTATACAGTACTTTGTACTTCAGTTTTCAGTAATGGGAACCCTTAGATACAATTGTAACCAGTTTACAAAATCTTTGGGCTTTACAGGCTTACACTTTGTAGAAAACTGCTACTGAAATTTGTGCAGCTGCTGCAGAGTACTGCCTAGACTGAATAAGCAGATCTAGATGTGTAAGGATTTTCACTGGCTGAATGTAATATAATTTAGCTTTAATTTACTGACTGCAAAACATGTTTTTGACAAAAGTAACTGAAATCTGAAGTATAAGAAGGTTGTAACTTTTTATTGCAATGGTGATTTTGCTTTACTAACCTTTAAATTGGAAACTCCTTTAAAGAAAGTCTACCATCAAAATCAAGCATGATAAATGTGGAGCACTTAGACCCAGGCACAGTTACTCTGGTAATCTTCTTTGTTATTTGTTATGCATGGCCTCCTTCCTTCCTAAAATAAAATCTTTACATCCTTATGTTAATGAGCCAGAAGGACTACTGGTGGTGTTGCCAGAAGCCCTCTGTGCTGCTCATTCACACTGTTACACTGTGTAGGGAGCACTTCCCTCTCTCACTGTGTGCTAAAACTTCCTCTGCAAAGATGAGACAGAGGGAGGGTGACGTGCTGATGAAGCAGAGCATGAAGGGCGCTAAGAACCCTTTAGGGTAATTAGTATAATTTGTATGATGTCTCATGATTTTAGAGGGAAGGAGGCCATGGATAACAAAAATAATATTGAAACAGTCACAATGACTTCATCTATGCGCAAGGCCAGTTTCACAGGAATGTACAGTCGGGCGTGCATACTGCTGCACACTGGAGAGGGGAAAGATGACGCCAGCTATTTTTTTCCCCCGAAACAGCGCGGCTCGGTGGGCAATACGTCCATCAAAATAGATGGATATATTGTCCATTGGAAAGTGTGGGGCTGTATGCTATCTGTACCACAATGATTTCAATGGTAGATTTCCTTTAACTAGCTAAACTATTTTTAGTCAATTTTAACAATATACCACTCACATTACTCTACACCAGGTGTTTCTCAATCTGGTAAGGGGACCTCTGATAGAGGCAGTGAGATGTCAGGTGTATGTCTTAGTATATTAAAAACAAAATGACTTTTTTGACTGAAACAGCCCAAACTTTGTATACAATTTGTGCAGTTATTTGTGGCTCAGTGTTTTTATTCAACTTGATGCTTTATTCATCTTGCAAATTGGAGCCTGTCCTCATTTGATTGATATATAGCTGGGAATAAAGATCTACAAAGAGAAAGTGAAGTCTTTTGCTATAAATGATCTTGTTGCTCAGTCATTTAAAAGCAAAAGACAAACTTCAAACATCTTTTGTTTTGCAAGAGGACCTACGAGAAATTAGCTCCATGCAATTGTGGGATTTCCCAGACTACACTCCAAATCACTGAACTGAACCCATCATGTCAGTTCAATTCAGTGATTCGGGTTTCTATCCAGGAAATCCCACAAGTGCATGGAGCAAGTTACTCAGACCAAGCTTGCTTGGGGGAAACAGACTATATTCATACACTTCTTGGAAACAACATGAAGTTATTTAGTAAAATGGAGCAGTCAGAAGAGCTCGTTTTCAGTAGGACCCGGGTTCACACATTCTGTTTTAAATTATGTTTTGAAATGCAATTCAAGATCTCCTGGGAAGAGTTACACCCGAAAGCAGATGCGTTTAGACCTAAACTCTGACATTCGTTTGCTTGTTTACTGGCAACTGACCTAGTTCCAGAACGCAAGCGTTTAGGTCTAAACATACTTGTGATTGGACAAGCTCCTCCCTGCTGTACTTGAATTGCTTTTCAAAACGCAGTTCAAGTGCACAGTGTGAATTCATGAATGGGAAAATATTTATTCTTTAAAAAGGCAACTGTGAATTAAATTAGAGCATATAAACTCAACCATAGTTAGAGCTGTAACCTAATATTATGTATATGCTCTTTTACGTTATTATTTTATTTCCAGACTAAGAAATCTCATACAGATGACTGTCGTAACTTTCTCCTTGACTTTGCCAACTCAGATCCTACCCAGGATTTCTGTGGCCCAAATTCTGAACTTTTCAAAGGACTGGTGCAAGTCATTAGAAAACAGCAGGCAAAGAATGATTTAGTCGTGGGTTCTGCGGTTGATCAAGCTGTGAACTGCACCTTTGCTGCACTAGTGTATCTAACGCCACAGTTGTATGGAAAACTTCAGAGATATGGTAAATGCATGGGATTTTATTAATGCTGAAAGAAGGAATCGTTGTGAACTAGCATAGTCTTCAAAAACCCATCCTCTGCATTGTCAAAACACTTAAAGGGAACTTGTCTCCAGGATTGCACATTTTTACTTAAAGGGGTATTCTCGTTTGGGCATTCACATTCAGTTTCATTAATCTGCCACATATAAAGATTTCTTCAATCAGATGTTATTAAAAAAAATGTTCCTGTGTGAAGATAATTTCTCATAAATGTAGTGATATGGTCCAATACTGCCAATAGTATTTGGTAATTGTTTAACTTCTTTAAACTAAATTCTTCTGACTCAAAAAATAAAGGGCATAGGTCATTTGGACCGCACAGTGAAAGCCCTAACAACAAAGCTTGTGAAAAAATGGCCCAACTATGTTGTTATTTAAAGAATTTCTTCCCAGTACAATCTTCCCAGTAGAATGCATTTAATACCCCTACTAGGAAATACAATTAGTCCCTCTAAAAACAAGCCCTCATACATTCATGCAAACACTCGAAAGCGCTTTGGTGGCAAAGGATTAATGTACTGTGCTGTTTACTACATTTATGTGGACACCACCATATCAACAGATATGTCATTTAGCGTTCTGTATTCAAACCTACATGTGCCTGTGCTAGAAGTCCACTGTGGCAGACACTATGTTTAATGTCCATAAGGCAGGATGGATAAGTGGATATAGTTTACACCTTACTTGCATGTTGCCTAAAAGTGCATATAATTCAGCCAACCCCTGATAGTAGAAAGAGCACAGATGCTACACATTAGCCATTAGTGTGATAGTTAAAACGCAAAGGCACAACCAGAATGACATGGTTTTACTAAACGCTTACACAGCGACCTTAATTGGCATGGATTTAGGTCCATGTTAGGTTATTGTTCTGGGTTTTTGGCTGCAACATAACTTTTAAGCAGCTAAAAGTCACTGACCTGATTTCAGCACATCTAATTTTGTTTGAAAAATGGCTGCTGGCTATATTTTATTATTAATCCTACACTGCTGTGTACTAATCTGTGTAACTTGCAATCCTTCCAGTTCTCAGCAATGGCAGTCTTGGTTTAAGTGAAGAGTTTGCACAAGTTTATGCCTTGGCGGATGGGATTAGAATATGGATGGTAAGAATTTTGATACTGGTTTTTCTTGGAGGTTGTGTGCTGTGGTCTGGCACTTAAGTCGTGTTTAATTTCATATAGATATTTTATTTTCTAACCTGTACAGCTAGAAATGAAACAGAAATCTCTTCATGCCAGTGGAAGTGACAGACCTGTTGATGGAGCAGAGATACACCCAGACACCTTAGGTAATAATCATCATCTGTTATATCTTCTAAAAGGAACCTGTCCAGTTTTTACACAACTAAGCAAACCTCATCCTCTGGTAGAGCGTTAAATATGCTTCCTAGCATTCCCATTTTATTGGTAGATTTCCTTTTAATGGTTTTGTCTCTGGAAAAACTTCATTGGCATTTTGCTTTAATATCTGAGTTGCTACCACAGTGGTTTCATTGTTGACTATTTCAGGTGAAACCAGAGAAGAGGGAACGTTAAACCTAGTGATATAGCTTGTTCTCAGTGCTGCTGCTTCTCCCTAGCTATTGACAGGTCACCATGAGCACTGTAACCACTACTGATGGAACAATGGATCAATGGTTTAGCGTAGTGATTTAGGATAAGTTCGCTGTTAGCTGTATACGTGTCAGTACATGATGATTTCCCCTTAATGGATAACTTCCTAGCATGGTCTCTCTCTAGCTGTAATAAAACTTTTCCTGAGTGCAGTGAGTGGTGGGCTCACACATAGAAGACAGCCAGCTATATCGTGTATGTGGGCTGTCTTAGTCACTGCACTTGATTTCACTTTTCCACTTCGCAACATAAAATAACCAGTACGTGTAGGAACAGTCTGTTTTACATAAATGTATTTTTCGCTCAGTATGTGAAGATTAGCATCAAGGGCTTATGACACATTCTTTTGTTAGTTTCAAGGTAAAGTGGCCTTAAAGAGTTTTAAAAAAATCACCTATCTTTTGTCATTGACTAATTTCCATTTTTGCTGTTTGAATGTCTTTTTTTTCATAATTGACATTTCTCCCACAGCAAAACAGTGCATTGAGAAGTGTCTTTTACTTTTGAGATTTATTCCTACATCACGGCCGCCATTAGACAGTTTTATTTCTGCTGATGAAGATTTGCTATTAAACAGCCAACAAAGAAAAGGTTCCATTGTGGAGGCAGATTTTCAAGCATCAAGTGCCTCACCGATAAATGCCTCCCCCGAAGCTGCTCAATCTGGTCTGTTGGGGAAGTTTCAAGTGCCTGAGCAGGACTGTCAGAAAAGACGAGATCCTGAAGACTTTAAATATGAGACCCCGGTAGGCATTAAAACCTCAGAAAAATCAGGGGAGGAACCTTCCTCTCCACCCCCTACTCCTACCCGGAAGGTTCCATTTAACCGAGCAAGGCTTCGCCTGCTGTCATTTCGCTCCATGGAAGAATCAAAGGTGTTGCCATCTGTGAAGGAAAAGTATCCCATTGTGAAGAACATCTTAGATTTTGTAAAAGATCCAACAATTTCCCATGAAAGGTAAAAACTGAAAACATTCCTTCACTTTAGTTATTTTTAGACCTCAAGGCTTTTAGCAGAATGTATTATGAAAAATACTAACGTAAAGTGATCAAAGCAGATCACTCACCCATATAAATGCCTTCTAATTATCCTTTTATGAAGAAAGGCTTTGTAATACGGGAGCGCCTACAACATTCACAAGTGAAGCTAATGTAGGTGTTTGAGGCTGTATTGCTTGGAAGAGTTAAAAAAGTGGACACAATTTCAGCTTTTAATCCAAAGCTTTGTGGCAAATCGATGCCAGTGTTATGCCTTGCCTTTTGCTTATGTTATACTTTATGAGAAGGTAGTCATGATCCAATGTTTTCCTTTATCCCTTCCTGGAAAACATATTTACATATTTCCCAGAATTCCCTAGTGGATCAACAGTGGCCTTTAACGGCCTTTAATTTCCCTGACCTAGTCTGCATCCTCTTACTCTGCTTAACTAGTTGTCTACACTGTACTGAAGAGATGCAATACACTGAAACAGTGCTGCCTACAGTTGGGTATCTGTTCATTATGGAATTATATCCTGTGTCGGAAAAGCACAATGACCTGATAAAGTCGCACTTCAAGGGGGATGTTGCACAAGGTAGCTTAGAGACGATAGGGGACATGTATCTTTATTTTGACTGGTTTTATTATTTTCTTTTTTGCACTTTTTTTGGTTGTTTCCACTTTTCTTTTAGCTTCTCGTGCCCCTGTTTTTACAAAAATGTTTTAAAAATTATGCAAATGAGCCAGAGGGGCCCTGGGCTCAATTAATGTTATGAAGCCCAGAGTCCCTCAGGCTCATTTTCATCATTTTTGTAAAAATAATAATAATAATTACTTTGTCACTCAAAGTGCCAAATAAATGGTAGATATCCTTTTAAAGAGGACATTTCACCACCCCAAATATCCTACCATCATGTAGGCACTTGCATCCTGATTCAGGGGCATGTCTCTCGCGAGAACGCGCTTGCGAGTTCACGCAGTGTTCCAGGAACGCGCAGCAGCCTCAGCTATGCTCGTACATGGCAAGAAAGGGATCTCTTCTATCACCTTCTGCCACCAATTGGATGGGGTCAGAGAATATTTTGGCATAATCGCAACCCCCTTCCCACCCGTGCTGCATCTCCTCCTCTCTGACTATAGAACACTGTGAATAGTCAGATACCGAGGATCATATCTCAGGAACAGAGGGGGCTGGGAGGAAAATTCAAAGTGCCTCTGAATCAGGATGCAAGTGCCTACGTGATTGTATGTTTTCTTGCGGATATTGGGGTGGTTAAAGGTCCTCTTTAAGAACGCACATGTGTGCCAACAGCAGACAACTTTGAAAAGAGGCAGCAGATATACAATGATACATGTGCCCTAGTGTTTTCCTTACCCCATGTTGCAAAACATATTTGCATATTTACTTTTTATACTTGTTTAAAAGTTTCATGTCTTTTTTTTGCCTTCTACAAGTGTTTTGCAGGTCCTCTCCCTGCGAAGGGCCCAGGCTGAAAGCATTCTCAAGGTCCTTAAAATAATTCAGGACTGTCTGGATACTCTGGGCCAGCCTCATTTCTTTCAACCGCCCTGTGTGCTCTTCTTATTGGAGCTACTTGCTTGCCAAAATGATTTCACCAAGTAAGAGCCATTGTGTGGAGTTTCTTGCTCATAATATGATTTTTTTTGTGTGATGGTGCATAGTTCAGATGAAGATGTTTAACTGTTTAGAGCAAACATGTTACAATGAAAATGCAGTGAAACTTCTAGAAGGCATGTTCTAGAGCAGAAGGAGCTAAGCGTATTATTTATGGCTTACTATATGCAAAAATCACTGATATATCGGCAAATGATTAAAACTTAACATTTAATGGTATGCCCTTAAAAGGAGGGTAGACTTAAAGGGGTATTACCATTTCAGAAAATTAATGTTTGTGTTATGGAAAATTATGTAATTTTCCAATATACTTTCTGTATCAATTCCTCGCGGTTTTCTAGATCTCTGCCTTCTGTCCTTCTATAGAAAGCTTCATTGTTTACTTCCTGTGGACAGAAATCTGACCATGGTCACACAGGTGCTCGGCTCGTTACACAAAGCTCTGATTACTCTGATACTAACGATCTGTACACCTGTGTGACCATGGTCAGATTTCTGTCCACAGGAAGTAAACAATGAAGCTTTCTATAGAAGGACAGCAAGCAGATATCTAGAAAACCGTGAGGAATTGATACAGAAAGTTTATTTGAAAATTTAATAACTTTCTATTATACAAATATTAACATTTATTTGCCGAAATGGGAATACCCCTTTAGTTGCTGTCACCAAAAACAACCTCCTGTGTGTACTCTAACACCACATCCTATGGTTTCCCAAATCAAGAGTTTTTCGAAGATCTATATCCCTTTTATTGAAATCCACTGTTAGGGATGTCTTAAATCGGAACGGTTGTTGTGGGAGCAAAGGATTATGGTTTATAAAGGCTATATAGATATGATCTAGCCTGTATTATTGTGTATATATAAACTCCCTATTCCTACCATATAGAGTCACATTAGAATAAATACTAACTTTTCTCTGAACTTTTCTCTGAAATAGCATTTCTCATTGACCTTAACTGAAATGTCTTCCCTCTTTTTAAGGACACACCGTTAAATGTTAAGTTTTTAATCTTTTTTCGGTACATCGGGGATTTTTGTAAAATTTATACATGGAATCTAGTATCTGTTCAGTTGGTGATGATACTTACTAAATGCAGACAGCTCCTTAACCCCTTAAGGAACAGCCTTTTAGGGCTTTTCAGGGAGGAATACTGTTTTCTCTTTCACTCTTTTTCCAGAAGACATAACTTTTTTTTTCATGTGACATTTTTCATTTTAATATTTGGTTTAAAAGTAGTATTTAGAATAAAAAATTTTTAACTCCTGCATTGGAACGTTATAAAATTGCTATTCCGCACTTGTCTTTTAATTACGGGTAAAACATTTTACATGGTTCACTATACAGTAGAAAACCTGAATAAAATTACTCTGTGTAGTTTAGAACAACTAAAAAGACTCGAAATCTGTGCAGATTTTCTTATGTTTTACCACCACCTTTTTGAAGAAAATATGTTCTGAGAGCTGTCACTTTATTTCTCAATAAAAATAACATTATTAGTGTGTGTTTATTGCAGGATAAAGTAATGTTATAATAGGTACTATTTTGGGTACATCCTGCATTCAGCATTGTGCAGGTTAAGCTGCCCTGCACATAGATCTTTTCCTTCAGGGCAAATGCTGCAGGCACCTGGCTGTGTATATCAGCCGCCCTCCTGCTGCAAATTGCGCTGGTATGTACACGGTACCAGGGCGATCATTAACCCATACATGAAGGATTGTCACTGGTGGGTCATTGAAGTGTCCAGGTCAATTTTTGCAGTTCTGTTTTTACCCTCTTTAAATAACAATCTCTTTCTAATCCCTTTATGTATCATAACAATTTTTCATTACATTTTTTAATGATGTGATGCTTTAAATTAATTTTAACTATTATAAATATTAATCGTATGTCAACAATTAAAAATGTTAATGTCATCACTAAAATAACTTTTTTTTCCTTTTGATTTTCTAGCTATTTTGGTCACCTGGAAGGCTGTGGAGCTGAACTGCATAGAGAAGTCCGGGAGTCATACTACAGGCTCGTTGTACTTTTAGTTAATGCTGTTAAGGGTTTTAACAACATTAATGACAGGTAGTTTTTCATCATTCAGAACTTTGATAATATATATAGATCAACTTGTTATTGGTTGCTTATGATAGAAAGGTGGCTTACTAGAAAGTACATTACAGCTTGTTGCATATACAGCTTGTTTTATGTGCATTGCTCTGGGATCATGGGGATCTGATTGTAAGCATCCCTATGGACTTGCTCTTTAAGGGGCGCTAGTGAGCATTGCATCCCCATTGTTTCCACTTCTTTTGTAGGGCATAACGTTGTCACATTTGTGTATGGCGTTAAAGGGAGTGTTAAAGTATGGCTTTTATGTTCAACAAAAAATGTGATTCTACTGCACTATGCATAGCAGTAACACATGGTAACTACAGAGGGAAAGAAGCACTGACTTGTCGACTTATAGGGCAACACCAGGAGTTTGGTCGATAAGGGATTCTAGCATTACACTAACAATGCATTCATCTCTTTAGTAACTCTTTACTCACTGTCAGAGGCTTCTGCTTTCCGGGCCTTTATGGAAAAAAATTATTAATAAAAAGGGTATGTTACTTGATGTTGTATTAATATTTATGTAAAACCATGCCTTTCTTCATTGTTTTCACAGATCCCTTCTCCCAGCATTATCATGTGTGCAAACTACTCTCTTGCATATGTTAGACATGAGCTGGGAACCACAAGATCTGTCCTTCTTTCAAAGTATTGATCTTCCAGAACTACTTCTATCAATGTCTCAGGAGAATATCAGTACCCATGATAGTATTGTGAGGTAAGAAATCCGACACTGAACATGGAAATATCTGCTCATGGTTTTCTGTCAGGGAATTAGTGTATTCATTTTCTGTACGAAATATGAAAACAGAAGCCTGGCTGGTTGTAATCCTACGGTGTAGATGTTATAGTGAGCTGCATTGCGGGACCTGCTACTTAGCATTGAAATAACCAGCAATAAATATTTGGTACCTTATGACATTTTGATAAAATTAAATTCTGCTTTATATTCTAACGTTCTGCTTGTCACCATAAAGTGAGTCCGGTCATATGGTTGGTGTTTAGGGCTACTGTGGGGTACTTTCTCAGCAGGGAAATGTTACAATGTCATTATTATTATTATTATTATTTTACTTGAAGCTAAACTGTTTCTGATAATGTTCATGTCTCATTTCAGACAGTGGGAAGAGGAAAACGAGAGAGCAGACTACAGACAGAACCTTTTGTGGTTGGATGAATGTAAAGATGGAATGTTTGAAATCTGGTATGAAAAGATAAGTCAGGCTGAACCAGATGTTCGGAGGAAGGTGAGCTATTAGTTTTATTTGGTTATATATTAGATTTATAAACATTGAAACATTTCCGCATATTTATTTTTCTATCACTTTATATTTATGGATATTATGGTAAAAATTTTTACTTTCATTAAGTTTAATCAAAACAAATAGTCCCAGAACAGTTTTATTACAGAAATTAAGGTAAAATGACTTATCTGAATACCAAAGAAAGTAATGGGTGAGGAGGTGCTATCTTTTAGGGCATGTCTGGAACATGGCTGTCATATTGAAAGACGTCATGCTTGATCAGGGGAAATCATTCCCAAAGGGAAGTGGTCAAGTACCTTTTATGGAAGAAGATATTTCTTGTGTCCTCTCAAACAAATTTAAGTCCAGTGGTATGTGGTCGGGTGATCTCAGGATTAGCCATCATAATACTGTGGAATGGCTGCCATGTTCAGTGTATTTGAATTTCCAGATACATGAGAGCATTTCTCCAGAGATTATGCAGTTCATAGTGGATCCTGCACTTTCAGCTCTTTGTTTAGCACGTAGATGTGTATCACATGGAACAATTCTGGTTGCTTTTGCACTAGAAAAAAGCAGGAAAGTCCTTCTTAGCATCCATATACAAGCTACTTTTGAAAAGATGCAAGAAGTCTTAACATGATTAATAACTATGTAAACTGTGTAGGCTAAACATTCAGAGCCATTGATTGAATGTCCCGGTGCTGGATCACTGGTTTGGATACTTGGATTCCAGAGATGGGACACACACCTGAAGATAATTTTATCATGTGGGTATTTTCATTAATAACGGAGATGGACACACACCAAGTATTTTCTTCTATAATGGCATAGTCTTGCATCATGGTTGGTTTGCGCCCTGCTTTAAGGGATGTACTATAAAATATCTAATGTCTCTCCCTGCTTTACTTTTATAGTATACTCTGAAACTAATCTGTAAGTGTTTTCTTATGTGCAATACTATTAGTGTATAGAATATTGTTTGACCTGAACTTGCCTTCTTTGGTTGTAGATGCACATGTTCATTGCACGATACTGTGACCTGTTGAATGTTGAAATATCCTGTGATGGTTGTGATAAAATAGCTCCATGGCATCGGTACAGATGTTTGCAATGCAATGACATGGATTTATGCAAAACCTGCTTCCTGGGTAAGATTATAACTTTTATTATTGTTGGTACGACGATTCATTTATCTGTAATGTAAAATGTGTCTAGGTAAATGTTTATAACAAGTTTTAATAATAAAATAATTTGTCTATAACAGGTGGAGTAAAGCCTGAAGGACACGAGGATGACCATGAGATGGTTAATATGGAATATGCATGTGATCATTGCCAAGGATTTATCATTGGCCATAGAATCAACTGCAGTAAATGCGATGACTTTGATCTGTGCTACGGCTGTTATGCTGCAATGAGATTTTCTGAATGGTACTACCATTTTTTATTTCTGCTAACAAATGTTTTAGTTTATGGTTTAATTCCTAGATCATAAAAGATTGTGGCTTTGTTTCATTTATCTGAAGATTTCTTGTATACATTCAGTGGCTGATAACCATAGAGGCCTAATCTATTAAAGGGGTTGTCCGAGTTCTGAAAAAAACACTAAAGGTGGCCGGGAGAGGGCTGCTTAAAAAAAAAAGTCCTACTTACCTTCTGGTGCCCTCCGGTATCCAGACCCGACAACCTTCCGGTCACCATACACAATGCTGTGAATTGGGGCGGGTAGGAGTGACAGCAGCACTGGATACCGGAGGGCACCGAAAGGTAAGTAGGACTTTATTTTTTTAAGCAGCCCTCTCCCGGCCACCTTTAGTTGTTTTTTGCAGAACTCTTGGACAACCCCTTTAGCATACACCTTAAGATTGCCCTTTAGGGGTATATGTAGAGGGGTTTCTTTGCAACAGCAAAAAAATAACATGAATACCAATAATTTCACTGGAAGGTAAAGAAGGACAGTTGTTGTCTTATTTTTTTGGGTGGGTGGAGGACTTGGAAAGTGACCGCTGTATCATCCGATTTCATTAAGCTAATTTGCACATGGTATAATAGCATTGTGTATATGCACTGCAGCCACTTTAATATGCCAGAGTTGTAGAACAAAGCAGACAGCAGCAGCCTGAACTAGTAATGTTATAAGAGGTATACTCATAGGTACTGTAGTGAACTCAACACAGGAAAATAAGTCATCCTTTCTTGCTGACTTACTGTACTTTACTGTACCATAGTTGAGCCCCTGGCAGGAAAGTTGCATAACGTGTATTAGCGTTTCTATATAATGAGTAATTTGCCTATGCATGACTATTGATTTTTAATTGAAAATTCCTGCATTTGAAAAAAGGTTTTATCTAAGGGCCACAGGGTTAATTCCAGAACCTTTACGTGAAAGAACCTTGATTCAGTATTTCATGGAAAGGTTTTGTAAAGATCATAATCCTTACTTTGTTCTTTCTTGATTCCATATTCAGCCACTTGCCTAGCCACAACATCATCATCTATCCAACTGTGACTAGTAAAATCAGTGATCGGCAGCGGCTAATCCAGCCTTACATACACAACTACTCGTGGTTACTCTTCACTGCCCTGGCTCTGTACTCATCAGACTTGGCCAGTGAAGAAGAAAAGGAAAGCGAGAAACTGGATTCCACAGTGATTACCAGTGCCCAGATACTACAGGCTAATTCCACTGATCTAGTGGCAAGTTTTCTTATGAAAGCTCAGAAAGGAAAGGGTAAGTGGGTTTTTTTTCTTCATTTTTTTGTCTTTTTTGTTTTGTTTTCAGAAAGAAAAGACAATTGGATTTTCCAAATTTTGTGTCGTCATGGGAACAGGAATCCTCAATAAAACTTAATTACAGACACATTACTGCTAATCATTACAGCCTAGGACTAATGTAAAGCATTTAGAGAGCTTCACCAGAAGTCAAAATTGATAGAGAGATCTGTCTGTAACTAGGAGTCATCTGTAAGTCGTGGATCACCTGTACATTTCTTCTCTTAAAACTGCCCTACTTTCTGGGCTTTATAGGATGACCAGGTGGTAAACAATGGCTATTTTATTGGTCTATTTGATGGTCTTGACATGTAGCCAAGGGGAGATGCACCTTACTATAAGACCTCAGATTTAGTGTTCAAAAAATTTAAATATATTTGACAGCTATTAAACGTTCTCTGGTGGTCACTACTACATCCATCGACTCCCTTAGCAATCCATTTAATCGCATACACAGTACTTCTATGTACCCAGTCCCAGCGACCATATGAAGAAATCTTCTCCCATCCCCTGGCTCTATCCCGACCTATTACCAGCAGCATGAAAGGGTGTAGGGGATAAGTCACATGCTTCATGCATCACTCTAAGGTCCTTAACCACCTCCATGCTGTAGATAACTCATGTGAGGGTGGGCAGGGATTTTGAGAAAACCGTGTAGAGGCTCTGATCTTTCAGATTTGGTGGAAAAGTTTTTTCAGCGTTTCGCCCAATCATCAGGACATTGATCAGGAGGGGCCGGCAATGCTAGATTCTCCTGACTTTGGACTAGAAGTCCTGGAAGGGAGATAAGTCATAGACCGTTAGAGATCACAGAGCTCTTCTTCTCCAGCCATTTTGTGGACAAGAGTGGCAGCTGATGAGTAAAAGACATTTCTGAACCAGGATTCTTTACTCTACATTTTAAGAAACTGTACAGAACATTTAATTGTTGTATATTGCTAAATTACCTAAAATATTCTGCCCCCACATTTCTCCTGCCCCATGAAAAGCAAACACCACTTGGGATAATAGGTGTCTGACTTTTCAGTGCTAGGTGAACTACACTTTAATGACTTTATTTCTAAGCTTGTGTTATGTAAGTTTGTTCTTGTAAGTTTATATTTGCAACATATTTCTGTAGGTGTCAGAGTATCTTCATTACTCTCCATGTGGACTAGTAATGAACAGAAGCCACCATCTATTGAGTCTTCCAATGATAAGGTTCCTGATGGCAATAAAGTTACTCTGCTAAATAAACTCCCACCTGTTCAGGATACCACAATAAAACGGACTGCGTCAAAAAAGGTATTTCCAGAAATGTACAATGGTAATAAAGTACAATTCTTTAAAAATAGGAGTGGCGACTGTTCATCTTTTGTGTTTTTCCTGCAGAGCAAAGGGGACACAGACACAAATATACCTGTCCTCACCAAGTCACGCTGTCCAGGGGGGCATCAAGAAAAAGACCTCTCCTCTAAAGAGCCCAATCCTGATGAAGATGATGCAGAAATCTCTAAAGAGCAATGTCTGTGTAGGTTACTGTATTATACAGAGTCCTATCTAGATTGTCATTGGAAAAAAGTGTAAAAATTATTCATTGATTTTTATTTCTCTACTAAATAGTTGCTGGAGAAATGTTTAGGCAGAATATTGTTGACAAAGCTATAATCCTGAGCTCTGACCAAGTCTTTGCTGAATGCTCCCAGGAACGTATTTTGGGACTCCTAGCTGCCATGTTACCTCCATTGAAAAACGTAAGGCATTTTTATTGTAGTGGTTGTGTAAAATTAGTGAAATAGTATAAATTGTGCAAAAAGTAAATGTAAAAGCAACACAACTGTCAGAAACAACATATACCAAAATGATGGGTGCACCCACAAAAAAGGGCTTCAGGTCCCCCTCAAATAGATTCAAAAAAAATTCCAGCACACTATAAGATTTGATGAAATACAGTGAACTTTTATTCCATCATCTTAACAGCAACACTTCTGTTCGGCTGTGTGTGGCTTTCACGCTTGCGTCATGGGAGCCTTTTTTCATGCTTGCGTCATGGGAGCCTTTTTTCACGCTGGCCTCTTTTCACGCGGAAGCCTTTATGCGCGGCTCGAAAAAGGCTAACACAACAGAGCCCAAACATTGCTGTTAAGATGATGGAATAAAAGTTCACCTTTTGTCATCACAACTCTTTGTGTGTTGCAATTTAAGTATATTGTACAGGAATTAACCCCATAGCTCAAAAATACTAACCCTTACGTCTTGTTGCATATGGGGGAGTACGGGCTGAGCCCTCTTCATACTCACCGGGCGTTTGCTTCACAATGAAACAAACGCCCATCGCTAATACCCACGATCAGTGCTAGGACCCATTGCGGGTATTTACCCTTTGATCACTGCTGGCGCCACCATCTTGGCTCTGATTGTCGCTCACAGTGACATCTTCAGGGAGCGGTGATCCGTTGCCATGACCGCCTCGGGTCACACAAAGATTCGAGGCTATCATGTATTAGGTTATCTGTTACAATGTGCGATTTGCACATTGTAATAGATGATGTGCAAAATCTCCATATACTACAATATGGGTCTTGGTTATAGTTTGGGCACTCGGTCTCTAAAAAGTTCGCCATCACTGCCCTATGGGGTCTGAAAAATAGTGTAAAAAAAAAAAAAATTAATTGCCCCCATTTCCCTAGAAGTCATATAAATAAACAGTAAAAATCCTAAACACATTAGGTATCGCTGTGTCCGAAAATGCCCAATCTAGTAAAATATAACAACATTTTTTTACCTGCATTTAACCCCGTAACGGAAAATAGCGCCCAAAGTTGCAAATGGCACTTTTTTGCCATTTTGAAAAATATAAAAAAAATCAATAAAGTGCTGAAAAGCTCGCACAGTCCTAAAAATAGAAGCATTGAAAACGTTATCAAAAGTTGCAAATAATGACACCACCCACAGCTGTGTATACAAGTATGAAAAAGGTATTAGCACTATAAGACGGCAAAATGAAACATTTTTTTTGTACATGTATGAAAACATAAAACCTATACAAATTTGTTATCTAAGTGATCGTACTGACCCAAAGAATAAAGTAGACATGTCATTTGGGGTGAAAGCCATAAAATCCAAGCTCACAAGAAATTACGTAAATGTGGTTTTTCATCATTTTCACTGCATTTAGAATTTTTTTCCCGCTTCCCAGTACACTGCATAGAATATTAAATACCATCACTATGAAGTGCAATTTGTTACGCAGAAAAAAAGCCATCACAGAGCTCTTTACTTAGAAAAATAAAAAAGTTAGATTTTTGGTGGGGAGTGAAAAATAAAGACGCAAAAAACAAAAAGGGCCTGGTCTTTAAGGGGCTAAATGTCTAAAATAAAGCGTGATGTTTTGGTGAATGCGAAAATGACTTGAGTCTGAAAGAAAAAAAGCTGATTCTGTTTTCAGTTTTTTTTTTAAAAAATGGAATTTTCCTATTGGCATTGTACCTTTTCTATTGATTTTTGAAGTGCTACGGAATTTGATGGCATGATATAAATAAAGATTATTATTAATAATTATTTTTATTATTATTCTAGAATACAATGAACTCCATTGTAAACCTTCAGCAGGTATTGCCACTGATGTTCCAAGTTGTTATATCCAATGCCGGCCATTTAAATGAATCCTACCATTTAACTTTGGGACTTCTGGGACAGTTAATCCTACGGCTGAACCCTTGTGAGGTGGATAATGCAGTGAAGGAGGTTCTGTCTTCGATGCACAGTGTGCAGACTGAATCTGATGGGAGTTCTCTTCCAGATGGCTGGATAACAACTCAACTGCTTTTCAGCCTAGGAGCTATATGTCTGGACAGGTTTGTTTAGAATATTTTGTGATATATAATATATTATATGTATTGTAGGTAAACACAAAGTTTGATGCCCGATTTCCCCCGAGTGTATGGATACCCCATGTGTGTATCGGCGCACGGCCGGGCATAGAATAGAAGAAGAAGCATCCAGAGCAGTTCTGCAATGTCAAATTGTACAGGCTTTTACATTTTTTTCTTTTTTAATGTGAACCTATAGGGGCTTCTTTTTTTTTTTTTTTTTTTTTTTTTTGCTGCATGAGATTTACTTTTCTGGTACATAATTTTGGGGCATCTATGGCTAATTGATGAGATTTTATTAACTCTTTGCTGGTGGAGGAAATGAAAATCATCAACCTTTTGGGAAGATTTTTATTTTTTTTTTGTCCGTTCACCATACCATAAAATCAGTATATTATTTTTATTCTATGGGTCGACACGATTATGAAAATACCTTTTTATATTGATTTTCCCCACCCCCAGTTTTATTGAACAAAAAGTAATTTGGAGAAAATGTTGTTAATTTTAGCATCACCGTCTTCTCAAATGCATAGCTTTATTTTTCGGCTGACAAATCTGATTAAGGGCTTATTTTTTGCGAGAAGCGTTGTTCTTTTTAGTGGTCTTATTTTGGAGCGCGTAACATACTTTAATCACTTTTCTACTTTTTTGGAGGGGGTTGCGTTTTTTTGTTTTTGTGTGGGAAAGTGACATTTTAGGGGCTTATATTTATTTTAATATTTTAAACTTTTAAAAACTTTTCTTTTTTTTTTTTTCTTTTTTTTTTTTACTTTGTATGAACTTGAACCAGCGGTGCTCTGATCGCTGGTTAAAGTGCCATACACTGCTCTACAATACTAATGCATTGTAGAGCAGTGTAGATTGTCTGGCATGCTCATGCATGCTCAGACAGTTTACAGTCAGACCCGCAAGGCATCTGTCTGAAGTACTGCTCGGGCAGCCCTGGGGCAGTTGGCAGACCTCAGGCTGCCCAGTAGAGGATTGCATCCAGCACAGGAGATCCGATCCTTAGGGGAGAGACCCTTACATGTTGAGATCATGCTAGAGGTCTTCCCGTAGGGGCGTACAATTATGTCCTTGTGCGCTCAAAGGGCATCTATCAAGACTGTCCTAATTAGCTTGCTTGTTACCTCTAGGAGATGCGGGCAGTGTTTTTTTTACCAGTTATACCTCTTATGAATTCCTGAGAAAATAACATTGTTAAAATATGACTGAAGTGTTCAGGCTAACGTCACATGAGCACCTCATGGCTCCGCCATCAACCAGTAATGCACGCCCCCTGTCCCGCCAACTCTTCACAGGTAGCCGGCGATGTCAGCAGGCTGTGTGTTAATCTTGCATTGGTGCGTGAACACCATTCCTTGCACATTGCACTGTAAGCTGATGTAAAATGATATCGTAAAATTTGTGGACAGTTGACTGATGTCGCCAGCTGTCTGTGAAGAGTGGATGGGTTAGGGGGCGTGTGTAATTAGTAACTAGGTATAAGTAATAAATAACACTGCCCACATGCCCTAGAGGTAAGGAGCAAGGTAATTAGGATAGTCTACCACCAGTCATCTGCTCGTGTCCTTTATAGAGTAAGGGCAGGGGAGAAGGATAAATACATGGCCTTGTGCTTTGTTTTTCTGTGGACTGCACTTGGCTTCAGTAATTGCAATTCTTTTTCATGGAAGAATCCATTTTGTAAAAAAATAAAGCGTGTCCTAGTCAGATCTGTTTTCACAGACCGATTATCCAATAGATATTATAGCGGAGGGGAGGTGCTGGGAAACCGTTTAAATGCAGACAGTAAATAACACAGCAGTGTGAGGAGTCTCCTCCAGTTCTTCATGTCCAGCTACAATCTGAAATATAAATGCAGTTACACAGTACTGCTCAATAACACACACACTTTCCATGGCCAATACCAAACATTATCTGCAGCTTTGTACGGTCAAAACTGCAGGAGACTCCTCTTTAAAGTGCTCTGTTATTGCTCAATAAGGAAATCTTTTAAGTATATTTTATAGTAACAGTACAGGCTTTTTCTGCTTTTACATATAGATTATGAACAGATTAGCACAGCATCTACAGGAGGGGTATAGCTGTGACACCCAATCACATGGGGAGAACACATTTTACAGTTATAACAATCACATTTTTGCTAATTGTCAACTTATCAGTGTTTCTTTGTGTAAAGGATCACTGCATGTTTTATTTATGTATGTTTTGCCTTCTCTTTGATTTAAATTTTTTTATTTTTCCATTTCTCCATAGCAAAGTTGGTCTTGATTGGGCTTGTACAATGTCTGATATCCTGAGAGAATTGAGCAACTCTCCAAAATGGCAGAAAGTGATGACTGCTTTCACAGATCACTGTATGCAACAGCTTCCACACCAGCTAAAGAGTACAAATATATTTACATTATTAGTATTGGTTGGATTTCCAGAGGTGAGACTTCATGAGAAATGTTATTTATAGTAACCTAAACTTTCTTGTCCCTAACCGTGAACTTTGATTGTAATTGAATTCTACATGAATAACATTTTCAATTTCTTAAATTCTACAAATTTATTATTTTATTTTAAATTTCGAAACTTTATTTTTGCACAAAGTCAAGGATATAAAATATTATGCACACCTTCACAAGAATTTTTATTTGATTCAATTCCCTTGTTTGTAGTCTTTAACCAGAGATACCGTATATACTTGAGTATAAGCCAAGTTTTTTTAGCACAAAATTTGTGCTGAAAAACCCTAACTGGGCTTATACTCGAGTCTATAAAAAAATTAACACTGTACTCTTTTTCCGACGCCCCCCATAAGTCCTCTTCTTGAATTCGATGCTTTGGTGCCTCTTCATTCTGCTCCTCTTCGGGTCTTTCCACTACTCTTTTGGTCCCCTCTTGATGCCGGCAGCTCACAATGAAGTCGGCAAGCGGCTGACGTCATTCTGTGTGCTGGCCCGAGTGTGAAGACCCAAGAGGATCTGAAGCAAGAAAGGTGAGTAGTATGTCACTTTTTTTATTTTTTTTTACAGGGGGGGCTGCAGGTTATCTACTACTTTTGTGTTGAAATTGGGTATCTCGGTTATACTCGGGTAGGCTCATACTCGAGTATATATGGTATGCTTAATTACATTAAATTCTAAAAAACTGAAATTTTTTTTTTTTTTTTGATCAGTAAAAATTAGTGTAAACAAATTTGCTTTATTGTTTCAAAGATGCATATTAATTCTATTAAATTTCCATTTGTGTCCTTAATAATTTAATGTACATTTAGTACTCTAGGGCAGTTATGAGCTTTTCCCATGTACTTATTTCAACTTATCTCAATAAAACCTTTTCTGCTTTTCACTACAGGTACTGTGTATGGGAACACGATCTGTATATATAGATAATGCCAAAGAGCCCCATGATGTGATTATATTAAAGCACTTCACTGAGAAAAACCGAGCTGTGGTTGTCGACATCAAAACAAGAAAGCGCAAAACTGGTGAGTAGGGTGTATGAATTGTGATTCCCTATATACTCTGGACACTTCATGTTGCCTTTTATGAAGTATAAGTTGCCAAAATATCTGTCAATAAATTTAGGTCAGAAAGCCAAGTAATAAGTAATGCTTCATAATCACTATCAATCTCTCATCCTAGTTAAAGAGTATCAACTTGTCCGTAACACAGACTCTGATGGACAGTTCTCACAAGGGTGTATTAAGAAATATCTCCAGCACTTTGCCTCTGTCTCCCGCCATCTCCTGCAGTCTGTCTTGGACTACAGCTGTGCAGAAGCAGTTGAAGCTACCTGGGTCCTGTCTCTGGCACTGAAGGGGTTATATAAGACTCTTAAGGTAAGTGCAAGATAAATGTTGCAATATCACTATCTATTTAAAGGAAATCAACCATCAAAATCAAGCATGATAAACCAGGGGTACTTTCTCCTAGATCAAGGAACTTTGTGATGTTGGTAATCCTCTCATGTTATTCATGGCATCCTTCCTTCCTTAAATCAATTTTGCAGCTTCACATGCTGTTACACTGTGCAAGGAACACTATCTATTTAAAGGAAATCAACCATCAAGATCAAGCATGATAAACCCAGGGGTACTTTCTCCTAGATCAAGGAACTTTGATGTTGGTAATCCTCTCATGTTATTCATGGCATCCTTCCTTCCTTAAATCAATTTTGCAGCTTCACATGCTGTTACACTGTGCAAGGAACACTTCCCCCTCCCACTGTGTGCTGAAACTTCATCTGCTGCAGAGAGGGAGGGTGAGACCCTGTAACAGTCTGTGAGGCTACAGCACGGAGGGATTCTGGTAACATTCCCAGCATCTTTACAGACTGTTAATGTCTCACCCCAGGGAACGAGTAAAACAAATGCGCACCTAAATTAGAAAACTTGCACTGAGTTGGAATCTGAGTTGCTATGGGCATGTGCTTTACTTTTCAATAAATCTCTCTGATTATGCTATAGCTGTTCAAGCACCTTACGGTCACCCAAACGTTCATGTCATTAACAAGGTGATTTTCTCTACCCTGGAGAACCTAATGTTAATGGGGAGAGGGGGAGGAATTTTCCTAACAATTATAGTCAATTATCCAACCATTGTCCATCACATGTATGTTGTATCCATTATTATTATTTCCTCAAGGAAGCTAAATTTATGTATGTATGTATATATGTGTTTATGTATATACAGACAGACACAAAATGTATTCAAGCTTTTCCTGAGATGAAAGCACATGTACTATCTTATTGCTCCTTCTGAAGCTATCAAGTTTTTGGTTCTCATATTTTCGGATAGAAGGAATTTATAATAAGCGTAAATGCAATTTTTTTTTAGAATTGTGGGCTCAACTAAAATATCAACAATTTTCTTTGTGGGAGTAAAATGAGTAAAATGCTATTTACTCATAGTCCTCTATATGATTCAGTCACCTCGATTAAAAATGTGAAACCTGTGCTCCCCCTATGGATCCTCCAAATGCTGGCCGACCCCCTTCGCTTTGGCAGAAGCAGTGGGGCATCCCTGAAATGATTATGGCTTTACATCTGTTTTATAAAGATGGCGGGGCAGTTTTAGATTGAAAGATTTATCCGGCCATGTTATTTTGTTTGTATATCCATCCCGTGATCTGTGTGTACTGCAGAATATGATGACGCTATAAAAATAAAGATTTATTATTATTAATTATAGTTATCCACTTGTTGACCTATTTTTATATTTTACATTTGCAGACTTATGATTTTGAAGAAATCCAATCTGCGTTTATTCAGTCTGGACTTTTAAAGCTGTTGGTGAGAAAATGTAGCAAAGGAACTGGTTTTAGTAAAACATGGCTTCTTCGTGATCTGGAGGTAAATGTTTCAAATACATACAAAATGCTACTCTGTAGCTAATGGAAAATGTAAATACTTTGTGTAGGTACCTACTGGTATTTTTCCCTAGGTTTGTTCTTAAGTTGAATTTGTATGTAAGTCACCACAGATACATTTTAATAACGAACTCCAGGAAAATTATTTTTGGAAAAAAGTCATCAAAATGCCATACAGTCCTCAAGATGGTAGCATTGAAAACGTCATCTCAAAAAATGACACCTCACTCGGCTCCATACACTGAAGTATGAAAAATGTATTAGTGCTAGACGAATTCACGTTTCCAAATGCACAGAATGGAATATTAATGATTGTCACTATGAATTGCAATTTGTTTACACAAATACCAAGCCCCCCCCCCCCTCTCCAACTGCAGATGAGATAGAAAATCTATGTCAATTTCTCTTCTTGTAGAATTGGTTAACAGATTTTGGACTACCATATTATTCGGACTATAAGGCGAACAAATAATCCTTTGACTTTCTTAGAAATCAAAGGTGCGCCTTATACATGAACTGTACTTAAAGACAACAGCTGCCTAGAACTGTGCACAGGTCTGCCACCTGCTGGTCATTCATCTTTATAATCAGGTGCGCTTTTTATATATGAACCTAGACATTTTGGCAGACATTATTGATGGTGCACCTTATAATCCGAAAAATATGGTACATGTGGGCACATAAGCAAGCAATGTTATTCAGGACATATCCATTGCTTCTTAAAGAGATGGTGTTATCTTGCAAATCAATAGTATGTTGCTACGAGATGTCATTATTGCTTCTGAGAATGAAGTGGGTACAGTATTGGTTCAGTGGCCACTTTGTTTTCCTCTCTAAGGAGTTGCTCCACCTGATCTGTCTCTCTGGGAACAACAGCTAGACCCCATCTCTCTAATAGAGCTGTGTGGTTCCCATACACTCGGGTGAGGAGCTATACTTTGAAGGGGTCACTCAATACTAGCCCCCCCCCCAGTTATATAATAGCCTTTCACCAGGATAAACCATTATTACTTTATTAGATTGGAATTGCCTTTTAATGATAATGTAGACTTTCTCTTGGATTGCAAGCTCTTGTGATCATTTCTATTGGTCATATCTGACCTTGTTATTACCCTGTAATATATGTAGTTTGTTTAGTGATTTGTGGTTGGTAGTATGTAGAATATTAGCAGTGTTTTTCTTTAATTGGTCAGCTAACCTGGATCGGCCTCTAAAATGTTTGCTTTTGTGTAGATCTTGTCTATACTGTTGTATTCATCAAAGAAGCAAAACAATGGTGTACATGAAACGCAATCTGCAGATTTTGAGAAAGGAGTCGAAGACAAAGATTCACCTTCTACTGATAAAATGCTGCAAAAAAACGACCCCTTTGAAGATCTTGATGAAGCGACAACAATATGTTTTCAGGTAAAACTGTGAACATAAAATCATAATTACAGGTTAAAGACAACTTCTTCTTTAGGGAAGTGGGTTAATTTTGTTTGTTGCAAGTACAAATGGGAAGGGTTTTCATGGCTCAAATCTTAGTGTCTTCAACATGATGTGGAAACGCCTGGATGCTCTTATTTCTTGTAGAGTCTTTACTTGTTTTTAGACTTAAAGGGAACCCGCCACCAAATTTTTCTCAAATACAGCTAGTGACGAGTTGCTATTAGTCCTATTAACTAAATGTAAGCCTTTTAGCTAAAAATTAGTTTCCTTCACATCCCAATAAAATCAATTTAGTGTTCTATTAACTGGCAACAGAAGGGGCGTGTCCTTCTTGGCTGGCCCCTCCCATATACTCCTCCCTATGCCTTATGTCTCCTCGCTGTTCTGCACTTGATGTCATGTGACCAGGGTGATGTCATCTAAGGTCCTTTTCCCCCCTAAAATTTGTCATATCTGCCACATTTATGTATCTGATCACATTAGATCACAGCACCCTCCATGGACTTCTACTTCTCCCCATCCTGCTGTGATTACATGTGATAAGATACATGCATGGAGAATTTTAGAGGGAAAAGCATCTCATATGACCAGGGTGATGTCATCTAAGATTAAGTTCTAAATAGTGAGGAGGCATAAGGTCTATATGGGAGGGACAGGCCAATATAGACACATCCCCTCTGGTGTCACCTTAGATGACTTCACCCTGATCACATGACATCAATGTAACACAAGGCACTGTGTAAAAAAAAATGAACACAATATTTCTTATAAGTAAACAGTTCAGGGAGCTCTGTGTAATGTGTTTATGTAGGCACCCAGCTTTCCCAAGGTCCTGAATTTTATAATTTGTTTTTTGAGCAAAACCCCTCAGATCAGGGACTAAACAAGATATGTTTCTGCATCCATGTAGCTACAGCATTCTCAAGGTATGTTTGGTTCACAAAGCATGAAAACAAATGGTTGATGTACTTTATGTACTGGTTCCATACAGCAGCATGTCATAGCAGGGAACAAGGGGGCAGGGCAAGTATGGAAATTCACATATCAGGCGCCCGGGACCCTTTATGATTAGAACGCATGCTCACCGTGCTGTTGCCACAAAAAAGATAGAGCATGCTCTATCTTTGGCTGCAATAACAGCCGTGTGGTGTTGTTTACTATGGAGAAGGGAGCAGCACTCACCCCTCATAGTCTCCAGGGCACTACCCATGTGTGCTCGCCCCGCCTGCTGCTGGGGAAGCACACGTTCCTGTGAATACAGCCTAAGGTACAGTGCCTCACTGGCAGCTCATTTTAGGTAATGTGGGGAGGACTCGTTACCTCTACCAGCAGGAATTATTGGTTTGGATGGTAAATTCTACAGACTGCTCTTCTTTAAATCAACGTGAGGATAGGATACTGCTAGTTTTTGTTGCAAACATGAATTTGTTTCTACCGATTGCATGCATGGAAAAATGGATGTCAGCTGATATATAGCCTTGTAGAAAAATCGGATGTACATCTTTGAGCTGACATTATTTGTATATTGTGTATTACTTATACATTACCTGTAATAACACTTTTAACAAACTTTGTATTTCCATTTTTGTGTGTTTTGGTCTAGTTTATTCTCCTGTATAAATGTAGTGTATGTTTAAGTGGAATACAAATAATATAACAAAAATCAGTTTTTAATATTCTTGCCTGACCTACCCTCTTCAGGTACTTCATGAATCTCACAATGTACCTTTACACATCCTTCGTGCCATGTATGAAATGGAAATGAAGAATACAGACTCCTTCCTTGACAAAGTTCACAAAAGGTTTGTATTAGTTTAATTTTTCTTTACATGAAAACATGTTAAAAAATCTTGTTTTATAATTAAAAATTATATTCTTAGTATATGATTCCAATTTGTCTTTCTTTTTAAAGAGAACCTGTCACCAGACTAAACTACTAGCACCCTAAGGTCAAGTATGAAATGTCCTTTCTAGAATACCCTCTCTTTTTTGAAATCTCACCTCGAGTCAAATTTAGTGGTTACAGGAGGGATTTCATTTCATTTTTTGGTTTGATAGTAACTAGAAACATACTTTTTGTTGCATAAGATGGATGAGAATCTCATCTTTCAGATCACATTAGTTCTGTTAGCTCAGTGAACCATAAGCCTGAACATACAGGCAATGGGCAGGGACTGGATCTTTATATGCAGCTTGCATTTCCTACCATCTATTTAATTGCCTGAATCTCTGGTTCTGTAGCAGACAAAGGCATATACAGTATATACTCGAGTATAAGTTTGCTGAAAATTCCCCACTCGGCTTATACTTGGGTATACAAAAAAAATATAAACTGACTACTCACCATTCCAAAGGCCGGGCAGCCTTTCCTCATCTTCATGGCACATGCCTCTTCTGTCTTCATGTGCTCCGGCTGCAAGTCCACGACAGCTTCGTGGATGTCAGCCGCTGCTATATACTTTAAGGGGCTTGCAGGCTATATTCTACATGTGGGCTGGCTGTATACTACTGGGGGCAGGCTGGGCTGGCTGTATACTACTGGGGGCAGGCTGGGCTGGCTGTATACTACTACATGGGGGCAGGCTGTCTCCTTATTTGTGTGTGTTACAGCGGCCTCGCTTCTTACTAAGAAATACAACATGACAATGTATCAGCGACGTCTCAATAAACGACTTAATTGCGTACTTTCGCTTATGTTGTATTTGTATTGTAATTCGTTCTTTTAATATTCTGTACTGAATGCAGTAAAAACAAAATGTAGACTTAACTCACTGCTATGTACGTCATTTGTAAATACTCCGCCTTCCGTAACTCTGCCGTAAACCACGATGGTACTTTGCGCATGCATTTTTATGAAGCGTAGGCGCAGCACAGGTCAGGAGGAGTGGTGCAGGATTTCACTAGGAAATATAATCATAAAAGCTTAGTCTCAGTGGCACACCTCTAAGTTGATAGACTGATCCATCTTTGCTTATAATAAAAGATTACCTTCACAAAAGTGTAGTATTCCCTATGAAATCGACGATCCATACTATGATGGTTTTGCTATTGCTATATGTGTTTCGATAACTTCATCAGATGAACCCTATCTTGGGCTGAGTAGCCACACTTCAACTATGTTCTGGTATTATAACGATGAAAATAATATCATCTTTCAAATTGTATATTCCTTACCATTTTTGTTCTTTAGGACAAAGTTCACATCCCTGGAGCAATTTACCTGTAATCAATTTGATCCCTTATGTAACACAAGAGAAGGTTGTGATGAACTGACATTTCAAGCTCCTCTGACTTCAAGCAAGATCGGCATAGGCTTAGTGGCCCACCTATAAAGTGGGCGGATTTTGAACTCCAGGTGAGTGTAGAATGGGAAATAACAAATTGTATCTATTACCATTCATGATCACATGTGGCAGATTTATTAAACCGTTTTTCACAGAATTCTTTGAACAAAAAAATCTGTCTAACGTAGGGTTCACATGTGGCGTTTTTCCTTGTTTTTTGAAACGCAATACAAACAACTGAGAGAGGACAATTTGCCTAATTACATTGCATTGAACATTTGCATTTATAAACTCAATTTAACTGTAATTCAGTTTATAGAACTGTAAGGGTAAGCTCTCTATAAAATACTACTGAGACATATATGTATCCTTTCTTGAGCTTCATATGTATCAAGTACTATGTACTCGTGTTCGTTCACTACTGTAATAGAGCTCTAATACCAGAATTTTAACCCTTCACACACACCTCGAATACCTGCGGTAAAGGATTACCACCTTAACGCTCTGCGCCGTAGCTCTACGGCGCAGAGGTATAAGGGATGTATAGAGGGCTCACGGGCTGATTCCTCTTCATACAGAGGGGGTGTTTTTGCATTTTGCACAAAACCACCCACCGCTGATATAACCGCGGTCGGTCTTGCACTATTGCTATTGCTATTAACCGTCTCAACACCGCGGCAAAGGTCGCCGGCGGCGTATCAAAAGACGGCGACGCGCGGGCGGCCGCATCTTTTTTTTTTCGATCGCCGCTCTCCCCGAACATCATCGGGGGGCGGCGATCGTTACCATGGTAGCCTCGGGTCTTCTTTGACACGAGTTACATGGATTATGCAGTTCGTTACAATGAGCCAGTGGCTCATTGTAATGTATGCCCTGCAAAAATGCCATATATTGCAATACTGTAGTATGTCAGTATATGGTAGGACGATCTGACCATCTAGGGTTAATGTACCCTAGATGGTCTAAAAAATAGTGAAAAAAAAAGTTTAAAAAATAAAAAAAATTTATAAAATATTAAAGTTCAAATCACCCCCCCTTTCCCTAGGGTGGTAGTGATACAAATAAATAAAACAGTAAAACTCACAAACATATTAGTTCGTCGCCCGCGCGTCGCCGTCTTTTATACGCCGCGGCGACTTTGCGGCGGCGTTGAAGGGTTAATAGCATAGCAATGCAAGCCCGACGCGTTATTAGCGTGGGGGGTTTAATGCAAAATGCCCGATCTATCAAATATAAAAACGGTTACGGGCGGCGGTGACCTCCGAGGCGGAATGGCGCCCAAACATCCGAAATGCGACTTTTACAACTTTTTACATACAACATAAAAATGATCAAATGTCGCACAGACCTCAAAATGGTAGCAATGAAAACGTCGCCTCATTTCACAAAAATGACCCCTCACACATCTCGTGCGCCAAAGTATGAAAAGTTTTATAGCGTCAGAAATGGCAAAAAATTTTTTTTTCTTTTTTGTACACATTCGTTAATTTTTGAAAATTTATTAAAACACAATAAAACCTATATAAATTTGGTATCACCGCGATCGCACCGAACCAAAGAATAAAGTAGGCGTGTTATTTGGAGCGAAGAGTGAAAGTCATAAAAACTGAGCCCACGGGAACGTGACGCACGTGCGTTTTTTTTTCCAATTTTTCCACATTTGGAATTTTTTTTCAGCTTCGCAGTACACGGCATGTTAAAATAAATAACATCACGGGAAAGTAAAATTTGTTACGCACAAAATAAACCCTCACACAGGTCTGTACACGTAAAAATGAAAAAGTTATGGATTTTTGAAGTTGGAGAGCGAGAAATGAGCCGAAAAACCCTGTGTCCTTAAGGGGTTAAAAGTCCTCCCCATATTACCTAAAATTATCTGCCACTGAGATACCATATTACAGCTGTTTTCATGACATGCATATGAGTAGACCATCAACTTCTGAAAATATTTTTTTGGGTTTTTTTTGTTTTTTTTGAGGCTTCCAGTGAACCAGACCCCTAATTTTGACTGACCTCTTAGCGTCTCTCCAAATCAGTATTTCTGTAAATTGGTCCTTTCCAGAATGCTGAGCCTCTCACTGCATGGTGTATTTAGCAGTGAGCATTGTGTGGGAAACTGTAATATTCTCTCCAGGTAACCCACCTCACGGTGCGTTGAGGGAAACCACTGTAGTGGGAGGAACCACACTAGTGGGCGGGGCCAATGTAGGCAAAGGGAGAAAATATTTGAGAAATGATTTTCCTGGTGGGAGAAGGCAGGTTTATATTAGGATGTCTGCACTGCACTTTTCAATAAAGGCACAATGGTAGGTTTTATTGTGCTTGTTCTTGATGACAGGTTCCCTTTAAGTGTTTTGTATGTAATCGGATGTAAACAAACTATATGAGCTTTTCTGTTGATAGAACAATCCCTTACTTTTCCAAACATTTTTGGTTTTAGGAGATACCTTGTTCTACCGCTTTACATCGGACATGAGCTGTACAGAATGGGGGTATAAATTTACGGTGGCTGCTGGACATAGAGGAAGATTTCAGACAGGTTAGTACAATTTGTATTTACTTTTGCTCTAGTTTACTTACTGATTATTATAAATTGATGTATTTTTATTAAAAAAAAAATATAGATGTGTTTGACTCTACTTTACACCTCTGGACTTTCTCCTTTTTAACTACTGCATCATTTTTGATACATTTTCTACATGGCAAACCTTGTGTAATACGTATATATCATTACCTATTTTAATATATTTTGACAGAATTATTTTAAGTGGTAACTAACTTTTCCATAAACTTTAAAGGGTTTGTCCACTTGCAAATAATTGATATGATTTGTGTAAGGAAAAGTTATCCACTTTTCCTATATACTTACTGTATCAATTCCTCACAGTTTTGTCGATCTCGGCTTGCTGACTTCCTATAGAAAGCTTTTGTTTACTTCCAGTGGATAGAAATCTGACATGGATATGCAGGTGCACGAGCTGTTATTATCACTCTCTGTGATAACAGCTTGTGAAACCTTCTGTCCATCACACCACACAGCAAGCAGAGATCCAGAAAACCGTGAGGAATTGATACAGAAAAAAATTGTATAACTGTTCCTTACACAAACCATATCAATTATTTGCTAAAAGTGGACACCCCCTTTAATTTAACAGGTGAAAGATAAGGACTGAACAAGGACTGAACATTTATTGAACAGTTTTCCCCTTCAAAATCCAATTCACCAGTTCAGATGTTTTTCACATGTTAAAGGGAACCTACCACCCCGATTCTACCTATAAAGGTAGAAGGGGTGGTAGGTGGATGAATGGGACGTGAGGATAGCCCTTTTTTGGGCTAATCCTCACGTCCCGGGTGTCTTTTAGAAAACTTTATTGCATGTATATGCAAATTTTTTTATGCGGCTACTGGGGCGTGGAGTAGCCGGACATGAGGCTACTAGTCGCGGCTACTACACGCCGCAGTAGCCACGTTACTCCGCCTACCAGGTAATCTTCGGCGCCCAGCTCCTGGTAGCTGCGCGCCCTCGTCCGGGTCCCTTGGGAAAGACACGGGAAAGGCGGGGGAAAAGGACAGGAAGGGAAGAAAGAAAGACACATGGATAGGCCACAGAAGATAACGTACAAGCCTCCATGCATACTTAAGGCTTCCTGCCCCCACAACAGGGATGTACAATCTATTTGCGTTCTCTGTGATCCAGATTATTGGCATGGCACAAGGTAAACTTAAATTTATATGGAATTCCTTCCCCATTATCTTCAGATTAAGTGAATTGCACTGGATTTCACGTCACCCAGAAGAATTTTTTTTTTTGTTTAAAATTCTAAATCACCTGAAAAATAAAAAAAATATTTTAATAAATAAGATCCTTGTGTGTAATGAGAAATTCAAGTACTTATTATTTTAGAGTTACACAACGTCGCCACTATTCTGTATAGTAAATGTGAGATACGTGGCGGCCCTGCATTCAGCAGTTGTTGGCATGCTCCTAAAAAAAAAACAAAATGTTAACAATAAAGAGCTGACAAAGCTTTGTGGTGATAATGTTGTGGGATTTCTTAGGTGATATGCTGTAGGCAATACAGTATTCACATTCAAATCCCCCTCATAATTAATGTATTCTAGGTATTGGCATGCTGCTTCCTATATAACATAACATTCTGTAGAAATACAGAAAATGTTTGATCATCCCTTTTTTAACAGGAAGAAAACAAGGCATTTGTCTGTATGATCTGTGATTATTATGTGTAATAGTAAAACGAGCCATAAATGATAATAGCCAGATACTAAGCGAGTCTGGTAATGATAAGAATATAAGAGTTCACTGATAGGAGGCAGCAGGGAGAATTAAAAATCTAGTTGCAAAATGTATTGTGGCCCCAAAATAAAAACTGATCTGATAATGGTCCTAGTCAGAACACATCGATCTCCTCCTCTCGGGACCCATCTCATTAGGTTTACATTAATATCAAGTAATGTGCTCTTACTAGTCATTTCCCATATTTACTTGCTATAGACCAGACAAAAAAAAAAAAAAAAAAATCAGATCCTATAGCACTTAAGAATCAGTGCTGCACATTTATATCGCAGTGGTACGGAAGAAAAATCCCGATGTTGAGGTGCAAATTGTTCTTAGGCAGGTGTGAATATTGTCTGTGGCAATCCTCATCCGTTTTTGCGACTGCAGTCTCATTCAGTCAACACTTGTTGATATTTGTTGGGGTAAGTTTATAGCAAAACTAAATAGCAGCAATGTTTTTCAGTGCCTGGAAGTATAAGGAACGGACACAAATAACAGCCATTATATGCTTGTTGTAACTTTATAGACATTTTTAAACTGTAAAGCATATATAATAGGACCAAAGGGGTTTATTTATAATGTAAAAAGGGTCTATCTCACAATAACATTCCTCCACTGGGAGACCAGCAGTAATAATGAGAATGTAGATCACAATTCATGTGAATGGAGTTGTGGAGGCGGGTATGTAGAAAAACTACGCCTCAACATCAGACGACTGTCAGAATATAGGAGGATATCCTGAATAATAAATTAAAAACACTAAGTCAGCGCATCAAACGGAATTAGAGCTAGTATAGAATATACTAATTTAGTGGTAGGACGTCACAGCTCTGCACCACTTGAACAACCCTTCATATAGCGTTGCAGAACCTAATAGTAAGAGACTAGCCATGAATTGCCTGTTACAGGACCAGCAGGTTTTTCAACTCTGCCTCGGGATCTTGTCCCCATCTCCCATATCCACCACAACCATCTCAGCAGACATACCTGTTCTGTTTGGGTGATTTGATCATTGTAGTAAACCAATTAGATAACCTGTAAACAGCCCAGGTTAGGTTCTGTAGAGGACAAACAAAAGTTTCAACCCCTTAAGAACCAGAGGCCTTTTTGGTTTTTCCATATTTTTCAATTACCACCTTCAAAATTCTTATAACCTGTTTCATTTTTCCATGTAAAGAGCGTTGTGAGGCTTGTTTTTTGTTCTGTTTTTGCATTACAAATTGACTTATAGTTGACGTATTTATATCCCATGCCATGTACTGGGAAGCGTGTGAAAAAAAATCCAAATGCAGTGTGAAAAAACAATTTATTGCAGCATTTTCTTATGGGTTGGATTTTACGGCTTTCACAGTGCGCCACAAAGGACAGAGCTACTTTATTCTTTGGGTCGTACAAAGATGGAGATACCAAATTTATGTGGTTTTATAATGTTTTTCATACATTTACAAAAATTCAAACCTCTGTACAGAGAAAAAAAAAAAATCTTAACTTTGTATGTTCTGGCACAAATAACGCTTTCATAAGCGGTGTGTGTAAGGACCGTTGTTGCTTTCATTCTTTTTTTGTGACCTTTGATGATTTTTTCTATCTATGTACCATTGAGGACTGTATGGCTTTTTGGCCACTTTTTATAGAATTTTTTTAAATTTTCCAAATGGCAAAAGTGCCAATTTTCGAATTTGGGCTCTTTATTAGTTACTGGGTTAACCTTAACCGTAGATGTCTGATTGATCCTCCTACATACTGGGCAAATATATAGGGATTTTCTACATCATCTCTTACAATGTGCAAATCACAATTGTATATAAACTGTGTGAAACAAAACATGCTGGGGTCTTTGTGTGACCGAAGCTTGTCATAGCAATGGATCGCTGATGACTTCACAGGGAGCAGCAATTCCAAGTTAACATGGCTCTGCACGTGGCAGTGTTTTGCCCAGCGCAATTACAGGGTTAACTCCACCAATTCGGTTGTTACTGTGGGTGTTTGCCACATATGCAGCAAATGCTCAACAACGAGAGGTTCACCTTGAGACCTGTCACTAGAATTTTATCACCTGACTATAAGGGCCATGATGATATAAGGGTTGACAAGTCTTCCCATGTCACCTAAAATAGCTGCCTGTGAGCGACTTGCACTTAATTACAGGACTTTTTGGCATACAAAAATAGCTTTCTGACTCAAGTGTGTGCTTTGACTCTTCTCTCTCCTGCCTGCCAGTGTTTTTACACCCATTATTGGACCGACAGCTCTTGCTTGTGTTACATTACACATCATGTGACCAGGTCCTTTAGCTTACAACATTAGCAAAACTGTTGTATAATTTTTGGGAGTGTATATTCTTGTTTGAGTTGTGGTTTATATAAATCTGCACACTTTGACTCCTTTTACATCAACGGCTGGCGTTGATGTGATTTTATGTAAAATGCATTTTTTTTTTAAAAATAATTTCTGGTTGTCATTGGTTGATGATAATGGTATGGGCTCCAGGATTTCCCTTTCAAAAAATAATACAGAATTTAGAGGAGTTGCCTCTTTAAACTGTTTATCCTAATATTTTGAAGGTTTGTGACATTGCCTAAATTTTGTAGGCGAAAAGCAAAGCAGTTTGGATATTTCCGTTTTTAGTGATATTATGATGATTTATTCTGTGAATATATGACTAGTGTGGTACCTGAACTCCACATATTTTTTTTCAAAGTCAATTTTTATGCATTGTTTGTGATAAATCTTACACTTTGAATCATTAATTGCATTCAAGGTGCCCATGTCTATAAACGCCTCAATGCAATTTTAAAAATGGGGTTAGTGTCTGGTTCCATTAAAACATGTGTTTGTTGGGGTGTCTGCATAATTCTTTTATCTGTCATTTTAGTTTTATTGTACATGTCAAAATGTAATACTTACTTGGACATAAGTGATAAATTTATAGAAATGACTGGCAAGGAAATAGTAAAGGATAAACTCTCACAATGATGCCGGCACTGATCGTGGCGTGTACTAGTGGTGGGTGGGTGTGCTGGTATTTTTTGGCTATACTGCATGGTGTTTGGCTAAAAGCAGATGGTATTGCTTCAATAAGCCAAATATTTACTTGAAGCCTAACCCCTTAATTTAGGCATGTCACGGATTCCATCTTAGTGTTTTGTGTCTAGATCTATATTCAAAGCTTGGCAAATGTTGTGTTCAGAGACTCTAACCAAGGTTGGTCTTGCGCAAGTTTGCAATTGCCTCGATGCGCGGCCTGGATACACCCAGCCTGAATCTCATTACACCGAAAACTGAGCGTTCGCGGTGTCACTACGTCGGCTAGATTCTGCACACAATGCAAGTTGCACGCATCAACGTGCTGGCATGCAATGGCTAAAGGGGAGTCTACCACCGCCACTACATGCGGCATTGTGGTGAAATGAAATGTTTTTTTTTAATCATACTCTTTTTTTTTACTTATTTAACCATTATGTAATTTATGAAATATTCCCAGTTTTTAAACTATATGGCTAAAAAGTTAGTGCACACTAAGTCATGTCCACACCACACCGAGCAATTGGCTATTTCTCACCTAAATCACTTTCCACATAGCGTCACCCCATGGCTCTCTAGAGAAGGTTAGAGCGCTTTGAAAGACACTACCTTCATATGTCAACCGCCAATGGATTCAAATGGGATTTCTTTTACAACATGCTGCACTTACACATTTAAAAGTGTGGGGGAGGGGGTGGTAGTCTCTCTTTAAAAACTTGTTTTCATTTGTTATACTTACATGTGCAGAGTTTTCGCAAGGAAGAACAATTCCGTAAAAGCTCTGTGTAGGGGAGAAGTAGAACTCCAGAGCTTGGCCATCTGGCATGCACATTTTCCAAGGAGGGTGAATACTGGCCATAATGGCTTCAAACAGCCTGAGGTCACAGTCTCTAATAGGAAGACAAAAGAAAAGAAAAAAAAAAAAAGAAGAACAGTAAGTGCGTAGCGATCATTCAGCAGTTTATTTAAACATGGTGCAGTCTTCCTTGGTGTCGATCACCCTCACCTCAGGTGTATATACACCATGGATAGTGTAGTCGGTTAGAGCCTAAAAGAACATAAATCCACAGATTATATGTGAGGAAATCATGAAAAGTTAGTTAAAACACTAGATGGTTTCTGCTCAATTGGAATAGTAAAACTTTGAAGAGTTATAACACAGTTCAGAAACTCCCTAAGGTGTGGTTCTAGCAATTTTCAATATTTAGGCATGCATTACAACAGGTACATCATGATCGGTCCCCACATAGACCTGTCCCTTGTAGGGCCCTAAACATTTATACCAGTGATGCTACTTCCTGCATCAAATGCCCAAGGACTATATTAAAGAAACCTGACAGCAGGGAAAGAACTTTCTATAGGAACACTGCTTTGCGATATAGGAGTTTATTTTGAATGAAAAAAAGTATTCATCTCTCACCTTCATGTGACCAAGCTGTAAACATCTTTAATAATAGATGTGCCTTTAATCGCGATGGCCGGTCTGCCGGCATGCCACATCCACTGCCCATTCCTATACTGGATAGAGGAAGATGAGGGATAACTCTTGGTCGGACAACATCTGTTTTAAAATTTCAAATCTAAAAAGGCAAACGATTATTTGTTCTGACAATGCGAAATAAAGTTACAAAAGAACAACACACGTAACGCAGTTATCACACCCTATTTGAATTGTGGTTTTGTGTTTCCAATATGTAGCCTTTGCCACTTTCCTCCACTGTTGTTTCATTGTTTGGAGTGTGTTCACAGTTACAGTTAAAACTGCCATCACAAAATAATAACAGTTTAAGTGGTTTTTAGTTGCAGTTTCTTGATTTAAAGGGCACCTACCACCTGATTCTACCTATAAAGGTAGAAGGGGTGGTAGGTGGGGATGAATGGGAGTGAGGATAGCCCCTACCAGGTAATCTTCGGCGCGCAGCTCCTGGTAGCTGCACGCCCTTGGTCCGATTTCCCTCGGCATCTGCGGCCTCTGCGCATGCGCAGTAGTCGGCCACGGAGCCGCGGGGCCGCGCAGCCGTAGGACTGGTGGCATGCGTTTTGCGCATGCGCCAGAGAAACCAAGGGCGGACACAACTGGGGCGTGGAGTAGCCGGACATGAGGCTACTAGTCGCGGCTACTACACGCCGCAGTAGCCACGTTACTCCGCCTACCAGGTAATCTTCGGCGCCCAGCTCCTGGTAGCTGCGCGCCCTCGTCCGGGTCCCTTGCGTTCTGCGCATGCGCAAAGCGCAGGCCTACGGCTGCGCGGCCGCGGCTCCGTGGCCGGAGCTACTGCGCATGCGCAGAGGGCCGCAGATGCCGAGGGAATCGGACAAGGGCGTGCAGCTACCAGGAGCTGCGCGCCGAAGATTACCTGGTAGGGGCTATCCTCACGTCCCATTCATCCACCTACCACCCCTTCTACCTTTATAGGTAGAATCAGGTGGTAGGTGCCCTTTAAATCAAGAAACTGCAACTAAAACCACTTAAAAACTGTTTATTATTGTGATGCAGTTTTAACTGTAACGTGTGAACACACTCAAAACATGAAACAACAGTGGAGGAAAGTGGCAAAGGCTACATATTGGAAAACACAAAACCACAATTCAGAATAGGGTAGATAAACTGCGTTACGTGTGTTGCTTTTGTAACTTTATTTCGCATTTGTCAGACAAATAATCGTTTGCCTTTTTAGGATTTGAGAATGTTTAAACAGAATGTGTCCGACAAGAGAGTTATCCCTCATCTTCCTCTATCCAGTATATGGGAATGGCAGGTGGATGTGGCATGCCGGCAGACCGGCCATCAGCGATTAAAGGCAATCCATCTATTATTAAAGATGTTACAGCTTGGTCACATGAGGTGAGAAGATGAATACATTTTTTCATTCAAAAATAAACTCCCTATCGCAAGCAGGTTACTAGTAGAAGTTCTTTCCCTGCTGTCAGGTTTCTTTAATATAGTCCTTGGGCATGTGATGCAGGAAGTAGCATCACTGGATATAAATGTTTAGGGCCCTACAAGGACAGGTCATGATGGGGACCGATCATGATGTACCTGTTGGTATGCATGCCTAAATTGTAAATATTGCTAGAACCACACCTTAGGGAGTTTCTGAACTGTGTATAACTCTTCAAAAGTTTTACATATTCCAATTGAGCAGAAACCATCTAGTGTTTTAACTAACTTTTCATGATGTCCTAAACATATGCATCTGTGGATTTATGTTCTTTTAGCTCTACCACTACACTATCCATGGTGTATAACCTGGAGGGTGAGGGTGATCGACACCAAGAGAAGACTGCACCATGTTTAAATACTGCTGAATCGCTAGCCGACTTACTGTTCTTTTTTTTTTTTTTCTTTTCTTTTGTCTTCCTATTAGAGACTGTGACCTCAGGCTGTTGAAGCCATTATGGCCAGTATTCACCTCCTTGGAAAATGTAGCATGCCAGGATGGCGCAAGCTCTGGAGTTCTACTTCCCCTACACAGAGCTCTTACGGAATTGTTCTTCCTTGCAGAAAACTCTGCACATGTAAGTATACAAATGAAAACAGAGTTTTTAAAGAGAGACTACCACCTCCTCCACGCATTATAATGTGTAGGCAGCATGTTGTAGAAAAGAAATTCCCATTTGAATCCATTGGCGGTTGACATATTAAGGTAGTGTCTTCAGCGCTCTACCTTCTCTAGAGAAGCATGGGGTGACGCTAGTGGAAAGTGATTTAGGTGAGAATAGCAGTGCTCTGTGTGGTGTAGACATGACTAAGGTGCACTAACTTATTAGCATATAGTTTAAACTGGGAATATTTCATAAATTACATAATGGTTAAAAGTAATAAAGGTATGATAAAAAATAACATTTCATTTCACCACATGCCGCATGTAGTGGCGGTGGTAGACTCCCCTTGAGGCCTATTGCTGCCAAGCACGTTTGATGCGTGCAACTTGCATTGTGTGCAGAATCTTAAGTCCGACCCGAACGCTCAGTTTCGGTGTATGAGAGTTCAGGCTGGGTGTTCCAGGCCGCGCACGAGGCAAGTTGCAAACTTGCGCAAGACCAACCTTGTTAGGAGTCTCTGAACACAACATTTGCAAGCTTTGAATATAGATCTAGACACAAAACAACTAAGATGGAATCCGTGACATGCCTAAATTAGGGGTTAGTGGCTTCAAGTAAAATATTTGGGCTTATTGAAGCAATACCATCTGCTTTTAGCCAAACATCATGCAGTATAGCCAAAAAATACAGCACACCACCACTAGTAACACCCACGATCAGTGCCGGCATCATTGGAAGTTGTTACCCTTTAACTATTTCCTTGCCAGTCATTTCTATAAATTTATCACTTTATTGGCCAGAGTAAGTATTACAATTTTGACATGTACAAATAAAACTAAAATGACAGATAAAAGAATTATGCAGAACCCCAACAAACCACATGTTTTATGGAACCAGACACTAACCCCATTTTTAAAATTGCATTGAGGCGTTTATAGACATGGGCACCTTGATGCAATTATGATTCAAAGTGTAAGATTTTATCACAAACAATGCATAAAAATTGACTTTGAAAAAAAATATGTGGAGTTCAGGTACCACATAGTCATATATTCACAAGAATAAATCATCTTAATATCACTAAAACGGAAATATCCCAAAAACTGCTTTTCGCCTACAAATTTAGGAAGGTCACAACCTTCAAAATATAGAGGATAAACAGTTTAAAAAGAGGCAACTCCCTAAATTCTGTTATATTTTTGAAAGCGGAAATCCTGGAGCCCATACCATTATCATGCAACCAGATGACAAACAGAAATTATTTTTAAAAAAAATGCATTTTTACATAAAACTCACATCAAAGCCAGCCGTTGATGTAAAAAGGAGTCAAAGTGTGCAGATTTATATAAACCACAACATCAACAAGAATATACACTCCAAAAATTATTACAGTTTGCTAATGTTAGGAAGCTAAAGGACCTGGTCACATGATGTGAATGTAACACAAGACAGAGCTGTCGGTCAAAATAAGTGGGTGTAGAACACTGGCAGGCAAGGAGAGAGAAGAGTCAAAGCCAGCACACTTGAGTCAGAAAAGCTATTTTGTATGCCAAAAAGTCTGTAATTAAGGTGCAGTGCTCACAGGCAGCTTATTTTAGGTGACATGGGAAGGACTTGTAACCCTTTATCATCTGGCCCTTATAGTCAGGGTGATAAAATTCTAGTGACAGGTCTTCAAGGGTTGAACCTCTCAGTTGTTGAGCATTTGCTGCATATTGCGGCAAACACCCACAGGTAACAACCGTAATTGGTGGAGTTAACCCTGTAATTGCTGCTGGCAAAACGGCCACGTGCAGAGCCATGTTAACTTGGATTGCTGCTCCCTGTGAAGTCATCAGCGATCCATTGCTATGACAGCTTCGGTCACACAAAGACCCGAGCATGTTTTGTTTCACACAGTTTATTACAATTTGTGATTTGCACATTGTAGTAGATGATGTAGAAAATCCCTATATATTTGCCCAGTATATGGTAGGATCAATCAGACAATCTAGGGTTAAGGTTAACCCAGTAACTAAATAAAGAGCCCAAAGTCGAAAATGGCACTTTTGCCATTTTGGAAAATTTAAAAAATTCTATAAAAAGTGGCCAAAAAGCCATACAGTCCTCAAAATGGTAACATAGCATAGAAAATATCATCAAAAGTCACAAAAAAAGAATGAAAGCACACACGGCTCCGTACACCGATGTATGAAAGCGTTATTTGTGCCAGAACATGACAAAGTTAAGATTTTTTTTTCTGTACAGGAGGTTGTAATTTTTGTAAATGTATGAAAACATTATAAAACCAACATAAATTTGGTATCTCCATCTTTGTACCGACCCAAAGAATAAAGTAGCCCTGTCCTTTGTGGCGCACTGTGAAAGCCGTAAAATCCAAACCCATAAGAAAATGCTGCAAATTAATTTTTTCACTGCATTTGGATTTTTTTCACGCTTCCCAGTACATGGCATGGGATATTAAATACTGTCACTATGAAGTGCAATTTGTAATGCAAAAAACAAAGCCTCACACAGCTCTTTACATGGTAAATTAAACAGGTTATAGAATTTTGAAGGTGGGAATTGAAAAATGGAAAAACCAAAAAGGGCCTGGTCATTAAGGGGTTGAAACTTTGTTTTGTCTCTACAGAACCTGGGCTGTTTACAGGATTATCTAATTGGTTTAACTACAGATGATCAAATCACCCAATACACAGAACAGGTATGTCTGCTGAGAAGTGGTTGTGGTGGATAATGGGAGATGGGGAGCAAGATCCAGAGGCAGATTGAAAAACCTGCTGGTCCTGTAACAGGCAATTCATGGCTAGTCTCTTACTATTAGGTTCTGCAACGCTAAATATGGAAGGGTTGTTCAGAGTGGTGCAGAGCTGTGAACGACCTACCAATAAATGTAGTATATTCTATACTAGCTCTATCCATTTTGATGCGGCTGACTTAGTGTTATAATATTATTATTCAGGATATCTCCTATATTCTGACAGTCGTCTGATGTTGATGCAGTAGTTTCTACGTACCCGCTCCACCACTCCATTCACATGAATTGTGATATACATTCTCATTATTACTGGTCCCAGTGGAGAGAAGTGTTATTTGTGAGATGGCCCTTTTTAACATGATATAAATAAACCCCTTTGTCCTAGTCCTATATGCTTTACAGTTTAAAATGTCTATAAAGTTACAACAAGCAATACAATGGCTGTTATTTGTGTCCTTATACTTCCAGGCACTGAAAAACATTGCTGCTATTAGTTTTGCGATAAACTACCCCAACAAATCAACAAGTGTATGGACTGAATGAGACTGCAGTCGCCAAAACGGATGAGGATTACCACAGACAATATTCACACCTGCCTAAGAACATTTGCACTCAACATCTTGATTTTTCTTTCCGTACCACTGCGATAAATGTGCAGCACTGAGTCTTAAGTGCTATAGGATCTGATTTTTTTTTTTTTTTTGGTCTGGTCTATAGCAAGTGTATAGGGGAAATGACTAGTAAGAGCACATTACTTGATATTAATGTAAACCTAATGAGATGGGTCCCGAGAGGAGGAGATCGGATGTGTTCTAAGACTAGGACCATTATCAGATCAGTTTATTTGGGCCACAATACATTTTGCACTAGATTTTTAATTCTCCCTGCTGCCTCCTATCAGGTGAACTCTTATATTCTTATCATTAGACTCGCTTAGTATCTGGCTTATTATCATTTATTGGCTAGTTTTACACATAATAATCACAGATCATACAGACATGCCTTGTTTTCCTGTTAAAAAAGGGATGATCAACATTTTCTGTATTTTCTACAGAATGTTATGTTTATAGGAAGTGCATGCCAATACCTAGAATACATTGATGTAATGAGGGGGATTTGGAATTGAATACATGTATTGCCTACAGCATATCACCTAAGAAATCCCACAACATTGATCACACAGAGCTTTGCACTCTGTTTTTAACATTTTGTTTTTTAGGAAGCATGCACAACTGCTGAATGCAGGCGCCACTATCTCACATTTACATATACAGAATAGTGGCACGTTGTGTAACTCTAAAATAAGTACTTGAATTTCTCATTACACAGGATCTTATTTATTACATATTTTTTTTATATTTCAGGTGATTTAGAATTTTAAACAATTCTGGTTGACGTGAAATCCAGTGCAATTCACTATCACTGCAGTATGGAAGGAATTCCATATAAATTTAAGTTTACTTGTGCCATGCCAATAATCTGGATCACAGAACGCAAATAGCATTGTACATCCCTGTTGTGGGGCAGGAAGCCTTAAGTATGCATGGAGGCTTGTATCTTCTATGGCATATCCATGTGTCTTTCCTCCTCTTATTTCCCAGCATATTGTCCCATTATGCATAGTTCTAGAAGATTTATTACCTGCCAGTTTCTGGCATAATAATATTGGAGGTTTATTATATTATATACATGAAAGTGTAATATATTAAACAAGTCTTATTAATGCTGCATGATGGAACGAAGGCTTGAAGGGGAACTGTCATGTTGAAGAGCTGAGGAAAGTGGATGTACAAATTAGCCCATGTTCTATAACCTATTGTTCACCCTTGGTTTGTTTGTAGTTTTATATAGGTGAAAAAACATTTGCTTTTTTACCTGCTGTATTTAGCAAAAGTGCCCAAATTTTGGGTTGATTTGATACTCAACCTTTCAGGTTGAGGATAGAGCTGAACATTACCAAGACCTAAAGAGATAAAAACCATTGCCACTGCTGAAATACATACCTGGTCAGTAGGTAGATGATACTTAGATGTTTTTACCTATGTTTGTGTTTACATCATATTATTTGGCCTATACTGCAGCAAGGTTTTCTTAAACCAACTTTCCACCAATTTCTTTCCAACTTTCCACCAGTACATAATCAGGATTTTTTTTGTAGAGATATTTTATGAAAGTATTTTACATCATGGAGACTACATACAGGCTCTGTGGTTGGTGTTGCTGTGTTGTTCCAGAGCTGGCCAGTGCATGGTGTCTATAGTTAAGTAGCATGGTTACGGCTGGTAATGTATGTTCTGCTCTACCTTCACATTTCGCTTTGTAAGCATTCACAAAATGAGATGACTGTTCAACAATGCTAAAAGAAAACATCAATTGTTCTGATGTGTCCATTATCATATACAAAGACATTGCTGGCTTAATAGTATGCTAACAAAATGTGCCTACGATATATACAATTTATTACGTAAACACACAAAAACACAAGATTTAAGATTTGTTTTTGAAATTCTCTTATTTTACAAACCAATTTTATTATTTTTTTTGTTTTGGTATGGTCTTTTTTTTGAGTTTGAGAGATTTGTTATTTGGTTGTAAAAAATATACTATATTATAAATTTCTCATGTAAAAAGTTATACATATGATCTCAATATACTGGGAATATATTGTAAAAAAAACTCACTAATAAAATAAAGTGAATGCAACTGTTTGATATTTTATTAAATATGTATGTAAAGAGAGGTCAGATTATTTGCTATTCACATATTTCATCTTGTAAAACAATAAAAGTAAATCCTGGAAGTAAATCTTGTATGTTACAATAAATGACATATTGTATCTGCAATAAATCTATATGTGATGAGGATGGTTATGGACAGTGGTCCTTCAGGCCTTCAGATTGTTTACCAATGTGATGTAAAATAATTGTAAATGTTTTTTATTTCCCTTCATAACTTT